>SNRZ01000028.1:600000-782323 GCA_008729115.1 Dirofilaria repens | reverse complement strand
TTTTCATTTGTATAATTTAAAGTTCATTAAATTTATTGTAAGCCTAAAATTTCAATACTAATACAATCTGATTTTCAGTCTGTTAAATAAATTTTACTGTAATTTCTAGTTTGACATTAATCAAACTTGTTTGCATCTACAAAGCATTTCAAACTTTATGTTCCAGTATTTATTTAATTAGAAATTTGGGCCAATTTGGCTCAATCGGATTTGCATCACCAATTTGTCAATCGAATTTCTATTTTATCAATTATTTTTGAAATTTGATAAGTTGTGGAGATAAGAAGAGAAAAAAAATGAAAAATGATTTTAAGGTGGAAATCACAATACAAAGTTCTCAGAAAATATAATTTGCAGGTAAATCTCAAGAATTTTGTAAAAAAAAGAATTATTGTAAATTTGTAAATTTCAAGGACAATTTTAGTAGAAAAAAAAAGAAATGAAAAACAAAAAAAGTGAAACTGCTTATTTTGAAAAGAAAATTACTGTATTTTATGTTATCTATTGCCGAGTTAATAAATCTACTACCATTTCTAAATATATAATTCACACATTTGACAAATTTGTCGGGGATTTACCAGAATTAATCGATATTTGATAATTTATTGCTATGTTAAAAATCAACCAGATAATTTAATCAACCACCACATCTATGGATTGAACTAATTAATTGATAGCAATAATAAGGCTAAAAATAAAAATAGATGGAACATAAATACAAGCAAAAGCTTGGCTGTTACGTAAAAACATACGAATTTAAAAAGATTGGAAAAGGAAAAATACAGCAAAGCTACGAAGATTTTAAAAATGAAAATTTGCTGAAAATTTTTTGTCGCAAAATTTGAAATAAATGAGCGAATGCAAATATGCTATTATTATTATATTTAGCACATAAATTATTACTGAATTATTCTAATATTTAATAAAAATTCTGTTGTGTTTTCTCGAAATTCAATAAAAATTCTATCGCATTTTCAAAAAAAAAAAATTCAACGAAAATAATAAATTTCATGATTACTTCCTTATGATCAAATCGTTTAAATTGTTTATTTCTATTGCATATATAAATAGTTATTTTCATACTTCTATTCGAAATTTATTATTAAAAATAGTTAATCGATATAATCCAAAAGATTCTGCGAATCTTAAGCAGAATATTGTATATGCTGATGCTTTTATATTAGATAAAAAATTTTGATACAACTTTTTTCTCTCTTATGATTAAAAAATTTTCTATTTTTAAATTGCGCAAGACGCTCTTTTTCTTGTTTCATTATAAAATTTATTGGTTGCTTTTAAAATAAGCAGTATTATCAATTTAATCATCTTAACTCATTTTATTATAAGATCACATTAATATTTAATTAATTCAACAAAGATTATATTTGTTATATGATGACGATTAAATCTTTTTTTTATTTGCTGAGAAAGCAAGTTATCTTTTGAAGAAAGCATGACTGATAAGATTTGAAAATTTATAGGGTTTTAAATATAACTTAAGATTAAGCATTTTGATGGGAAGAAATTCTTTTTTCAATCAACATTTAACTCTTGAAGTATTTCAAATAAAAGTTTTTGCAATAAATAAGATATTAATAATATTCCAGTCTCTTTTTCTGGATATTATTTTTTTCATGAAGCAGTATAAATATCGTTGTTTGATTCGTGACAGTTTAGCTGCATAATAGGTACTTATTTCTTTCTTAATTTTATATCGCTTCTAATCGGAATATTAAATAAATTTATATCTCGTAAATTTAGTTCTATTTAAAAATTTTTAAATTTGAGCATCATAACATTTATAATTTTACGAGAACATCGAATTTAAACTTTGATACTGTAAAAATATTTTTAGGAAATGAATTTTGAACTGAAAATCGGATTTGTAGTGCTATAATTTTGCATACTGGAATAAATTTTACTAGAATTTTTGCTATGATATTATTTCATATAATCGAATAATTTTTCAAACTGGTAACAAAGTCCAAATTTTTTTGAAAATATATTTCAGATAAAGTTCGAGCCAACGTTCGGCAGCTTTGTTATTATTATGCATATTAAAACAAATGCAATAATACAAATAAAGCAGATTATTTCAAAAGGAAGATCAAAAATATACCAATTCTTAATGCTAATTTATTAGCAAATATCTTAGATTATATGATACTGTACGCTATGAGTATCAATTATTTGAATATGCAAAATTCTAACCCACCACATGATCAACAATTTATAAGTCAATCTCCTATGAATTATTTTCAACAATGTCCGCAACAGCATTTAATTAAATTATATCAGCCACATAATTTATTTCCGCAGTATTCACTATCATATCTCTGGCCCTGCTTAGATCATCAAAAACAACAAGTTGGAAGTATTGCATATACTCAGCAGAAAACGGGAAGTGAGTTTGTTGTAGTTTAAAATCAAATGAAGAAATTTTCGCGCACTAATTAAAAATAAATTCAAAATTGTATCAAAATTTCAAGTAAAAATTTCAAAGATTTTGAAATTAATTTGAAGTTGTATTTACGAAATAAATTTGGAACAAAATATTTATATATGATTATTGATAACTAAAGTTAAATTTAATCTTAAAAATTTTTTTGTAAATCATTAAATTTTTCTTTTATTTAGATTTTTAGGAATAGGGGGTTCAGTGATGGTTTATCGACTCATATTTCGGCCACCTTTTACTTGGACCTATAATTGTTTTTGTGATTGCGAGGAGTTTGTTGTCATTTTTTTATAAAATTTTTAATGAATTTTCGGAAGATATGAATATGTGCATTGTTTGACAATAAAATTTTCCCGAAATTTTGATATTGCATTATTCAAAAAGAATTTTAATTACGCCTTATCCATTTGTGAATCACAATATAATAATAATTATTAATAAAAGTTTATTATTTTATTTTAATCTATTTACAGTTCATTTTTGAGGAATACTGTAATGTACCACGTGTTCCTGGACAACACATTAATTTCACCGAGGCTGATATGCATGTCAAAAGTCAACTACGTGAAGCAGTAAGAAAATTTTAATAAACTCAAAATTTTATATTAAACAAAATACCGGTACCTTTCTGTATAATACTGTGCAGCAAATAGATTTAGTTCTTGACATTTTTATATTTTCGAATAATTAGTTGTAATTGATAGTTTATTCATTCGATTACTTTACAAAACTTTTATTAAACCATTTTTGATGTTATCAAATTTAGTGGTATAGTTAATTCGAAAGGAAAACTTTGCAATGTTATATTAGCTTTGCCTCTCAATAAACAAACATTGAAATTATAGTGCAAAATACAACTCAAATATCAAAAGTCCAAAAATTATTACTTTTTACTTGGTATCAATCAAATACTAAGCTTTCGAAAGGACGAAGTTTTTAACACTGATTAAATAATTAATTAACATTGAATAAATAATTAATTAATATTGAAAAAATAATTAATTGTTTTGCACTTAATAGTTACATTACGTGGATTGAATAAATTGAAAAAATGAATCATCATATAAATAATAAATAATAGCATTAATCATCACATCGTTTAATTAAAATTAATTAGTACTGAATAGGTAATGGAATCATTTCGTTCCATCGACGTAACGCCGGAAGGACTCATTATAACTACCAGTTTCTGGCCTTATCCAGCATTTATCGTTAATGATATTAATATTGCAAAGGCCAATTATATTAAAGGAAAATATTTTTATACACTTTCTCAGAATACACTGGAATTACGATGTGAAGCAAAGGAAGCAACAGTATGTGTTAATAAAGTATGTTGATTGAGTTTATTTTTTCTTTTATTCCATTAAACATTTATAAAGACACATTTAATTTCTTTCAATAAGCTTAAGGATCTTATTTTTTGGCATAAATCAAAATTTAAAAATGAAAGTTCAAAATTTTTAGGGTAACTATAAACCATTTCAAGTGAGTGCAACTCTTACAATCGATATCTTAAAATATTATCGCAATCACAACGACAAGAACTTGCTCATGCGATTCAACGATCTTTAGAAAATCGATATGTCGCATTTATTTCACCTATTCAACTATTGGATGATAGTAGTAGAATCATTTTGGATCCATAATTTCAATATAATCACTTTTTTATTTTCTTTGTAAAAATCGGATGCAATATTAATCGCAATTTATTAATTAATTTCTTTATTTTACCATATTTATTCTGTTTATTTACTCTATGAATAAAAACATATATTAAAACTCTAATAAAATATATTTTAAAAAAATTAGATAAACAAAACAAATTGCTCATCATTTATTGCTCAATATTTAAATTTAGTGCATTTAAACATCAAAACTGGATTATTAATTGAATTCACAGGAAAATTCATGTTTTTAAACTGTAAATGCAGGTAGAAGATTAGAACAATTAAATAAATAATATCTTTATGAAATGCTAACAAATTAGAAATATATATTATTATTGTTTGAACATTTGTATCATTTCTACAAATTTTATAAACAGGAAAGAAGTGAAACAAAAAAAATATCAATATCAGGTTGTTACGAATTTATTCGTCACCATCAATCATTACCTGCCAAGGACACTCGATATTTCTAGCTCATCTATTCTGTCATTATTTTATCCATCAACCGTTTAATTTGTTCAAAATTTTCCAATTTAAAATACTCTCAGTTTCGTTTTTTAGCCCTCTTTTATCTGAACTTTACCATTCATAATAGAATTAAAGCTTTATTATTTAATAAATGAATCTATTTAAAATGAATCGATTTTTCTTTACTTCACATTTCAAATATAAACAGTTTTTCGTTTCTCAAAAATAAATATGTTCGGATTTTATTTTTAATCGGCTAATTAAATTAAATTATGTATATTGATTGGCTAACTAAGTTAATCATTCACACTTTGATACATGTAAGAAATTATTGGTGAAATTAGCATTCATTGCTTATTACCATCTTATTTTTGGAAAAATTATTCTGATTTTTAATTATGAAAAACTTAATTCAATTGTTTTGGACAAATACATACAAAAATTAATTTTAAATTCATTTTTCCAAAAAGAAGAAAAAAATGAGTAACAATTTTTTAATTTGTTTTCTATTCAAAAAATTGATAGAAAAGAAAAAAATGTTTCCTAAAAAATTTAGATTGATTTTATTTTTGACCTGGTATTTTGTTTTAAGTCAAAAATAGATATTAACTAATTTGAAATCAATTATCCAGAAACTGATAAACTGAGATCATTATCAATGCGATATATCGTTTGATTTAATTTTTTTTTAATCTATCATATATATATATGTCAATTTTATCAAAGTTGAAACATGATGATATGCCTGCCATACAAGATGGCAATTTTATCAGAGTTGAATGTTGATGATATCAAAAATTTTGTCGCTTTCTCCTGTTAATCTAAAATATTTCGAAATTATTCATTAAATATTTTATATTTAAATCTCAATATTTTTATTTTAATTAGTAAGATTTATGTACTATGGATATATTCTTTCCCGCTAATTTTGCAGATCGATTTGTTTGTCTCTCCCACTTCAATATCAATTGTTTCTTGAGATTTTGAGGTCAATTTATGATACACAATGTAACCTTTGAGTGTTACAAACAAACAGATAACAACCTTGGAGTATGCTATATTGCATTACTATGTTTTTCTCTCTTTTTTGTTTTATTTTATTAGCAATAGAGATAACAATTCTTGATTGTTATTCATTTTTTTTTTTGTTTCTCTTCGTTATCATTATTATCATCTTATCCATTTAGCTATTTTGCATATTTTTTACAAACTGATTTCTTCGATACCATTTATTCTTATCCTTGTTACCATTTTCATCAAGCACATAAAATAAAATACATTAAAATCTAATCAATATTTACGAGAAGACATTAATTATATATTTTTCATTTAAATGAATGATTTAAAAATGTATGAAAAGGGGAAATAAAAGATGAACAAACAAGCCAATTTTCTCCTTTCATATATACATATATATATATATATATATATATTTATGCGAACAAATGAATCGTATTATATTAACAAAAGTCATAAGTTTTTTTTTTTTTTTTTGCTTCGAAGATAAGTTCACATAACGCTAATTACTGTAACGTAAAGATATAAATTAAAATTAAAAATCCTTTAATATTAGTATAAATGCTTATGTCACAATAATTCACAAAAAGAAAAAACCTCATTTGCATAAAGTTATTTTAAAATATTATGATTGAGTAATAACAAAATCGTAATAATTAAAGTGATTATAATTTCAAGTGGTTTTATTAAATTAAATACTATTGAGAATATTTTTCTGTAACAAATTGAAAATGTGATAATACCAGAATAATACTTATTAATTGGTTATTGCGATAAAATATGAAGAATTTGGAAATGAATCTGATGGAAGTTTTCATCAAGAAATCTTAAAGCATCTATCGAATTTTGGCATACATGAAATCCACATAGCTTTTAAATTAGAGTATTTAATTAATGACAATGAAATTAAAGGAGAGGAGAGATAATGAAATATTTTGAGAACAGTCATTGTTAGCTATTTGTGAAATATTACAAGTATCAGATGATCCGGATTGCCAATAATGACGGAAAAATCTTAATCGGATATATTTTGATGATTATTTCATACTTTCTATTATAAGTTTATCCTAATCCTAAGGGACGATTATTTTTGATTCTATTTTTCAAATCTCATATGTTATAGTTTATTTTTCGAATTCATTCATTTGAAATTGATAATTTTCATGATTTTGCTCATTTCTGTTATGTGTAACACTGTAACGAATAATTTTTATTAGTAATGACGTTGATATTATTTGTTAAAACTTTAGAGTTAATTATAAAAACATAGCAATTTAGCTATGATATTTGTTCTTATTCAGCAACGCAATATTTCGTTTTGAAAATCATTGAACTTACTAATTCCCTTTTTAATCTATTTAATTTGTAAAAAAAAGTGATCATAAGGAACGATTTGATTCATTATAATTATCAATCGATAAAATTAAATTTAGAAATTTAAAATGCCGGAAAATATTAAGTATAATTTGAATAAATGATGGATAAAGTTTTGATAGAATAAAATAGATGATAAATAGTACAGAATATGAGCCAAAAAGGGATGAATTCTCAAGTAAAACAGAATATTAATTTCATTAAGAAATAAAGAAAACTTTGTCCATTATTGATAGTATTATACATAAATCATGAAACAGAATATTTGCATTCTCAGTGTAATAACTGTTTGAATTTGTCAATGATGAAAACTTGTTTCTGATTGTTTACATATGACTGACTTCCATATAATATTGTCCTTTACCCTTTCTTACCTATCTTGTCATCTATGGAAAAACACCAAAAGATGGTTGTATGGATTGGTATCAATTGATTAGCTTAGATATGACAGACTTTTCAAAGAAAGGAAAAATTGTAATAATTTTCGAATAAAAAGAAAGTTTGAACATTGTTAAAAGAGTGTTTAACTTAATTAAAAATAATAAACTTTGCGCTTTCTTCATTTCTCCTGTAAATATTTTTCTTTTATAAAATTATCTGATAAATTTTGCATATGAAAATCTCCGAAAAGTTTCTTCAATAATTGCCCTAGTTTGCTCTAATTAATGAAAATCAAACAACTTTTTTTCTTATCTTATTAATAATATACAATTCTATTGCTAGAAACTTTTTCCTATAATAAATGGTAGAGTTGGATCAAAAATTGCTATGATTAAAAATTAAGCAATTTTCTTGTTCTTATCTTATCAATAATATAAACAATTTCATTGCTGGAAATTTTTTCTTGTAATAAAATAGTAAAGTTGAATATATATAACTAATATTTTACATATGAGCCTAGAATTTCTTGCTAAGCTTATATTATTAATTAACTCACTAATTACAATTATTGATTGTTGCGAAGAATTCCCTGGAATCAAATATTAATGATATTTCTCGTTCATTACTGTAAATATTTTAATAGTAAACAATTTTCTTCTTTTTAAAAATTACCCGTACATAACGTAAAATACGGAATAAGTACGATTAATTTTTCCCGATTTTCATAAATAATCGATAATTTGCACAGAATTATTTGACACTTATGCAACTTTCAACAGGCATTAAATGAAAACATATTTGTTCCAATGGGGTGGTTATTTACCGCCATTTCATAAATATGCAATTTTTCTTTTGTGTGGTTTTGAAATTATTGTTTCGGCTATGTCGATGGCTGTTGCTCAAAAATACTACGAATTATGTACGATATTATTTCCGATATCAATGTTTATGTTCGATGATACTAAACGAAAAGGAATTGCGGGATTTATTTGGACCAATAAAGAACGACAAATTCTTCAAAATGTTCGTATTCATTTGATATTTTCGTTTGTTGAATTAATTTAGAAATAATAAGTATTAATGGATTTACACAGTAATTTCAATATTTTAAAATATTATGATTTTTTAAATTATTTCCATTTTTTTTATTTTCTGAATTCATTTATTTATTATATTTTGTTTGTGTTTATTTATTTATTTGTACTTTTTTGAAATATTTATATTCTTATGCTTTTTATTATTTGTTTATTTTCTACATGAATATATTTCATTCTCGATAAGCTTATAGAAATTATGACGAATGAACAACAAGGGACTAACAGAAATTTTGATTCAGCTTCAAATAAAAAGAATATGAACATAAATATAGACCATGAGTTAATTTAAATTTTTAAATTTTACAAATTTTAATAATCATAAATTGGTGATAGTGTGTAACAGTGCTCAACAGTTTGGAAAATTTCAAACTGGCGATTTCTTAAATTTTCGCTCTTTTTCCAAATTTTCTATTATTATCGAATTTCAGCATGAACAAAAATTGTTACTATTATGGTGCACTTCAACAGCAGCGATATTTATGGCAATGTTGTCAATTATACCATTTTTCTTCAAATTTAAAAAACCGATAACAATTCAAGAGGTAATTGATGAATGAAACATTCGTATTTTATAATTTTTTTTTTCTTTGAATAAAAAAACTTTTTTATACAATTTTTTCATGTATTTTTTTACATTTTGGCCAAAATTAATACGACAATAAAATACATTAACATAAATAATCTATTTTATTATAAAGACTATCTTTATCGTTATAGATATTACAATATTATTCATTAAATTATAAAAATTTGAAAAATCATTTATAATTTGCAGCGAAAATTTCGTTTATTGATAATATATATATTGGCGGCTCTATTTATAATTACAGTATCACTAAATGGTGCAGCAATGATATGGCTTTATATTACAGCATCAGCTGACAATAAATTATTCTATGAATTATTTGATAAATCGGCAAAGGAAGAAATATTTTTAACCGAAATTGAAAAAGGTCTTGATTGTATTTCGGACGATGACAAAGAACTCGATCCCACTGTTGTAAGTTCTGTTAATGTTCAATTCTTTTCATTAAAATTTAAATATTTCAAAAAATATTCAGCAAACTAATTTTTACAGCTTTCCAAATCTTAACTGGAAGTTTCATTAAGGAAAGCTGAAATATAAAACCAGAGCTAAATTTTATTCCTACTATTGGAAATAACATGAAGAGAGGAAAAGTGAAGGAATGAAATGGATAGTGATAAACTGAATGCTAAAATTGAGAGAATATTTTTTGAATCTTATTTCATATTTCTATTGGAGTCTATGAAAAGAAAGGCTATGAGATTTAGTTTTTTTTGAGATTGAAAATTATCTGGAAATTAGAGTTCAAAATTACATGAAATGACCGAATTGTGGACCAATTCAAATAATAGGAAGTCGTAATATAAATAAAACCTGTCTTTAGCGGATAATTTAAAATTAAAAAATAATTTGTTTAATTCGATTACTCGAGTGAATCGAAAATGAAAAAAGGAAAAAAAGTTGAATGTAAATTAATTGAAAAATAAATTGCTACTCTTCTCCCTTTTTCCTTCATTATTCAAATCAAAAAACAAAAGTCAGATTTGAGGAATGTGATAATACGATCAATCGATCAGTAATCAGTCGAAAATGGTTAAAACCTTTATTGATTATTTGGATTGTTGGTCATGTAATTGTATTATTTTTGTTCGGATTCATTAACAAAGGTTTGTACTTTTAAACTCTGAACAAATTGAAGTGAATGCGAGAATTATTTGCATATTATTTAGAGAATAAGTAATTCAACTTTCATTACCAGCACTGCATCATATTCTTAAATATTTCATGCTCTTCTTACAACGTTGCATTTTAAGTGATAAGATAAAACTACCTAACTGGTATTAAATTGAGATTTTTCTTAATATGAAATGTATCATACATTGTCGAATAACTGAATATTTTGATAAATTGAGGGAAAATTTTTTGACAGATTTTAAAGATGATGAAAACGAAGGCAATTTGAAGAATGTGGCAATCAAAGAAAAGCTAATATCACGAAGCTGATGATATTTTATCATTTTCACTTATTTTTTTGTGTGTCACTTAAATATATTTCATATATGAAATTAGGATATAAAAAAATGATCCATGACTTCCCGGAAATTATCGAATCAAACCTGGACATTAATATTAAAAGTAAACTGAGTAATACTGCAAATAAATTTATGTTGAAGATATAAATATTATTTAATATATTTAATTTTCCTGTTTTCTTAGAATTAATAATACTGTATCACAAGCAAAAAAGAAGTAGGGTAAAGACTATGAAATGTTATTAGATGAGAAATTGATATAATTTGATAAAAATTACTACAAAGAAAGAATTCCAAAAAATTATATTGAAATATAATTTGCAATTATTTTGCAAATTATTGATATTTATATCGATGATTTCTATTTTTAAGCATTCCGTAAAAATGATTAAGAGATTATATTTTTATTAAAAATTGATCATTAAATCTTAAAATAAGGCAAACATAAAATTCATAATCGAGGAAAATATAAAATTAAAAATAGGTGAATTGTGGAGAAATTTTCCTGCCGAAAAATACAAGGGCAAATAATTTTCTTTGTTCTGGTTTCAAATCAACTACAAAACATTAAATCTTTAAAAAAAGCATCGATCGTGAATTTTATTTGACAATAGTTACGTTGAACAAAGTAAGCGGAAGTATTCTTAATAACACGAGTAAAATATAAGATTTAAAATGAAGGATGAAAATACGACTAGCAACCGAATGATATAAGAGCGGAAAGAATGAATGATTGCTGATATTGCTTGAAACATACCGGTTAATCGCGAGAAGTTCATTTTTGCATCAACAATCCTTTGGTTTTTGTAGTGGGCGGTGGTTTATCAGAAGGATTTAGTTATCAGAACAAAAAAATGGGAAGTGGAAGATATTTAAACATGCACAAAGCTTCGATCGTTGCAACATTCTAGACAATTAGCGTAGATTTCAACATTGCAAACGTTGCACATAAGCTTCGCTTTAATGACTAAAGAGAAGAATTAAATAAATTATTCGTTATATTAAATATCTTAATATTCGTTTATGTTAGATGATGAGTTATGAAAAAAATAATTTATTTGGATATAGTTATATTATAGATTATTTCGTTTTCCAATACAAACAAAATTTTAGCTTAAAAAGGAACATATCACATGCCACGGTAATGATATATTCAACCTAGATGACATTTAACTTTTTCATGTAATTTACATACTCACAATCATCGTGACCTATCGATTCATTTAGCATTTATAACCCATATTTTTCGTCACTGATCTGCTGAAGTGGAGGTTATCTTATTGAATTGTCTGATGTTTGCTTCAGATTCGAGTTATTATAATATGCCGTAATTGATTAAATGATATAATAGTAAGATTTAGTAATGAATAAATGTGTAATACTTCAAAACTCTGAATTTTCTGAAAATTGAATTAAAATGATAAAAATGCGAAATTTTGTCAATGGACTTTTCATTATTTGATAAATTTAATTATTTTATATTTATTATCATACAAGAAATATTATAATTTAGGATATCGTGATGTTTTCATTCGTTTTTGCTTGTTTCTTCTTTCGTATTTGTTATGTAAAGATTTTAATATTTCTTCCTTTTTCGTTTTTCCTTAATCATTCGAGTTTATTTTCCATTCGTTCCTTTTTTTTATTTTATTATAAAGAAAGTTACTGAAATTTTCTTTTATAAATTGCAATATTTATGCTTATTTTCTTTTTATTATTTATTTTATATGAAATCTTCATGATGTCTTTTCTTGCTATTTGAGTTTTATTTTTCTTTTTTTTCTCTTTTTACCATGTGTTTATTGCATGAAGTGTATAGATTTCGTGTATTTCTTTTTTTTCTGCTTCAGCTTTTTCGTCTTCCCTTCATTCTTTCTTATACACATGAAAAAAGAATGAAGCATTGATCAATGAATGAATAATAAATGCTGCAAGTTTAGCAAAAACTGTTGATTATTTTTAATTTCAGAAATTTCTTCATAATTTATTCTGACAATGGATTCTTGTAAAAAGATAGACACATCAATGAATGACACAAAACGAGCAGAATTGGCGAAAAAAATGGATGATGATTTAGATGTTTTTATTGATAACCTTATTAAAAAGGTTTCTCTTTTTATTGCGGGTTGATTTTTTCTCTGAGCATAATGAATATTCGAATCGATATATATTGTTTTTTCTGTCGTATTTATCACACTACACAATTGAGCTCCCTAGCTTTGCTTATTTTTAAACAACTGAAAATGGCATTTGCAGAATTGTTTTCTATTTCTGTTCAATAGTTATTTATGTATATCAATCTCATGTTTATTATTCTGATAAAAAAAAAGAATGCGGAGATTATAAATTGATAGAAACTTGTAGTGCTTATTATTCTAACAAAGAAGCAGACAACATAAATCGAATGGAAAAAGTTTTTAATATTTACGTCATTTTATTTTAAGAAAGATTTAAACAAATCAAAGAAGCCGTTTGTTTATGATGAGTGGTGTAAAGAGATCGATCAACATCCAGCATTTATGACTACATTACGACCTAATAAAAATGGCGAATTTTCGGAGGCTATTCAAGCTTTACAAGTATGGGTATAATAGTTGTTTTTACAACATTTTTTTAATAATTTGAATTGCATCAAAAAATATCCAGAATAAAAAATATTGGAATGTTGCAGGGATTATTAAAATCCAAAAAATTTCCATATGTTTGGGAACGGCAAATATATTCTCATTTCAGATTGCGTTTTTGAGGAATTTTAAACCAAAAAATTTGTGAAATATTTATCTTATTTACTTCGTTTTAGGCATTAAAATACGATGAAGATGAGTGGGAGGATCGACGGGCGACTGCAGAAAGGCATAAAATAGATGGGAATAAGCATTTTAAATATAAAAAGTACCACTGGGCTATCAATCGATATACGGATGGTATTTTATTTGATGTAATGATTTGGACAAAACATTTTTTAAAGAAGTCTATTAAAAAGTAATGAAAAATGAAATGAGGATTTAGCATCTTTTAATCAGAAATTAGCTTGAACTTTCTTAAATTAACACCGTAATTCTGCAGTTATTCTGAAATTCTGATGATAATTTATGTTTCAGTCATATTATTTCATGTCATTTATTCGCTTCTTAGATTGCTGTGGTTTATATGAACTATTTTATACCGCAATAATTTTAATATGAAGAAATCTGGAATCTTTTTATCTCTTTTGGTGGCTTTATTAAAACAAGCAGGAATCCAGATGAAGAGATTATTATATATTTCACAGATTTCCTTGTTTTAAATAGATGTAATAACTTAAATTTAAGAAGAAATAAATCCAAATATTTGCAGGTATTAATCAGAGATGCACAGATCGATATTTGAATTCGATTTTATATGCTAATCGGGCTGCTGCTCAGAAACGTGTTGGCAATATTAGTTCAGCTTTCAGAGATTGTTTCTTTGCTCGAAAATTTGATCCTGAAAATATGAAGGTTTTCATTTTATTTTGATTTATCCTTATAGCTTTTCATGATAAATTTCAAATATTTGGTTGTCTGAAAATCAAGTCAGAATCATTGAGGTCCCCAGTCATTTTTATTTGTTCTTTGAATAAATTTAACAACACCTTTAATATATAGGTTTGCTTAAAGGACAATTTCGTTGACCTGTAATTAATATTTTAAGTATTTGGATTTTCCATTTCTGTGGATCTAAATTATTAACATCAGTCTTCGAATCACTTCGTTTGATCGTTCTCAGGCAATGATTCTTTGTTTATTCATTCCGATTTATATGGCTTGTTTTGGCTGTGAATAATGCTTAGTTAGTACTTCAGAATTCATTCCTATTTTTGACATAGATAAGATTCACACTACGTGGCACGTAATTTGTCTTAATTTTTTCAAGTATAAGTAGTGAAATATATCTTGTAGTTTTTATATTATTGTTGAAATTTCGTATATAAATCTTTAAGAAATTAAAAAAGGAGTTTTTACAAATATGTTTCTCTTTTAAGGCAATTATTCGTGGCGCTGAATGTCTGGTGGAGCTTGGTCGAGGAAGGCAATGTATTGATTGGCTCAAAACCAGCAAAGAAAATTCGAAAAGAAAAACGTCTGTTTCGTATAATGGTGGTTTGTGGTCTTGTTGTTAGACTTTATGAATTCTTATTCTATTGTATTTTAACTATTTATCACTTAGTATATATAAGAAAGAAAATAAGCCATTACGATATAGGAAATAAGAAAAATGTAATGTGAGTCGAAAATATGAAATGTTGAGATTGAAATGAAAAAAAAAAGATAAAGTATAAGTAAAAAAGAAAGTGATAAGAATGTAATATAACAAAATGTTGAATTAAAACATATGATGTACATTGAGTCTTGTTAAATTACTCTTCAAGTTTGCATAGAATAATTGCAGTTTGCTCGTTATAATTCATTGTGAATATAAAACGCATTTAGATTATAAATCGAATTCTGACTACTTAAATGAACTCTATACAAATGCGGAGAAACTCGCCTTAGTTGAGGAACGAGATGAGCGAAGGAAACGAAAAGATGTAGGTTTATCAAATTTTGCTGGAAATGTAATTATCTGACCTCTCATACACATAAATTCCTGTTTTTCTCCGTTTTTCTATTACGAGATAATTATGAGATCTATAACATTTATAGGCTGAGAAGGATTTATTTGCGAAGCAACGATTATTATTGGCATTTAAGGAGAGAAATATTAATTTCCAACCAACTATATGTTTTGATAATCCCGAATTGTTCGAATGGTCGCAAATTGAAGTACAGTTGGCATGGCTGACAGAGGTTATTTGTTTAATCACAATTTAAAATACTTGGCATAATCGATGGCATTCATATGTAGATCATCGTTTTTTTTTTTCTTTTTTTTTTTCCTTTTGTGTAGTCATAATGAAGACTTAAATTGTCCAGAAAGTTCCTGTTTGATTTCAGAAGATCATAAAAATGAACTAAATTTTAAAAGATACTTTCACGTTGTACAATAGCTTTTTTTTATTTCGAAATCGTTGTATTAGTTCTAGAGCATTTTTAAATATTGACAAGGCCTTTTAAGTATTTATCTTCATCATTCATCCAGTGAGCGGTTTTATCTATTGTGTGCAATTGATTTCAATTTATATCATAAAATGTTCTGACATTATTGTATAGAAATAACGCAATTTTACTGCAGTCTAAAAATGTATTTGTGGATGATTGCGGTATTTTACATTGGCCTATACTTGCGCAGTATCCGGAAATAGGAAAGGTTGATCTGATAATTGATTGCTCCGAAGAAAGTTCAATCAATGATGTCTTTAGTGGTGTTTTACAACAGATATCATCTGGTGACTCGTATTCCATGTTTAAGTAAGATTTAATGTTACATTTTTGAGGAATAGAAATTTTTTTTTCTTTTAATTAACATAGTTCCCTTCCACAATCGAGTGTCTTAAAGCTAATTTTTTTTGCATAAAATAATACTTTCTTTTTCTGTTGTGACAATGTTCGATATTTCTTATCGTTGGATTTGGACAAAGAATACGATAGCGCAGAATTGATGCCTTGGTCAAAAATTCGGGAAGCATTTTCTATCCCAGGTTTTATTGTTTTTCAAGGATTGCCGACTATTCAGGTAAAATTGATAAAAACATTATTATCAAAATGTGAATATGATGATTATGCTACTTTCTCCAATATTTACAAATTTATGTTTAAAAATAAAGAAAAATATCAATTGTGAATGAATTGCTAAAATTGCAACTCTTATATATATTTCTATTTAAGATCTACACAAAGGAACATGCCGAAGCAAACTTTTTGAAAATTAAGGATTGCTTCTACAAAACCAAATAAAAATTGCATTGTCTTCTAATGGTTTGTTCCTGTATTTCTTGTTATATATGTATAGAATGTTTAAAAAAATATGTATTCAGATTTCATGCTCATTCATGTAATTATTTATCACTTTGAATCATTTCAATAATATTTGCATAAAATTAGCGATAAAACTATTTCTGTATTATCTCATTTTATCATTTCCCATTGTCCACTTAGAATGATCAAATTTTTTGACTTATTCCTAAAATTTGTTCATTTTTTGAGATTCGAAAAAGACTTATTTCAATGTTTATAACAAATTTAAAGCCAAAAATATTTTTCGATGACAAAAATATTTGATCATTTATATTGTTATGATATTTTTTTATGGAATTGAAAAATATTTGGCAAATATAATATAATGATGACGGTTAGGAACATTTGATAATTTGTTGTTGTCATCTGTTCTCGACACTATGATGTCGTTTTTCGTTTTGACATTTTTTATATAGATTTTGATCAGTGTTTTTTTTATGTAGATTGTCCATTTAAGAGGAAAAAACGTATAAATTATAATTAAAAAATGGCAATATGAGAAATTCTTGGAAGAACTTTATAAATGTTTTTAAATCATTTATGTAGTTAGCTTTCTGCTCCGACTGATAGCCTTTCTGATGGTTTATAATTTATCTGACGATGCAAATTTTATCATATTTTGATACTTTTTTCTACTTTTTATTTAATTGGAAATGATTCTAATAGAAAAATAAGTATTGTCTCCTCTTTTCTTAACTTCATGATTGAATGGTGAGAGAAATTGAGTCATTACATTTTCTTAATTCAGTTTTTTTGGTTAAATCCGAATAGTTTCAAATTTTATCATGAAAAGATGAAAAAGAAAGAGCTAACAAAGAGTAAAACAAAATGAAAATAGTATATTAAAATTTTTTTTGCTTAAATATGACTGGAATGTTTATTGTCAGGGATTATTTATTTAAAAAAATTCGTAAGCTTTTTTATTTCAGCTAATTTTCATGTTATCATTTGGCTTATGAGTTTCGCTATGTTTGTGTTTTGTAAAACTTGAAATATCAATTCGCTATATTGCTTGATTATTCTCGCTCTTTTCTCTTCATGTTTTAAGGAATTTAGCGTTTGTAGGTGTCTCAATTAATTCATCTATTGTACTACAAAAGTCTTCTAATCTTATTGATGGTATGAATTTAGTGAGATTTATTGCTGCAACTGAAATAAATATCTCTCCTCTTAAGGATATTTTTGGCAGAAAGAGCAGTTCTAAAGGGAATAAAGAAAGTGCAAAAAATGATGAGTGGAAATTTGGATTGGAGCTATTAGAAAAAAAATTAAGAATGCATCTAATGAACAGAGCCTGGTTGAGTTTTTACGGACGCAGTGATGTACCATTTCTTTTCCCTATTTATCCGAGTCGGGTAAACGATAACGAATGACTAGCATTATTATACACATTATTATAGAAATATATTTCTCGATTAATCAGTCGACAGTTGGAATACTTTCTATAGTGCTAGATAGATCGTCATGATTTGTCTTAATGACATAAAAAAAATATTGAATAAATAGTTTGAATTGTATCATTCGAGGGACTAAGAAACCCAATGCATCGTATTTGAAACAGCGATTTGTATAATCGTTCTTTTAATTAATTCCTTTCCAATCCATGGCTTTAATATTATACAAAAACATTGTGTTATGAATCCATTTAAGACCGAGAAAATTTCCGTTGTTTGTTTTACTTCGATCGTATTCAGATATTCTATCGTTGAATTCTTCATCGTTAGAAAGAAATTTTCTTATTTTCATTGTTACTTCTCCAAAAAATACTCTTCATTGTAATTATATAAGGTTTCTTCTATTTCAGTTGAAGATATGGCATTTTTATCCACATATAGATCTTTATCTCCCTCCTTGAATCAATAAAAAATTTGATGTTGGATAGACATCTAATTCCTAACCATCCATAATATTCCTCTTGTAGCTACATCTGCTGGATGAAAATATAATGAAATATAGTGAAATGAAAATTTTGCTTCTCAAATCTCTTGAACTCGATTTTGAATGAATTTTGGTAATAAGCAAGAATGATTTTGTATCTGGTGTAGTACACATTTGGAATTCGGCCATAAGGTAACGTTAATATTTTCTAGTTGCATCTGTTTAATAACAAATTGAGCAGCACATACTCCTATAATTCCAGCTAATAACTCTAATCTTGGAATAGTTATATCTTTTGAGCAATTTGTGACTTAGAAAAAACCAACGAAGCCACCTGAAGCAGCATATGCAATTGAGGATGCATCTGAGAAAACATGAATTCTCTTGTGCCATGATGGATCGATTGCAATACGTGTATGTCTTCCACATACAGAGGCCATACACATATAAGGCTTCCCCATATTCCCTGGGCATTGTATTTGGAATTAGGAATCCTAAGAGATCATATTGAAAAAATAAGAATTGCAATATTATTCATTTTGTTGCTTCTTGATCATTTCAAGATCTTAAGTTATTTGAATAGTGTCGTTATCATAGTTCCAATGAATACCAAGAATCTTTTTAAACTCACTTTTCTCTACTCGATCCTGTTCAGGAATCTTGGAATTGAACTCCTTTTTGTTTGATAAGAATTCTCTGACATTCATCGAAGCATTATTGAAAATAGTTTTCGTTTCTTGATACTTGAATAGAGATTTTTTCTGGTCTCGTTGACGAGTTCATTATCGTAATTTTCCAATAATTAAGTATAGCGGATAATGAAAATTGTGAAGATTTTACTTTGAATGGGACATGCTCTGTTCATTTTGGGGAATTCCCATGCTGATGTTTTTCAATTGGATTGCCACCGCTTTAAATTCTATATCTGTTAGCAGAGTTGCAGGACGATTTTTGCTGGTTTTTTGATCAATCAGCAAAGATCAAAAATAATAATATCACAGTATATATAATATATGATAGGCATAAAAGATCCTCAATAGCGTTGCCTGGAAATTTCCCAGTCGTGTAAACAATAGTTTACTGTTTTTTACCCATCCCTTTTTCTCCAAACTTTTTAATGTTTATTTCCCTTGTTTTATTGGCTGTCAATCCATTTAAGAATTCAAATTAAATATCACTCCATCGTTTATGTATGCTTCTTTTAGGATTTATATGGTTGAGTTCCCTTTTTATGAATTACAGAAATAATCAACAAATCGGATTTTTATCCAAATTCAAAATCACTTTGATCATGTGCAACACACCTAAAAATTGAACATTCCCACATTTCATCAATACAAAACTCATTGTCAAAAAATGAATGTTTGATGTTTGATCCAATCTAAATTCCAATTTTTTCATTATTTTTCTCCTTAATTTTCATATTATCGGTAAAGTCCTGCATTTCTTCATTCTTAAGATTTTGTGTAACAGAGTGCTCCTGTTACCACTGCAGAAAAGGAAGCTTCAAATAAAGCATGAGGGCGAATTGTAAATTTCCTCAGTTTCTTATTTAAATTAATTATTTCAAATTCTATAGTGAATCTTCAGATTTTCCTATCCAATGTTCTTGCATTGTTTTAATTTCTTCTGACCAATTTTTTAAAATTTGCAAACACTTGAGTAAATATTGCGAAGTCGGTTATCTTTAAGAACCACTGGGATAACTTTTAAAAAACTGCACCGGGATGTCAAACCTTTTCCATCGACTATTTGTTCGTTCGCAATGGATCTCGTGCACTGGATCTCAGTTAACCCATGATTTTTTTCGGTAGAGAATCCCATGCTTTAAAAAATCCAAAAAAATTTTTGTTCATATTTACAATAGTTAGGCTCACATGTAAAGAGTCTCACACGTTATAACATCCTTCTGATTTCCTAGAATAATACTGAAGTTAATTGTGCGTTCCCTAATTTGTTTAGGGCAATGTTCAATAGATTCAAGATGTGACCAACTTTCTTCCGTCATAAACTGGGATTTGTTCTTGCTGCAATAAGTCCTTCAATATGAATAATATTTATTGTTAATCGTGTTCATATGTTGAAGAAAATTGTTTGAATTCAGTTTCATCAACTCTACCTTGATCGAGTGTTCTAAAAATTATTGCTGAAGCAGTATTTGATCTGACTCCAAAGATAGAGTCTCATTGTATTTTATTACCCTGTCATCATTCCCTGTAGAGAAGTTTTGCCGTGAGTTGTTCGAGCAATATAAATAGGAATATGGAGGCTCATAGTTTTCTGCAGTGTTTATTTTTTTGTTTTCATTAAACTGGAGGTAGAATTGCTTGAAGAATTGTAGCAAAGATTATTTAATTTTGCTAATGGTATAAATTAAAATACCATATAAATTAGAAGCAAAAAGAAAGCAAAAAAAAAGTAAAAACAATTGAAATGGATAATTACTTTCATTGTTGTGAAGTTTTGTTCCAGTTCATTCCATATCTGAACGGAACACCTAAAGTCTGTTTGCAAATATCCATTTTGCAATATTTTGCTAATAATGCAAAAATAATTGTGATCAATTTTGTTGGTGTACTTTATCCAGAATCCAGGCGGGTAGTTTATTTTCAGTAATAATTCCGATACCATTTCAAGTTGACGAAGTATTTCGATAATTTCGACTGTTACTTTCCATTCTCGGTTATCATTCTTGATAAAGTGTAACTCACTTTAGAGCGATTTTTTAATGAGTATGATTGCTCAAATTCCTCAGTAAGGATCTTTCTTATCACATCAAATTTTTTGGGTTATGTCATAGCCTCTAATGGCCAATAATGCATCTCCCTTTAAACACGCAATTAAATAATTCAGTTTTTGAATACTTGATATATTAATGCTGTGCGGCTTCGAAACTACTCCAGAATCCACAATTTTGGATTTCCAGTGAAGATAGGAAGTGGTAATTGGGTAAATTAATTGTTGTTGAACAGTAATTTATTTGATTTATTTCGCTTTGTTTAAGGGGTTGGAATACTAAGTTTGAGTTATTCATACACATGGTCAAAGTTATAATAACTTCGTTATCTTCACTTTGTAAATTTAAAATACTTTTTTTATCCTCGACCACTTGATCATTTATCTTCCTCTTGTTGTTTCTTCGGCGTTGGAACTTGTTGAATGTATTGGATTCCAATTAATATTAATAGTTTCGAGTGTTCCAATATGCAGCTTGAGATGCTTGTTTTCTCTTCAAATGATTTTTTTTTCGAGCCTCATGCTGCTGGGGGTTTTATCTCTGCTTAGAATTATGGTTGCAGATATTTCCTGGCTCGTGGCACTATAAAAATTTGTGATGAAAGGTTTTTGGATTTTGTTCAGAGAATCTCCTTGGTAGGTTTGTAGGCATCGAGGATAGACGAGGTGTGGTATTGATCACTAGTTCCTGAGGAGATGTTTATTCTGTTTCTTACATCTTAATCATGAATATATGTACAATTTTGATTAATGCAAAAACATATTTAGTAGGAGTGGTTTACAACAAATATTTCAATAGATGCTCATTTAAATAATAGAAAAAAATTGCAAAGGATCTACTTACAATATAAAATTAATTGTCAGATAAAAGATTTTGATGGTGAATTAGTTTTTTAGCCATGAAGAAAAAAGAATTTAGTTGTTCAAGATAATAAGCAGACGCATAAAAAATGCATGAATGTGAAATTAATTACATTATTCATTATATTTAGTTACATTTCATACAATTTATTTACCTTTTGTACGATTTATTTTAATTTATTTTATATTATTTTAATTTGTTTGGGTTAGTTTAGCAAATTTTATTTGCGACACGTTTGACCTGCAAAAAAATCATGATCTTGGCCATTTTTAAAGAATTTCTTTGAAATGCCAAAATCCAGAAATTTCTTTAATTTCTTTAATTTACTGAACTTTTATTTATTTCATCTGATAGATTTAATGAGAATTAAAAAATTAATGGCATGCGGACCTATAAATGAGCTACACGCTTTCCTTGAATATTTTCATCTTTGACATTGGTATGTAAATTTGTGGCATTAGATATTTCCTGCCAGTCTTTAATTTCTCTCTAAATTATCTTTCCAAACTGTAATTTGTTGCAAACTGTTTCGCATTTTGCTGGAGAATATCTAAAAAAATTTAGCTTGGAATTGAAGTGAAAACAATCCAATATTTTATGTTTTGAAACAGAAAGTAAAATTACATGCAGGAGTGATGATTTATCCAAGTGAGATTATGTGAAACAACCAGGACAAACATCAAGTTTTTATTTTAAATATAAACTTTCATTTTAAATACAAAAAAACTTCTAAAAAAAAGGATATTAGAATACTAAAACACTAAAATATGATTAAAAATGCTTTTTTTGCATCATATTTGGAATATTTTCATGCAAAATATAGTCTCGGACTGAATGATTGCTCAAAGTTATAAATTTGCTAGGCCCAAAACTTTGACGTGGGACTTTGAATTGGATTTAGTAATAAACTAATAAACTGTTTTTTATTGCTTTTTCTCCCTCAAATAATAAATTTACTTTTCATCACAAATGCTGTCTGAACGTTCACAAAATTTTTCATTTGAGAATTCGATGTGGATGAAATTATAATGAGAAAATCGATAAAAAATAATATTGATATATTTGCACCAATGATGTTAATAAGCGATAAATGATAAGGATGTTGATTTTTGATAAGAAGGGTTAATATTTACAGGTCTCTGAATATCGAACAAAATGAAAAATAAATCGTCAGAACACAACTGGAACTGTTTTCGAAAAGATTAAAAGTATTACTTTCCATAAGTTATTTTCGTATTTGCAAATTCAATATAATTTATAAGTTTTTTCTTTGTATTGTTTATATTTAGAACTTTCAAAATGAATAATAATATTCAAAACATTACTGATTTTTGGGTAAAGAATTTTAGAAAATATTCATGAAAATGATTCAGTTTTGTATTGAATTAATAATTTTCCAAGCAGATTGAAGTTGAAATCTCAATCTACGGACTTTTGAAGTTTATTTTTCTTATTGAAGACGACATGTGATGTTTCTATAAGAATATACGTGTTTGACAGAATAAAAAGGAAAATAATTGTTTCCGAAACTTTTGTTTATTTTTTGATTGAAATTATTCTAGAATTCATTTTAAATAATCAACTCATATCGCATTTTATCATTACCAAAATTTAAATTATTTATAGCCGGTTGCACTAAAAGTTGAATTGAGTTGCTGTTTGGAATACTGTTGACGACCATTTTCTATTTTAAAAATTTTAGAATCAGTTGAATAACTTGGAGTGAAAAAATATTATCACTGATTGTTAATTGTAGTATGCTACAATTATCTTTTGGATTATTTTGAATTGATTTGTTTTGAATTTATTAAAATAATCAATGTTTTCTAAGATTTCTTTCAGATTTTAGTTAAACAATTAATTCTATCGTTTAACATTTTTAATTTGTACATGTATTATGCTGTCAAGCATTAATTTAATTTATTGATTTGATTAGTTATTATCATAGGTCTTAGCAAATGCCAGTTGCAAGCATTATAATAAGTAATGATGAACTAGGCGATGGAGACATTTTGCAACTTAATTCAGCCAATTTTTTGTTGCGAGTGGCACTTATATTTCTCATAGTGATTGTTATCATTTTTGCCGCCAAGCAACTCATCAAATTAATCTGTCAAATTTGGACAATTATCAGTAAAGCTGCTGAGGTAAATAAGCTCTAAAAATTTTTTTTAAATTTTCGAATTATTCAAACTAATATAAATTCGAATTTTCCTTTTTGAATCAAAATAAGATTATGAATGAATGTTCTGAATTTCTTTAATAATTGAATAATTCACTTGTTGAAATTCTGAATGAGATTCATCGATTTATACTGTATTTTTTTATATGCAATATTATCAGTTATCAGCAGTTATCAATCGCTTATGCTCAGGTAGATCTTTCTTTTGATAGCGAAACACCCGAAACTACTGTGCATTCAAAGAATAGGAAATCTTGGAAGAAATCGAAAAGGTTTTAGTTCAGTTTGTGTTGTTTTAATTTGTCTTTATCACAGATCAATATTTGCACTATCGAAGTTATTTTATTCGTAAATTTATCATTTTGATGGCTCAAATTTCTTGCAGAGGAAAGTCTAAATATTCACTGCCAAGTAAAGAAATGAAAATTCAGTTATCGTTGAAGAATGAAGAAGAAAGAGAAATCATATCTGATAGCGAAATAATTAGCAAAAATAAGGCAAAAAAGAAGGGATCTCTATCATTTTCTCCTTTATCAGGAAATTTAGGCTAAGATAAATATTATCTAAAATTCTACAAAAAACTAGTGTCTGAGTATTGAATAATCTGATTTCGAGATTTATCGGAATTTGAAAATGTATTAGAATGAAGCACAAATATTTTGTCATAGAAAACTCATGTTCTCATACATTTTTAGCCTCAAAATGAAATCCAGAATATAGCAGAAATAAATATTGTGCCACATGGTGAAATCCAAAAATTTTCGAGTGAATTCTTGATATCGGATATTAAAAATTCGATGGCACTTTCCGGCAATAAATCTTTGCTTCCCATCACAAATAAAAGCATGACATTGATATGATATTATAAGAAATGAGATACAATACCTGTTGGTGAAATTTATGACTGAAACCAATTTCTCTTTATAGACTTGCAAAATCTGCCACCGGCTACGCCAATATCTGCAACAGAGAAGCCTATGTCACCGAAAATAAATGTTCAGGATTCTTTAATGTCATAAACAATCAGATGTCATTGCGACCACTTGATAATGTTGAACAACGAAACTCTGCAGCGCAAAGCAAGAAACAAGAGCCTAACTTCTTGCCAGCAAAACTTCAAGATTCTTTAATGCTTATCAATAATCATATGCCATTACAGCCGGCTGGTAATGTTGAGCAATCGAATTCGGGAATAAAATAGGAGGAAAGAAAAACGTTAAACAAAAGAAATTATAAAGAACAAACAAATTTTCATATAATAATTGTTATTATTATCATTATTCATACTAACGTTATCATAGCCAACAAAGTTTTTAATCTGATAGGTTTTTGCCATGATATTTTGTTTGCTGGAAGCTTAAGAAATATCACCTAAGTTGTTCTTATTTTTATAATAGTGTTATCTGAAATTTGCTAATATTTTATTTACAATTTTGCGATTTAGAAAAAATGAAATTACATTTAATTAACTAGCGTATATTCGTATATTAGCTAACCCATTATGAAAATGTGCGCAATTATACGATTCCGATTAATGCCATCAAAACATCTGTTAATCCGTTGAATTTATTTCTCACTGATAAGGTAAAAAACATAACGATTTTTTTTTATTTCGAAAGCTTGTATAGTCACGCTTGTTTTCAAAGTAAAACAACTGAATTCTATCTAATATATCAAGTAAAGCATTAATATAATATTAGTATTCAATTCGAAGTGCAGCAAAACGTCAATTCATCATAATGTTGATTCCTATTCAACTCCTTTTTATCATTAATTTATAAATCTAGAAAATGTCATAACTTATTCAAGTTGTGTGGTATAACATATGTTGGATAATGAATTTCCAATATAAGCGGATATTTCCAACAACAAAAATGAAATTCTGGCTGAAATAAAGTTGAATAAAACTAATACTAATTAATTTTGAACTAAAGCCAAACTTGTTAATAAGGTTTTTCATCAGAGAATAGATATTCTCAACTAATTAGCAAACTTCTCTGTGAGTAACATTTCAATTTCTGCAATAAAATTTGGTGATATAAAAAGTCCTGAAACAGAACAAAGATGGGATAATTTAAGCGTTTACGAAGATGTCTGAAAAAGAAATATCTCCTTACAAAATATTATTATATCCCCCAAGTTTGGAGTATTAAGAATCATAAAATGCCTAAAAATAATTTGATCATGATTCTATTTAACAAGAAGGATATTTTTCTCATCCATACCTACAGTTCTATCGAGAAACAATTTTTTCACATATTTAATGGGTTCACTTATTTAAGCGGATTCACTATTTAATGAATATGTTGAAATGAATTAATTTTTCCTCTATCGCTTTCCGCATCCTTCCTCACATTTACTATCTTCTTTAGACTTTTGCGCGCTTTTCAAATTCTTAAAAATCCTTACTACATTAAATAACTTACTTGATTACGAAAATGGTAAGTGACCAATAAAAATACTGAAAAAATGTATTGGTACTGAAATCTGAAGTTATTTGTAATCAAAAATAGCGAAAATTGCTGAATATTCCTTCTAATCTTTCAATTTTTGATTTCTTAAATTTTTTTTTTTTTTGAAAGCAGAAGGAAAAAAATAAACCATAGTTCTCTAAAGCACCGACATACAAAATTTCAAATTATATAGAAAAATTATAATATTTTTTGGAGATGAAAGAAACAAACCAATTAATCAGTTGATTATGATTAAAGTACCACTTTTTTTTTCATCCGTTGCTTACTTGCAAGTTTTAAGAACCAAAATAATGGACTACTACAAAAATATTTTTTCATATAAGATTTTAAATAAAGGAATACTGGAGTAATCTGCAAGAAATTTTTTGAGAAATTCTATTAAACCATTGTAATATTCTCGAGAACAAAAGAAAAGATTTTAAATTTTAAATTTATAATCGATGAAGTAAATTCGAGGGTTTTCTTTATTTATGTTAAGAATTAGGATATTTGATACTGATTTTCCGGAATTCATAAAGCAATAAAACTTCCAAAATTATGCTTGAATTAAAACTACACCGAATCCGTAAAATAAAACTCAAATGATTGTTGATGATATCTTGAAAATTAGCTGATTACTAAGATTTGTTTCAATTGCATTGTTATTTTTCTTTTTGTTCTGCGACTAGATCTTTTGCCTGTCATCACCTATATCTCTCGACTTACAATTTTCTATGCTAATTTTCTCAGGTCTCCTAGTTTGATAAATCAATGTTAATATCTTGTCACATGTCAATCGCCATTATTAACATAATTGATTGTCAAGAATTAAGTAATGATTTCTTCGCACGTTTTGATTATTATGATTATCATTAGTCAGAAATGTTTTGATTTCTAGAAATAAAAATAAGAATATTTTTAGAATACTTTTAATTTCTACAAAAAAAATAAGAGTAACTCGCCTGTCATTGTTTTGTAACTGATTTGTGGTATTTCTCAAATATAAATTTAAACAACGAAGGTGCAAGTTAGCAAGTTTTCTTTAGGTTTCTCTGCAATATCGATTCTGAACGAACTATTCAAAAACGAAATTTCTTTAAAGAAATAAAAATAATGTTTGATTTTTAAGTAAATTCAATAAAAAATTTCATCTGGATTTTATTGAAAGAACGAGTAGAGGAAGATAATAAATATTATTAAATATACTTTTCTTCATACTTGCTACTGAATCACAAATACTATAAAAGGAAGGAAGGACTTATTTCAATACTCATTCTTTTCCTATTTAAATTCATTTTTCATTAAAATTTTCAAGTCCTGCTTTAACTTTTCAAAAAAAAAAACGCCATATTTATGCTGATTATATTCCATATTATTCGTCAATTCTCATTTTGAAAGATTCACTTTTCATAATTTTATCAATGTTATCGATTTTTAAAGTGTATTCTCAGGTTTGCTACAAATAAATTTTACAGATTTACCGAAATTTTAGCGCAGTTTTTTTACATGAAAAGAAAAGTTATATGGAAATTTAATTGAAATTCGATAATACAATAAGAGCTTCATTTCTAATTTCTAGTTTCATTTTAAATCTTGTTATAACCTACAAAATCTTGGTATAGTCTACAAACGAATAATTAATCATCTTATAGACAAAAAATTACTTCTTTTTTTTATTTGTATAAAATTTATTTTATTTTTTTGCGATTTTCGCGACAAACAGTAGAATTGATGAATTATTAGTAATATAAAACACATTTTTATAATAAACTAAAATGGCAGTATTACCATATTTTGAAACTACAGCATTTTTATATATAAAGATATTAAATATATCGAAATTTCATTTTATAAATTTTATTTTAAAAACTACAGCATTTTTATATAAAGATATTAAATATATCGAAATTCATTTTATAAATTTTTAATAAGATTCGCATTTTGCCCATGTAATAATACTGCAAATTAGTATTAATAATTATAGTTAAAATGTGAACAATAATTTAATTTATTCCAATTTTTTGCATATCTATTGCTTGCTTTATACAAACAATTATTATTTATGCAGTAGTTAGTAGCTTTCGCGAGAAATTTCATAATTGTAATTAGCTGGTAATACTGCCATTTTAGTTTATTATAAAAATGTGTTTTATATTACTAATAATTCATCAATTCTACTGTTTGTCGCGAAAATCGCAAAAAAATAAAATAAATTTTATACAAATAAAAATGGAAATACATTCCGTGATTCATGATTCATTAATCTCATTTTTTATATCTGTCTAAAATTTATTCCTTAGATTTGTTCCCATGTTTTTTTTTACTATCTTTAACCAAATTCACATCCTTTTTTTTTGTCTAAAAAATTCCATCTGCAAATTCCTTTGTTCAATAACTGATCTTATTATAATCCTTATATTATAATCAGATCTCTTATATTTTTTAGAATTATGTAAATGAACATTTGTTGAGATTTCTAAATTAAAACCACTTTCACTTCTTAACAAATATAAGCTTATCAACATTTTTACATGACCATTCCTATATGATATTACCTGCCCAATAAACTCTTTTCACATCAATTTGTCCTACACACAATCAATCCTACGGATTACCATCAGCAACAAAAAATTTTTCACAACACTGTTTATTGTGAAGACAATATCGTCTTTCATTGGCTGTCTTTTTATGTAAGCCCTAGGTTATTTATTTTATTAATAATCTACAGTTAGGTTTTTATTTATCATCATAGTGACAAATTTTATCTGTAAATAATGAAATATATAATAATAAGATCGATAAATAGTAAATGAACGTGTAAATAATTGAATGGTATATTGAATTGATCAAATGATATTAAGTCTAAGTAAGTATATTAAAAATATTTCGATGGAAATAAACTATTTTTAATCCTAGTAAAATTATATTAAAGAGCAATTAATATCAAGGAATAATAACAATGATATCAAATCATTTATTAAATAGTTTCGTCTCAATTATTTACGTTCTTGTTTCACTTAATTTACCTTTTCCTTTTTATAATAAGTGTTTTCAGTTTGTTTCCACTTATGCAAAATTTTTTCATTTTTTAGATGATAATCTGCGCTAAAATTTTTTTGATTACTGTAAAAAGACATCATTGTAAAAAGAAAATGAAATAATAACTAGAATCTTATGCTAACATTTCATTGGAATAAATAATCGACGTGACATTTCAATGTATTATTTTTTCCATAATATGAAAATCATTTATAATGATTTAATTCAAACATACAGTAATCCGTATTGAATAAATTCACAGTAGATATGGAAATCGCTAGAATACTGTTATTTGTTAAGGATTTGCTAAATTCGTAAAATTTAGGAAATAATTGACAAATTAATTTTTCAAAGAAAAATGGAAAAAGAAATACATATAAAAGAAGAGGAAAAAAAGCTCATTCTGTGATTACTATTTATAATATTATAGAACTGAAAATATTGAAATTTGTCCATCGAAGGTTATCACATAGTGATATTTTTTTATTTTAATGTCTGAGAGAGTAATATGAAATTATAGTTTCATCAGCTGATTAACTGTGAGCAAAAAAGTGGAAATATATTAACATATAATGGTAAATAAAATAATAGGTAAAAGATAATTACTATTAACAACACTGGTTATTTTTAATAGGTAAAAGGTAATTACTATTAACTGATATAAGTTCATAATGATTGCTATGAAATGTGATAATGATTACAACTAAATTCACGTATCTAGATAAATTTGTATTTTGATTTATATGTTTTGATTTATGAAATGAATGAGAATCGAAATAGGAAAGATAGAATTTTGAATGATAAAAATGTAGAAAGAAAGATTATAACCTTCTAATGAATAGATTTTTAATCTTTCTGGTGTCCGAACAATTTGTCATTTCCTAGCATAATTATCATTATTAAACTGAATTCAATATGAATTAAAGATCGATAGTTTGTCGTTATAAATTTTGGATGAAATAAGTTGTTAATTTTGGTAATTTAAAAATCAACATTTAGTAGTTTGATGAATCCAATAAAATTTGATTGAATTTTAAAACGAAGAGATTTAAATCTATAACTTTTAATTATAAATTTAAATTAATAATTTCTTAATTATTTCAACAATCCATTAATATTTACACTCATATATTCATAATTTCTGTTGAAAAAACGCAATAATTTATAATATAGATATATACAAATAATGAAACTATTTTTTACATGATTCGTCATCTAACAAACGAATGTTACGATGTTTAATGAACCAATCATTAATCTAATTTTCCTCTTAATTCTCTAAAATGCAAGTTTATATGCAATATTTATATTATACACTAGTTATCAACAATATTTATTAAAATCTATGATAACTGTCTGGAATGTTGCAACAATCAAAATTTTTATGCATATTTAAATATTTCCATTTCTCATTCTTTGTTTCTATTTTATATCTCTCATTCCTTGTTCTATTTTCCATCTTTCATTCTTTGTTCTATTTTCTATCTCTCATTCCTTGTTCTATTTTCCATCTCCCATTCTTTGTTCTATTTTCTATCTCTCATTCCTTGTTCTGTTTTCCATCTCTCATTCTTTTTTCTATTTTCTATCTCTCATTCCTTGTTCTATTCTCCATCTCTCATTCTTTGTTTTATTTTCTATCTCTCATTCCTTGTTGTATTTTCTATCTCTCATTCTTCGTTCTATTTTCCATCTCTCATCCTTTATTGTGATAAGTATATTCGTCGGATAACTAATATATATTATCGCACTGCAAGATTAAGGATCATAGATACAAAAATGGCTTCTTGCGATTAACTGGCATGTTTCAAGCAGTGGTTATTCGATGGAGCAATATCAGAAGTGACATCAGAAGTGATTCATTTTTTTCTACTCTCTTCGACTATTAGGTCTGGCTATCGTTCTTCCATTCATCTCATTTCCATTTTTCATTTTAACCTTTATATTATTCCCGCGTTATTAGGCTTTTTTTTATTTACTTTGTCTCTTTTGTTTGTTTTTTGTTTACTTGTTTACTTGTTTGATTCTCCTACATTCGGAGATTTAATTATTCAAATTTAGGATCATAAGAGAGAGAGAGAGCTATATTCCTAACATAGTTTCGGTAAAACAGAAATTCTTTATAACTTCGCCAATTATTCTCAATCGATAGTTTCTCAACCATTATAAGTCTCAGAAGAATTATAAATCATTAATTTTCAATAATCATGCCTATTTAGCCAACAAATCCTTTTTCTCCTTTAATCGTTCACTTTACTTTTTATCTTTACTAATTGGTCAGTAACTTATAATTATTATTTCATTTGTTAATTATTTTAGTAATCGAATTTTGCTTCCCCACTAATAAGTTTTTTACAGTTCCTTTATAAATAAATAATGGAAAAATAAAAAAATAAACATGGAGATGTGATATAAGGGCAGTCAAATGAAAATGTTTGCACTAATTTTTATATATGCGAAATTGATTTGATCACCTGATTTAGCCGAATCATTTGCAGATTCTAACCGACCAAAGCATATTAATAAAGCAGCAGAGTATTTTATTTTGCTTACTGAAAAATATTATGTGACATAGATACTGTATGGGATCAATTAATAATAAAATTCATATGGTATTGTTGACAATTATTATACCACTTCGTAAATAATAATTAAATCATTTCGTTTAAACTATATTCAATGTAAAGTAAGTCAACTAAATTTCATGCATTACAAGGTTATTTCACTTCCTGGTATAAAAAGTGATTGGATATCTAAACATAATTCGATGATGACAAACCTAAAGCAATATTTACCACGTAACCGAACTTAGTTAGCAATTAATGTAGCTTAAATCAACTTGAAATTTAAAATTATTTCTTTTGTGAGGATAAGATTAAAAAATTACTTGCATATAGTTTATAGTTTTTGAATATTCAGATGTTTTAATTTTTACGCATGTAACGACTTAAATTTCAAATTTGTTAAATTTGTATCAAATCAGATATACATATTCATTAGCAATAATTTTTTGATGAAGAAGAAAAAAGTTTTTGTTATATTAGGCTTTTATTTGGAATTATATTCTGAATTTTGTGAAATGAAATGAAATTAGATGCAAATGAATAATTCATTTTTTCTTTAATTTCATTATTATTATTCAAAAATAATAGAAATACACAGGAGAAACTGGAAGTCAAAGAGTACAGTATCAGGGAACAGTAATACATCATACGTACAAACATATGTTTTATAAATCGTGGAGAAATAAATCGTATTGGAGATTCAAGCAATGTGATGATCACACACAAGCACATGCACACATGCACACCCGCACATCCGCACACAAATACACATACACACACATATACACATACACACACATAAATACTAATATACACAAATTTCTTTTTCATCTCATTTCAAATTTCGAATCATACGAAATAATTCGAATATCGTAAACTCTCATTGAAAACAATATTTAATAAAATGATACCATATATGCTTTTTTAAGCACAGTATTTTGTAGCAATACAGCAAAAAAGATGAAAAATCAATAAATAAAAATTAAGTAAGAGAAAGCAAGAACGAACAAATAATAAATAAATAATTTGATCACTTTTGAAACATGCAATCTTTTATTAATTTTTCAAAAATTCAAGACTTCTTAGGAGAAAACAAATTTTATCATTCAGTTTTAACGACAAAAATAATTTGGAAGATCGATTTTTATATTTTTCTCCAAAAAATAATTCGATTTCATTATTATTTGTAGCAAATAGCACAAAGCGAACAAATTTTGCGTACAAAATTATTGTCCCGAAATTATTAAAAATTACATGAATGGTTGTTTCCTTTTCTGAAATATGATTCGAATGGAGAGATTATGATAATACTTCAATTAAAAAAGAAGAAGGGAAAGCCGATTCGAAATTGCAAGAAGGGATGATTTTATTTTTTTTATTTGTTTATTCGAGACAACAAAAGGGAATTCCAAAAAATACTTATAAAATCAACAAATAGGAGCAATGACAGTGAGAGGATGGTTATTTTTGGTTTGAAATCCAAATAAACAAACTGAAGAGTAAAAGAAAAAGTTTTGGAACATTTAAACAATTAAATTCAAAAAAAAATTGGAATAAACACAAACATTTAAAGCCAGTTGGCATAATGATATCAATATAATATTTGTGAGCTTTACTCTCGAAATTAATTTAAATGATTTTGAACAATCAGTAATTCATATCTTTCATCACTAGCAATTTATGTCAGCCACACCATAGTCCCACTAATGCAATTATTAGTTTTAAAAAGTCCCAGGCACTTTTTCAAGGATTAGTTATTACTTTTAGTAATAGGAAGAAAGACTGGATGCAATAAAGTATTTAATTCAATGGTAGGGAGATGAAATTGCTCAGATTTTTTGAACTATTTTATTTCAATTCACTTTTTCGCTTATCTTTAATAAAAGCTAATTTCTTTTCATTAATACTAGTACTAAACTATATATATATCTTAAAAAAATTCACATTTAATAGCAAAGCGAGCAAAAAAATGATTCATAAATTTGCGTAAGCTCAAAAGATTTTTGAAGCATCAGTAAAGCTATGGTTTCAGCTAAAGCATATTATTAGTGCAAATACATATATAAGACCTTCGAAACTTGATATTAATTAATTTATAGAAATTTTATGAATAGTTTGCAGAATGATCTTTAGCATTAATCGGAATAAATATGAAAGAATAATAACAAATGATACTTTCACGATATAATGGAATGCGACAATAAAAGAAAATGAATTTCTTATAATGTGAGTCATTAATTTTTGCAAAGGTAAATAATTGGTGGAAATATTATTATCAACTGGCAAATGGTTATTTATCAAAATTTTAGAATTTCGAAATTTTTATGGTTTGAAATTACTTAATTTTTTGAAACAAATATTTCGATGTGCAAGAATAAAAAAATGAAGTTTTAAAAAATACTTCGTTTCGAAAAAATATTTTGTCTCGAAAAGAAGGGATTCAAGAAAATTCCTCCTAATTATTTTACTTTTATCAACTCCCTTATTTATTCCTTTTTCACTTTTTTATACGTCTAATTTCTTTGATAAAAAAAGTGAATAGTATTAATTTATTTCCTTGTTAATTCCACTTCTAAAGATAACAATTGATAGATATTTCATCGGATTTTTCTATTTTTATAAAACGGGAAAAAATAAGTGAGTGATAAATGATAGGATAAAAAACAATTAAAAATGAACTTCTACGTCTATTAAATATTTTGATTTGCGAGAAGTGATCAAATTTCTGTGAAAATCAAAAAAAGAAAATGAAAGAATTTTGCAATTTTTTCTTTCTTGTTTCGTTTTCAACCTCAGCAATGATATTCATAAGAAAATATTTATACAATTGGTCACCGTACAACATTGGACATTTGAACTTGAAGAAAGATAAAGAGAAATGAAGAAGCTCTTGCCGTTATGAATTGATGAAATGCGACTGAAAATATGAAAAGAGATGAAAGATATTTCAAAATTCATCAGACAACTCGGCATATTCCCAACAATTACTATACTAGCAATGGATTTCCGTTTTTTCTTTATTTGTGCTTTAGAAAAATTAAATTTCCGTGAAATTCTACCCTGTATCAAAAAATAAAATAAGAAAATGGAAAAGAAAGAAAAGGAAGAATGAAAAATACAATAGACGGTCAAAATGATTCTATATAGGCTTCAGTAATTTGTTAGATTTGAAAAGCGATAAGCTGGAAATGGAATATTTCCTATCATAGTGAAAAAAAAAGAAATGGACACTGGGAGTCTCTGCTAAGTATTACACGTATTGATAAATTAGAAAGTCGAGAATGATAACGAGAAAATATATTTTTTACTTGCTGAAGTAATTTTTCCTTAATTCAAATGATAAACATTAAAAATTCAGCATATAATTTTTCTTCCATTTCTCGTCCTTTCTCTCTCTATATATATCCTGTTCTTCTCTCTCCCTCTCTCTAACATCTTTTTCGAAAGGAATAAATATTTGGTCAGTATAAAACTGAGAAAAAAAAATTAATTGGAAAACATGGAATAACAAAAAAATTGCTATCCCAATTTATTTTAGCAATTAATTTCATCAGATGAATTTCCTAAATATTTATTAAATTTGCAAATTCAAACAGATCTTTAAAAGTAGTAATGGATAAACTGATCCTTGAAATATTTAAATCAATATTGTATCTTTTAACATTACTTGTAGGAAAATCCCATATCCATCGCTACTTTAGGAGTAAAAAAGAGAAAAAAAAACAAGCACCTGATAAAAATAATAATAATATGAAACTAGTAGTTTGTAACGCTATACTGCACCTTCTCTTCATTTGATCTGATTGTCGCTGAGCGACAATTTTCGCAACTTTTACTATCGACTTCTCCTGCTTGAATTTGCTCCTAAGAGATACCGTAATTTGAACGAACAATTCTATCCTTCATCTTTCGCAGTTTTCACATTTGCTGCCTAATTTGCAATACTTGCTCCTTGTATGCGTTAGCACGTTTTAATTGAAGCTCCTGCCGTCGTCTTTCTCGTTGTCTTTCTTCCCGTTCCAAACGACTTTTCCTTCGCCTTCTCCTACATAGATATTATTGATTAAGAAATCAATCAATATTTCCTATCCCTCATTATTACATCAATTTTAGTACTACATTTATGCAATAATTGTTATGTTACTACAATACCTTCGAATATCATGTCTTTCTTCACGTGACATTTTTCGATTACCATTATTTGTACGTCGTTGATTTGCAACCCATCGTGCCATTTCAATTGGTGAGTACTGCCTAGTAAGTGGTATCTTGGGAGGATGTTGTTGTAGTGTACCAGGTAAAATATCATCCAAACTTTTTGGAGGTGGTGGTTTACCTTGATCAGTATTATATTGTGTTAGATAATCTATAAAATACGATCTATATTTTATTGGAAACTTATTATTAAAACTGTTAGTGATTTTTTGACACTGATATTTTATACACTTTCCTTTACAGAGAAAAATCAAATTTAGGATTAGTAGATATGATTAAGCTTACATCAAATATCATTATTAGTAAATGTATTCATTTAAAATTGAAATGAAGTCTATGATTAGAAATGAATTAAATAAATTGAATTCAAATTTCCACCTAAAATAAAATTTGTAAAGAAAGGAAAATTTACCATAACGATTAGGTCGAACGACTCGTGCATTAGAAAAATGAATGGAATTATCATCACCGGTATATGTATAACCACCAAGATTATTACCATCCTTATCATTATCAAAATGTACAACAAGAAAATGTGACGATTTTCGACGTTTCCGAGAATATTTACCTATAAATTAAAAGATATTCATTGGATTGACATATAGAAATAAACAAATATGCTTGTTAAAAAAGATTTTTAATATAAATAAAGTGATAAATATGATATTGAATGTAACATTTCCTAGATGAATTATTTTTCTAACTAGTTTTTAATAAATCATAATCATAATTCAAATCTTAAATGATGCTAAATAAAAAGCAACAATAGAACATTTTACGCAAAAGCCTTGGAAAAATGCTAATATATATATATATATATTTATATATTTGATGCTTTTCATTTTCCAATTATTTACTTCTCTAAAATTATCGAAATATCTGACAAAAACAATGAATAAGATAAATTTTATTTAATGAAAGATATAAAGGAAAATAATTATAACTGTTATCACTGTAACTATCACAAAATATAATTACCACTGTTGTTGCAATAATTGCAGTGTTATTATTGCTATTGATACCATAATAACAGTAATAACATATCATTATAATGATAAAAGTAATGATAATTGTAGCAGGCGAAGCGAGCAACAATTTAGCAGAGATTTCATGCGAAATATTGAAAGGTTTATGAAATTTACTAATGCTTACGCTGATAAAATTGAAATTGCTAAAATTATTATGCCAAAATTTGAAATTAAAATTAAAAGCAGTAGACATGCTATAAATTAATGGATATCATTTAAGCTTGCGGGATCTTAGTAAGTCATACCATTTTTTTGGTAGTCGTTTCCTGAATGCAATTACAATGATAATAATCATAATAATAAAGTGATAATAATAATAATGGTAATAACACTGATAAAATGATAATCAATTTCTTTCTATGAACATTTATTTCTATGAATGTAAAACAGAATAAGACTGAAGAGATTTTGAGAAACGCCAAAAAATTTAACATTTTTCTTTTGTACATGTTAATTAGTAAATTGAAATTTATCAGTTATTCATAACTTTATCGAATTCTTTATATTTTTTTTTGTTGCAATATATTTTTTTAATATAAAATTTGAAAAAAAAGATGACAGCAATAATAATATTAATAATAATTACCTTTACGAGGTCGGCCCGTTTTTCGTAATGAGATATACCACGGTTTCTTAGGTGTACCATATTTACAGGAGGAATACAAATTATAATAATTTTCGAGCATTTCCTCCATAAATACACATTCCATTGAATAATTTTGTTGTAACTAAAAGTAATATGTAAAATTATATTTAAGTATATATACATAATTATTAATAGTTGATCCGAGAATATGTAGCGATACCAGAGAAATTCTAAAAATGATGATATTTTTGATTCAATTATAAACATAATAATAAAGAACGACTTGAATTTTTGATTTCAATTTTAAATATAATCTGATTAAAATATCCACATATTATTTATCCTACTAACAGCGTACAGAATTTTTTCTGATTGAACATTTTTAAAGAATACGTTATCAGTGTTACAATATACTGAACATTCTTAAAAAATTACGATATCATTATTACAGTATACTAGTTACTTTTCTAAAAGATTATATTTGATTTTCATTCAAGAAACAAACCGCAGCGTACAATCGACCTTCACGATCCATACATAAATATCGTTGCGATTCACGTCCACGTATACTTACTAAACCAAATGCAACGGATATGAATTCCAATATACCTTTAAATATACTTTCTCAGAAAATAAAAAAAGAAAAGATTATGTGCTAATAAAACATTGTGATGATAAATACATTCAAATTAAATTTTCTGAAATAAAAGAAAATAAAACAAATTAGGTTTACTTAATCGGAATGAATAATGCTTAAGAAACATTTATTATATATTACATTATCGATTATTCATTTTATCATGTTCTTAACATGATTATCAACCATAAAATGACCAATAATTTTGATATTTAAATATTTCAAATATCGATGATTATAAATTAGGTATAATAAGATTTTGGTGACTGAAAATGAAAGTATGAGCAGTGCAAAAAACAGGATGTAATTTCAAAAATTTGATTGATAAACTGAATTTTTTCTGTGAATTTAACTTTCGCATTCAGTAAAATGCATATAATATTAAAAAAAAAATAAATAAATAAGCGAGAATAAGTAATTTGGAAGAAATTCTTTTTTCTGCTTATTTGTTAAAAATTCGAATTTCGATGGTGTTGCCGATATCATATAGTCCCATTTTAATCTAATAATTTTATCGCTTAAAATGGTAGAAAGATAAATAACAATATTTTTGTCATCAAATGATGTGTTTAAAACACTCTCGGTTTTAATTCGAAAAAAAGTTAAACATCTAAAAAATAATCGTAAAAATATTCGCTCAATCGCATCACTATGAAGTAAAAATTTCGGATGATAACTGTTTGATTAAATTATTGAAATGCTCTATTATATCATTATTTTTAAATGATTTTCTCAATAATTTAATAGCTTATAATTTAATGATTTTTTTCCTTTTTTATATTTCTCAATTATCAGAAACGTTTCAATAGAAAGAAAAATAACATACTGAATCGACTATTTTCTAAACGTGTACCACGTACGTATTCCGGTCTTGAATAATCATTCGTTTTAGCCTCATATTCAGCCGTACGTTTGTCCAAAATTTCCACCCATGTTCCAGAACGACAAAACAGGGCTCCCTCTCGATTAGGTTCATCATGACTAAAATATTTCGTAAATTTTCTAATTATTTAACAAGAAATAACAAAAAATAAATGAATTCACAATATAAATCATAAAAATCATAAATAATTAGACAAATTATTTTCGTATTCAACAACGTATTCAATTACTATAACTTACTAAAATCACAATTAATCTATAATATAACAAAAATTAATCAGTCAGTATATATTTGGATATCTTTGAATTTAATGAATATAAAATTCATTAAATTGTAAATTTTTGAATTCTCCAAAATTTACGCATCAAAATTAGAATTTCTTGGCGTAAATTTTTTCATAAATATGAAAATCATGAAAGCATGATTGCATATATATATATATATATATAAAGATCAATTGATTCCATCTGAAATAAATTACAAATAGTATCAACCGTTTTTTGTTATTACTCAAAAGAATCGGGTGATAAACAAAATGGAAAGAACATAAATTTTTAAAAATTTGACGTCTCATATATTTTAATTTAAAGCTGAGCTATATATTAATTAGAATTATGTAATGTCAATATTTAAGTTAAGTTGTAATAATATAGTAAAATAAATGCATAATTATATTCATCCGATAAAAATAATCAGTAAAATATTTCTGTTCAATTAGTTCAATTATAAAAGATGGAAGAGATCATATATGTATTTATTTGTTGTATAATACTGAAAGTTTGTATAAGTCAAATTAATATAAATTCAATAAATTGAGTAGTTAAGAACATACCGCAGTGAAAATCGTCGAGCATGTCGGGCGTATCTCAACTGTTGAGCTTGTCGAGCACAAGTGGCTAATAAACTTGACGTGATGTAATCACTTGATGGTAATAAATTCAACGTTAAGGATGAAGAAGCAGCAGCAGCGGCAGCAGCAGCAGCGGCAGCGGCAGCGTCAAAACGTTGAAAATTTGATGAAGCAGGAGCAGGAGCAGGAGTGATACCAGATGCACCACCAATTGTTGCTACACCATTCATCGACTGTGAAAATAAATCACCTGTCCACCAGTTATTACCTGTGATCGCCGATAAAAAATACAGACCTAAAATTGATTTGTGTAAAATTAAAAATTTCTTCTAATGCACAAATTATGATAAGTAAGCTAAATATACTAAATTTAAGAATTTAGTCATTTCATACAATACAAGTTCAGACAGCATATAAATACATACAATCATTTGAAACCGGAATAAGTTAACAATATCAATTTTCAGCATATTCACTAATTAATTAGTCGAATTTTCGATGATAAATAGCAAATGTGAAAGAGAAAAAATTGAATAAAGAAGAAGTAGTGTTTTCTAGTTAACATAATATTATAAAAAATTTATTTCGCAACAATAATGATAATACTCATATCATAACAATATAAAGATTGAATGAATAATAACCATTAATCAAAAGTTTCTTGAATTAAAAGTTATAATTTAATGTTTGATCCAAACTAATGATCAATAATATGAATTATTAATCACTGTACTTTAAAGTGCTATCATTTATATCATTCATAGATAGGTTACGATATCTTTTTTACCACCGTAACAACATATAATACAGCGAATACTATTGATGGAATGAAATTGAGAGAGAAAAAATTGAGTAAGTTAAACTATGAATTTTTGAATGTAAATAAAAAACGTCAAAGACGTTCAATCATAAATATATATCAATATTTCGAATAAAGCAAAAAATTTGCTTCCGCTTACCAGAAATATCGCTTTCCGATCCAGTTTCGTAACGGGCGTCGTCTTGACCGGTAGTTGCTGAGGAATGCGGTAAAAGCGGAAATGTTTGGCGATAATTATGATAACGATGATGTTGATGTTGACGATACTGATGATTAGAATAATAGTGTTGTTGTTGTTGATAATGCTGATGATTCAGAGGTAATCCAAATAATGTTATTTCGGTAAACAGAATGGACAGTATTAGAATAAAATGGCAGTAAGCCAACGATACTGCTTGTTCCGTTTTGTTAAATTTTAAATATGATATCACAAAAATATCAGTTATGGAAATTTTCCTCAAATTATTATACCAATAAAATTTAGCCTTTCTTTCTAAAAGATAGTGAAAAGAAAGCCACTGCAATAGTAATAATAATAATAATAATAGCAGTAATGATAATAACAGTAATAATAGATGTAGTATTAATAGTATTAATAATATTAATTGTTGTTTGTCTAGCAAAATGCTAGTAATAACAATCGTTTTTAGTGTGGGCCTTAAGGCCCCCAGAAAAGTAATTAAGTTTTCGATTCTGTAATTTGCCAAAAATTGCTTATATTTTTGCAGAATTTTTCCGTCTTTTTTCTCGTTAAAAAATTAAATTCTGCTACTTTTTTCGAATATAATACTGCAACAACAACGGTAGTAATAATTGCTTGCAAATTTTGTTTACCTTCTCGTTTATTTAGGCCAATGATAATTTATATAGTTGATTAGCTGCAAATTTGATAGTAGCAATAAATGAATAGTAATGTTTCTTTATTATATGACGAAGTAATTGTGTTGGAGCCAGAATGAATTGAATTGATTTCACACTTCACGTCGTATATTTAGTTCCCTGCGAAATTCTTGTAGCTAAAAATTTTTTAATTTATAAATTCTCATTTTTTAAAATTAGTATTCTGAGCTTTCGTTATTTTTATAAAATTATCGTAAAAAAGGAACGGGGAATCATAAAAAATGATAGAGAAAAGTGAAAGAGGAGGGAAAGAAAAGAGAAATTCTAAAGAATAAAATTAGATTATATTAATTACAACAATTAAGAACTGCAGAACGATTAGAGAGTCGACTATCTAAAGATGCTTATTCAAAAACGAAGAATTAGATTAAAATGACAAAAAACACTAAAAATTAAAGGATACCTGTTCTGAAATTTGATTCAAATTCTGATAAGTCATAGAATGGGATTGTTTACTTTATTTTTTGCATAAAGTTCAAATTTTCCAATTTTTCTAAAAGTCATTTCAATTCTATCATTTTTTTTTTTGGAAGAAATGATAAGAAAAATTGATGTTAAGAAATTCTGTCTGTCTCTGGGCATGATTTATATTCGAATAAATCAGTCTGCTTTTTAATTTAGCTTTTTGTTTAGGAAAACTTAAAGCCAAAAAAAAGAAGGCCAAGCAATAATAATATCCTAAGGGAATATTTGAAATCCTTAGAGATATGAGATAAAGCTAATGTTTTAACCTGAAACAATATCAGATTATGAATAAATTGGTTACAAATGAAAGCCTTATTATTAATCATTGAAAGGCCAAATTTATTAATTTTTTTCTTTAAGAAATTCTGTTTTTATCGAAATGAAATACCTATACCTATGTTTAGGTCTTACTCAGTTTTAATATTTCTATGGAAAAGAAAATTAAACCTATTGATTTTTCTTCTCTACTAGCTAATCATAAGACATGTCTTAAGATACATCATAGTTAATTAAATCAGCTGAAATAAATTTACATTAATTAAATCATCTAGAATATTGAATTAGTCGTAGTAATATTAGCATATGCTTTGAGGGTGTTATTTACAAACGAAAAATAAAATATGCATAGTAAATTAAGCAATTAAATAATATCCGATCGATGATTAGCAAATTAGAAGCATTCTAGATGAGATGATACTAATAAATGTTATAAAATACAATAACTATTGTCGACTTATTTACATTAAAATGAAATTAATTCATATTTTCCAGAATAAGCATCTTTTTATTACATAAAAATGAAAATAATAATAAAAGATGAGAGGGAAAAGAAAGAAACGAATGAAGTGATTATTACGAAAATTTTAAAAGTCATATTTAAATTTCAAATTTAATAATTTGGTTAATGAGATGAAATGTGTTATAAATGAAACAAAATACAAATGTGGAACACATCTGGCACTTCAAAATGGATAGATAATGATGGTTATACACGGAGGTCTCTCTGATAAGCTTTTTGTGATGCAATTAAAAGTTTTAGAAAAAAATTAAAACTTCGTTTTAGTTGCAGCGAAAGATAGAAAAAAAGGTAAGTTATTAACTGTGTTGTTAAAATTGCTTCGCATTTCTTTTTTTTTCACTTTTTCTGTTTAAAAATTATTAAATGATTTTTGCAATTTCTGATCTAATCAATTAAAGGATGATAATGGATGGATGGAATTAAAGTATGATATGATATATGTTCTTGGAGCCAGTTCGAAAAATTTGTCTATTTCGAGGATAAAAGATAAAATAGTTTGACTTAAAAATTATTTTATAATTTAATAATAAATCAAAAAAAGGAAATAGCACAAAAACAAAGAGAGAACTAACGTCAATATTATGAATTTTATAAGAAATATATTCAATGTTTAGATTAATTAATGAAATTTCTGAATAATTTTAAGCATAAATGATAATGATAAACAAAAAAGTAAATGATAGACAAAAAATGAAATTGATCAGTGCTCAAGATATTAATATGCAATAAAACAGATTATTGAAAAAAGTACATTATGCGAATTAAATAAGTTTATTTATTATGTAATTACTCAAATAGAGAATTAAACTAGATAGTTTAAAGGAAATTAAAATATGCGATAATTGATCAAAGATCTTTCAATATGTACAAATTTAATAACAAAACAGCAAATTATTGATCGGTGACAAATATGTACTATATAAATTTATTTGGTGCGCAAAATTTAAAGATGAAGCAAAAGACTGATAAAGCCGAAAAATGAAGAAGTGATTATGAAGTTAAGATCATCTGTTTTAAAATGTATAAATTATAACAGTAACAAAATGACGAATATGTACTTTACATCGTACCGGAAATTTCTCCTGCACTATGATATTTGTTGATTGAAAGTTTGAAAAACAATTTATCCACCTTTTCTCAGCTAAATTCGATTAGAAGCAAAGACTGAAAAGAATAAAGTGAAATGGAAGGATGAGAAGTTTAAGATATAGTCTAACTTTTGAAGAAGATAAGTCAACCAGATTGATATAGCTAACAAGCACATACCTTTCAGTGAACACGAAGGGTTAACCAAAAAATTTTTTTTATTTCTTTTTTTTTCTTCACATCTTTAAATCGAACTTTTGTTTTGTTTTGTTTTTTTTCTTTTCTCACTTTCTCATTCTTTTTATCTTTGCTTTAATTTAGTTTTGTTTTTTAAACTGTGCACTTTAAATGAATAATAAAGAAATTCATTAAAAGATTAGGAAAAGATGATAGATAGAAATTTGAGAAAGATTCGATCAAACTGAAAATAAAATTATTGAAAAAAAAAGAGACAGAAAGGAAAAAAGGTAATGTTGAAATGAAGGAATGAAATGTTTCTCACATAATAATATTAATAATAATAATGATAATAATAATAATAGTAATAGTATTAATAATAATAATAATATATAATAATAATAATAATAATAATAATAATAATAGTAAATAATAATAAATTACATTTTCAGCATAAATTCAAAAGCTATAAAAAAGGAACAAACAAAAGTCCTCATTTTAATTAGCATTTTATTATAATTGAGAAAATGAAGAAGAAATGATGGGATGGGATGAAATGCTTTTAAAAGATATTCCGTTCCTTCCTTCCTAAGCAGCTCTTTACTTACTTATCTAACTAATAAGTTTATTCTATCCATTAAGCAACAACACAAGCAATCTTCCAATCTTCAAAACATAATAGTAATAAATCGAGAAAAAGAAGAAAAAATCTCTCATACGCCAACTGATCCGATTGTTGTCGAAAAGTTTTGATTACTTTTAATTTACAGATTTTTATCTTTTTTTTTCACTTTTTCATTTCGAATTTTTTAATTATTTTTTATGATATTTGTGATATGTCTTTTGCTATCTCTTTACCATTAAATTTTATTTTTATACTTTTTTTTTTCGCTAAATTTTATTTTATTTTACTCATATAAATATATGAACTTTTTTCTATTAAATTCCTAATATGTGATCGATTTTAAATATATATAAATAGTTAAAAATCATATTATTTGGTGAAATATTACTTATTACGTAGATTTTTCAAAAAATAATCTAATAATAAAATTATAAGAAATAAATTTATGATAAAAGCAATTCAGTCATTACAGTTTATTTTCTTGTAATAAATTAAGTGAGAGAATTGCATTTTACAGTAACAGTCTTTCCTGGAAATACTTTTTTTATATTATTAAAAAAAATTCTTTTACTCATTTTTTATATTCATTTTGCAAATAGTACTTTTTGTTAAATTTTCCTAAATCATTAGTGCATATATTTCTTTACTGTATATCTTTTTTGTGTATCTTTTCTTTTGCATACTGTATATCATTTTTTGTATTGAAATTTATAGGAATTAGTTACAAAATGAATCGTCACATTTCAATGTGTGTATTTCTTCATATAATAGAGCAGAGATAATAAGCATCAACAATTTAACAATAAGCAAATTAATATTAAAATTAAACCAAATAAAAGGAGCGAAAAAATTTTGAAATAATACATTTCATTGAACAAAATTTTATAAAAATATTATTATGAAAAAAAAAGATTGTTAAAATAAAAGTGCAATATACGATTAATAAAAAGTTAAATTATTATAAATACATTTATTTGTTAATGTATTTATGTGTGTGTGTGTGTGTGTGTGTGTGTGTGTGTGTGTATGTGTATGTATGTTGTGTGTGCGTGCGTAAATGTATAGGTATGTTTGTATGTGAGTGTAAATGTGTGCAATGAGATTATCGTGTATGAAATTGAAATACATAAAGTTGATCAAAGAGATAAAATAGATCGAATTGTGATGAACTGACAACTGATACTACTGCGCTGAACGAATGATAAAAAAAAAGAAAATTCATGTTTCGATCAAAAAGCGATAAAATTGAGCAAAAAAAAAAGATTAAAATCTTTCCATTTTAAAAGTGGACCAATAAGAAATAGTTGACCTTAGCAGTATATATCATGGTGTCATCCCCTCTTTTCTTCTTCTTCCATTTTCGTCTCCTTTTTTATTCTACTCTTTTTTCTTGTCCCAAAACATAAGGAGACATTTTTAAGACTACTATCATTATGACTATCATTATAAACTACCCGCTAAAAAATTAAACTGCGATTAATAAAAACAATATATCAAACATTTTTCGTCTCTTTTTCAATCCATGGAATTTTGCCAATGAAAATTTTTTTTTAAGAAATGGAACAAACAAGGAGAGACAAAAAGATAAGAGAATTGATTTATTTAATTAGCAAAAAAATTTTCTTTTACAATTTCATCTTTTTTAATAGCAATGAAAAAGCATTAATGATAACAATTATTTGTAAAGAGCTTATTTCAAAAAATCCAAGAATTTAACGGAAAATTTCTCGAATATTTGCAAAAATATAAAAGTGGAAATGACAATTATCATTAAATAATTATTTGTTCAAAAATAAAAGAGGAAGAAACTTTATTCTTAAAATAAATTATTGTTTGTCGAGAATAATAATATTATTCAACAATGTATAAGATAGTCAGAATTATTGTTATTTCCATTAGTTAATTCACCGATTGTGATTATCTAAGATATTCCACATCTTATTGATGAATGATATTTATTTGATGATATGGATTATTAATAGAAGAAAAATTAATTCATATTCATTTCTATCGCATTGTTTTATATCAATTCGAATTCTAGTTCCTACCTGAATATGATTTATCAGTAATAAGGAAATGATTCATTATTGATTCATATACGTATGTCAAATTAGAAAATCAAAAGCATAAATGAAGAGAAATGAAAAACTGGAATACGATAAGTGGTTCATAAATACAGCTTCAAAGTTAAATTCTTCTTGCGATTTGATTAAAATGAAAATGACTGATAAAAATAATAATTATCACTGTCATAACAGCATAATTAAATAAAAATTTAAAAAATCCCAATGTTAATGAATAGACGAAAATAAAATTAAGACTGTTACAGGTATCTTTGAATAGTTTTTCACTGATTAATGAAAATTTTGATTATTTTCATATCTATTACCATAATTTTTTGATTTTATTAAGTGAAGAATTGTTTTATGATTATTGTTATTATTAGAATAAATCAAACTTGACACTTTTTCTTCTTTCTCTCTTATTTTAAGTATTTTTTTCACCTTTTTCTCCTCCATACTCGAGAAAGAAAATTAAATTTAGGAAATAATGGATTAAACTAATTACTGTAAGCTTTTTTTTCGCGTTGATATTTTATTAAGTTTTAAATATTCTAATGCGAATTAATGTTTCGTCTGATTTGTCTATTCGTCTTATATTACTTTCGTTTATTTATTTATTTTTTCATTAATAAAATTGAATTTAGCTACCGTAATTTTCTCCAGTATCTTTTCCCTGAACTTTTTGTTAAAATCAAAAATAAATGCACTTATTCATCCATTTTTTTTTTTGTTTGTCTGCTATCTTCTGTTTGTTTATTTATTTCCTACTGCACCTGGTTATTTTGAGAATTTAAAGAAAAAATTATCTTGACTAACTTCTAGAAAAACAGAACTTTTATTTAGGTAGAAGAAAAGACGAAAAAAGAATTAGCGAAAAAGTACCTATTTATTTTCTATTATTTTATTATTTTAATAGCAATTTTAATTATTGAATTATCATCGAAATCAAATGCTAAATTTATTCAAAATAAGAGAGTAAGATTTTCGAGAACAAAAATTATCATATCGCTGCTATAAAAAACTTTATCAAATACAAACGAGACATTTCTCTCAAAAATATGGTATAACCTATTAAAGTATATCAGATCATGAAATGAAATTTTTGATTAGCATATGCAACAGCACTCGTACGTTGTTCGGTTTTCGTTATTTTCATCGAAAATTTATCAGATAAAAATTTGCTAAAATGAATAAATTTGTTTTAAAATTCAAAACAAGGATTAGAAACGAAACTGGGACAAAAAAAAGAGCGACAAGAAAGAACAGTTGTCTAGTCGTATGAGAAATAATATCTATCCATTCGTTCGTCTGTTTGTCGTTAGTTTTATTGAGCAAGAATCATTGAATCTTCTGATATCAAATATATGAAGTGATAACTAATACTGATTAATTGATCTTCCTTTCATATTTCTTTTTTTTCACTATTCTGATTGCATAAAATTGCAAAATTTGATACAGCAATATTGATTGATTGGAATGAAAACTCTATTTGATTGTAATTTAAGTACTTAATGATTGAAATTAATATTTATTGCCAAAATGTTAACTGAATTGAAAGAAAATATACTATTTCATGAGATAGATTTCATATATTTTAACTTTTACTTAAAAATTGGAAATTGATCAGGATGAAGAAATTAAAAATTTATGTAGCAATTAATTAAATAATTCGCTCTATTCTAGTGATAAATTCAGGAAATATCACATTCAAATCAGATATAATCAGTGAATATTATTATTACAATAAAAGCGAAATGACAATGATAAAATTAATATCAAACTTCGAATAAATATTTTCTTCAAAAATTCTTTTTTAGTAGAAGAAAGAGCAGAATATTGATAGCAAAATTTTCAATACTTGAAACTGAAAATAAAACCCTTTAAGGACAAAAAAGATAGCACAAAAAATATTACAAACTGTAATTACTTTCATTGAATTGAAATTTTAAAAAATATTTCCAATATTGTTATGCATATAATAGAAATTATCACTCATTATCTCCCTCTCTTTCCCTCTCTCTGTCTCTCCTTCTCTCTCTCGATATATATAAGAATAGCAAGAAATTCAGAAATTAAATTGAAAAGGAAAATAAAACGTTTAAAGTGGAAGAAAATAAAAATACATTAATGATAAATGTATCTTAAATGTTACTCTTGAGAAATAATTTCTAATGCTCTTTTACATGAAAAATTTGCTTTATTTAGAAGTGAAATTTCATGATCTTTCTCTCAGTAATCACTCATTCATTTCATTTTAGCTTTAACTTATCATTAATCATTTACATGCCACATTGTTTATTAATTTATTATTACTATTCAAGTTATATATCAATTATTTAAGTTATCCAATTTTCATTACCTTTCTATTTCACCTTTTAATTGCTAAATTTCGAATCAAACCTTTCTCTTTCAATCATTTTATCTTTATTAATTTTATCTATTCTTATTATTAATTTTATTAAACTATTATCAATAAGGTTAAATGGATTTATTTCACTTACTGATATCACAAATTTGATTTATTCTCATTTTAGGTTACAGATGATAAGTAATATTAGACATGTTAACCGAATAATTCCTTCTCGTTCTGTTCGATTTAATAAAAGAATTTTGTTGACTATTTGATAAAAAGATTAAAAAAAAGTAAAATGAAAATAAATAAAATCAAACGATGGAAAAGAAATTGAAAATCAATTGAAAATTTCAATTGATTTTCAACACCAATCATTACTGATTTCTGTAACATCCTTTCATGACATCATTATGAAATGAAGTGACAAGAATTGCACTTCGCAAAAATAATTATCGCATATCTATTTAATTCGCAAAAAAAAGTATACCAAAAATTAGCTCATATTTAATTGACAAAATGTCAATTCTATTTCCTAATATTCTCTTTTTTTGTATTATAAAAAGGGAAGTAAAATAAAGAAGGAAAAGAAATTGAAATTGAAGCAAATTATTTTTGAAAGCACCGACTATTTTAAATAACTTGTCTAAACGAAAATTACGACTTCAATTGATCAAATATGAAGAGAAAATGAGCAAATTTTAAATGTTTAAAAATTGTAAGTTCGAAATGATTATAATACATAATAATTCATAACATAAAATAGAAATGACCTTCATAACATAAAATTTGATTGAAATTTCACAATCGAATTCATTAACTTTAATTAAATAGGAAAAAAAGGAAGCTATGTTAAATTCAAGCAACAACTAATGGAACTAATATAGGAATTGAGAAATTTTTTCCTTTTCATTTTCTATCATCTCCTCTTTCTCATTTTTTTTTTTAAATTTACCTATTCTCCTTTTATCTGTTCTAAATCTATCATCATTATTATCATCATCATCATTGTTATTATTATTATTATTATAATCTAATTTTATCTATACTAACTTTAGACTAAGCTAAGCTTAAACGTTAGATTCAGTTTCTGTAAATGATATTCTCAACATTTCCATTCTCTTTTTCCCTTCTTTCTTCTTCTCATCCCCCCTTCATCCCTCTCTCTCTCTTTGCTTGTCGCTTGTCTTCCTCCTACACAACTGCTCACATCAGTGATAAATGATAGGAAGAAGTGGCACATTTCAATTTCGAACCAATAATGATCGTTAGTTAGTTAGTTAATAAATTGGAAATAAATGAAGTCAAAGGTAATTCAATATCTAGTCAATTGATAATAATTAACTTTTTGTCAATTCTATTAATCAATTAAGTCTTAAATATTAGTGAAAGTTTAAAACATACAATTGGTCAAATTATTAAAAGAAAAAAAGAAGAGAATATAATACGATCTAATCCTATGGCCAATCATTTAGGCTGTTCATATATATGTGTGATATCATTCTTTAAAATAGGCTTTCGAAAATTTATTCTTGAAATCCGGCATACGATCCGGTAAACGGATTGATACGGTCAGATAGCAGACAAACATTGTTATATATATCCACATACAAACATGCATAAAACTTGATTGATGACAAGCAATTATGTATAAATGAAGGAGCGGTGCTCAGATGATGAAGAAGCATCCGAAAATGCGTTTTGCATCATTCTACCACCAACTCTTACCTCCTCCTCCTCCTCCTCCTCCACCTCCCCCCTCCTCCTCCAGCCTCTTCACTTCCACCCTCTCCTCATCCCCCATTTTCTCTTCTTCCAATCCTCCTCCTCCCCTCCTCCCACTCCTCCCTCTTCTCCTCCTATCCCTCCTCCTCCTACTTCCTTCCCTTTTCTGCTTCCGATATTTCAATTTAAAAAAAAGCCTAAGGCATTATAGTAATCTTTAACCTTTATAACTACATTCAATTAATTTAAATATCCAAATATCTCTCTTATCTATGAAATTAACATTTTGTCTTGTTGCAAAATTTTAATAATTATTTAATACATTAAACTTACCTCTTCGTTTTCTCTTCTCTTTTTCCTCTTACTTTTCGATGTTTTATTGATTGGTATTTTACTATTTTTTTCAAACTGAAACTGATATCAAGATTTGCGTTAGTAATCTATGTCATTATCACAATATATAACACTAAGCATAATAGCTTATCAATAAAGGCTTTAATAAAAAGCACCAAAAAAGAAAGAAACATCGCTAATAGTTCCCAATTTTTGATAAGCTTATTTTAAATTTTAAAGAGGTAGACTAAAAAGTTGAATTTATCTTATATAAAATGTATAAATTATCTGTAATTTAAATTTTTTTATTGTATCAGATGAATTTATTAGCAGATTATTGCTTTAGTATATTTTTTTTTCATTGCCTTAAAAAACGAAAAATTTTGAATCAGAATCTGATTATTGCAGAATTATCAAATCAAATTGTCAAATATTTTTTCGAATGAAATGAATTTAAAAAAAAGAAAAAGAAAGAAAACATTTGATTTTATTCGAAATTATTTCTTTCATTTTTAAATTTATTATATTTGATAGCTGTGATTTCAATTATTAACAACACAATTAATTTTAGCATGCGTAATTAATAGTTGATTGGTGAAAATAAAAAAAAAACAAAAGAACCAAAAATAAATTTTTGCTTATTTTTGTTAAATGTAAAAAGTCATGGAAAATATCTTTGCAAAAATTTTTGATATTTAGTAATATAATAATATATTATTATATTATTAAAGATTTTTTTTTACATTTAGCAAAAATAAGCAAAAAATTTTATGTGTATTAATAATAGTCATAGTTGTAATAGCTTATCATAATAACAATTACGAGAGCAAATGTAATCACATATTATATCAGTAATAAATAATAATCATGATAACAGTGATGATAATGGTAATCATAATGAGAATGAAAAAAATCGGTGACATTGATGATAGTAATAGTGATAATGACAACAACAAAAGTAAGATTATCGGTAGTCTCAAGCTAAAAATAACAAAAGTACAAAAAGTGAAGGAGATAAGTGAATCGAACAGACAATCGAAAAAATTATTCGACGATTTCTTTTTTTTTATTGGAAAATAATTGTAGCGCCGAAAAATTATATATATAATGCTCGATGTTCAAAAATATCTATTTAATAGCTCGGTGGGCATTTTCATTCCTTATTGGACATATAATTAGTTCAAAATGATAATGGTGTTAGTAATTGTGATGCTAATGATAAGGATAGCGATGATAATAATGATGACAAATATAATAATTGTGATTGAAATTATAGCAGTGATAACAAATATAGCAATTGTTACTACAATCACGATGATAACGAAGATAATTATAAATGATAAATAATAATGATTATAGCGATGCTGTTTAATAATTGTATATCAACGTGATACATGGATATACGGTATATGGTAGTAAAAATAAGGTAGTATAATAATAATACATGAAAATTCAAGAAATTCTAACATTTTCATTTTTACTCATTTCATTACAAATATTTGACAACAATATATTAATTAACACAAAAAAGCAGAGTACTATTTACGTGATACATTGACGTACTATTCACGTGACACGTGGATATACAATGTAGCTTAATAAATTTAAAATTTTATTAGAATTCAATCATTGAAATCAATCATTGAAAGAAATCAAGTAATATAACTATTGATAAAAAGAAATATATATAAATAGATTTGAAAAAGAGAACAATGTGTAAGATGAAGAAAAATGAAAATTATTGAAACAGTCGAAATTATTTTAATCTCAATGAAGAAAGGACAAATATATTGGTGAAAGAGATTAGATATTTTACATATATCTGGTCCTTAATAGTTTTTCTTATTTATAAGCTTAAAGATAATATCAAAAACAGAATGAGTGTTGAAATTTATAATAAAAAATTTTTGAACAGCTAAAATTTTATGAAATTAAGTTTTGTCTGCTTTGGCCCATTTTTTTTGGCAAAAAAAATGAAATATTCGACCAGAAAAAAAAGGAATGTAGAAGAGACAAAATAACAAACGGAATAATTAGCATAGCATTGGAAGACTAAAGTTGGTTCTAACAAAATTTAAGCATTCATTTTGCTGTCTTAGTTTGTTTTATTGCTTTCTTAAATTTTAGCTTACATTTTGCTTGAGATTTAACGCAATATTCCCTTTAGAGTAAAAATAAAAGAAAACTGACAAAAAATGATAAATTTAAAGCAAATTTTCTGCCCCTATAGTTTTTTGAAATATATTGCAAATTCAAATATATTAGAATTTATTTAAATATGTTATTATTTTATCAAACGATATTCAATCAATTAATAATAAAGATAAAGTGTGGGCTTTTGTCAAAAGTTAATTTAATCATTTGCAAATGATAATTCTATCAAGTTTCTCCAACTTATAACATTATCTGCAATATTATTTTCATAATTATTTTGTGAATTTGAGAATGAAAATATTTAAGCGAAGATGAATGAAAGAAATCTTCTTGAGAGATTAAAGATTAGTTGAAAATTAACATATATGGAAGAGCATCAATTTTTCACGAGAATCGAAATTTTTGCGGAACATTCGTTCTTCTGATTGTAGAATAATTGTCTAATGATGGATCCAATTTTTCGCATTTCAAATAACCAAATTTTTTTTCGAAAATACATTTACTATTGATAGAAGTTATGTAAATTATTTTATTTACTTCACAGATAGCTTGCAATTTTAAAGAAGTAATGTTTAACTGCAAGTCAAAAAAGTGTTATTAAACTAGAAATAAATAAAAGAGAAGACATATCGGAAATGGAATAATCATTTTGTATTAAAAAATTTTTCCAAAAAACAATGGAAAGTTTTAGATATTCAATACATAATTATAAATGAAATATGTAAGCATGGGAGACGAAATGTTTGCAGTAATGAAACAATTATTTGGCTATAAATTTTCGAAATTGGAAAATTGATATAATTTACTTGTTAAATGAAAAATAATATGATAAGAAAAAAAAACGGATATAAAGGAGAACGGTGAAATAAGATGTATTAGATGAAGGTAACAGGTGAACTGATAAGTTTGGATATTTCAAGTTCAAAATCAGAAACTTGATGAAATGATTTTCAAGAACTGAAATACTATGATTGCTAGCAATATTGCATATTGATATTGCTGCTGTTGTTAATTTCTATTCTGACTACTACTGTTGTTTTGTTACTAAACTTTAGCTTACTTCTGACCTAAAAGTTTAACAGATAGAAGACCAATTGTGGGAGGAAAAAGAAGAGAAGGAGAGGGGAAAATGATGAAAAGAGGGAAGAAGCAAAAAAATCATTTCAAAAAAAAAATTATTTTTTTTTTTTGTCCTATTTCAAGAAGATTAAATTACAAAATGATGCGAGAATAGGATAGAAGAAAGTAATATTGATATAGTCTGCAAAAATTGGTAAGAGGAAAAGCTCATCAATTTTATCAATTTTAAAAAAGTTTTTTTTCCTTAAAAATAAAAATAAACTTTGTTTCGTTCTACATTTGAAAAGAGAAACAAAATTTTTCACTCTTTCACATAAAATATAATGTATGATAGATATGAAATAATATGTTTTTCATATTTTTATTATATTTGTAATATCATTATTAGGTCAAATTATCATTCTATTCTATGGTTTCATAATTTTACCAAAAAAAAAAATTGTACAACAACAATTTTATTAATGTCAACAAAATAAATAAATAAACAAAATGAATGAAATATGTCATACAATGTATACGGTAACAATAGTTTCATTAACGTTAAGGAAATTTATAAAACTTCATTCAACTATTAGACAAAGTTAAAAAAAGGCTAAAGTTACGAAAAATATAAATTTAAAACTATGATAATGAATATTTCGTATTTGTTAATTTTATTCGAAATTAAATTTGAAATCATTTTTAATTTATTAGGAAGTTTTTTATGAAAATTTTTTCAATTTTTATTATCAAAGAAAATTGCAGAGAATTACACTTTCTTAAAATGAATTCATAGTATTTAAATTTGACAAATAAATAAATATATTAATTGAAAAACATAAACTATATATTATGTACCATCATATCAATCAATGAATTTAGGCATCACATCAACGTCAAATTATATTCCAAGCAGTCAAAAAAGGAACGAAGAAATTATTTAAAATAAAATTGTTATTTCAATAATATTTTAATATACTAAGCATTTTCGCTAAAAAATAAGTTGATATGATATTAATTTGATAAGGCATTAAATCTGATACAAAAAAGACTTGGAGTTTAAGCCAGATAAATTCGGTTGTTTAAAACAATAATATCTGAGTAAAAATATTTTTATCAAAAAATTGTCTAAAATCTAAAAATGTCATATTAGTTTCACAGATATATTTTATTTATTTATTACTAACTATCTTCACGATTAATTTGTATTTCTTAAGAATAAATTATATAAAGGTTTGCGTGGCAAATTATCTCCATCTATCATTATCTTATGCAATTTTTTACTATATAATTCGAAAATTTAAAAAAAAATTAATTTTCGGGATTTTGATCAAACTTTTTAATCACCAACTTTTTAATTTATGGAAACTATTCAAAACTTTTGATATTCATGGAAACTATTTTCTATGCTTAATAAAAAAAGTTATTTGCAATAAATTTAAGATTGACGGATCATTGGTCAAATTAGTAGATCAATTAATAAATCAGTTTTTTTTTTGCATAGTTGCATAAATTAATTAATTTTCCTTACTATAAAAATTAATTCAAAAATTAATTAATTTAAAAATTAGTTTTAAAAATAGGCTAGTTCAATTCATAAAAATCATTAAACTAAATAATATTTCATTTGTTCGATTGATCTTTTGGAAATATTTCAAATTTTTTCACAAAAAAAATTTCTATAGTTTATTATGCATGGAAAAATAATTTCCATAAATAATTCATCGATATTTCTCACAATTTACAATCAAATATGATTTCATCGAGATAAGTTTCGAATTAGAAAAGAAATAAAAAATAAATTGATGAGTAATTGATGAAAAATGAGGAAAGGAATATTTATTTTCTGCCATATTTACCAAGGAATTGAATGAAATGGAATACAATTTGTGAAGAGTATATTACTGTTGTAATACTTGAGAGAAACGAAATGCTTCAAATTTGAAGTACAAATTGAAAAAAAAAAGATTGCTGAAATTTCAACATCGAAAATTTACTTTAGAAATGATTAGCTTAAAAAAAAAATCTGCGTGAATACGATACTTAAAACATTCGTCTGAGCAAATAAATAAGAAAGAAATTAAATAAGAATTACATATCGATTATTTTTATATCAAAATCCATCTTAATATATCTTTTAATATCCGCACCAAACTACTAACTGATCAAATAAAATCGATCAATCAGGGATAACTGATTCGGCTATAGGTGGTATTTATTTATAAAATTATTTGTTTAAAGAAAAATGAACATAAAGGATGTTTGATCATTTACACGTATCACGTAAGAAACGTAGTCATTGCTAGAGTAATGAAACAGGTGTTGAAATTAACAGATTCACATCATTGCTATTATTGCAATTTATCTTAGATAGTAAATAAGCATAAGAAGATGGACGATATAATTTCGAAGTTCGAGAAAAATAAAATTTTCTAAACTTTCGTCAGTCTTGAAAGACATGAATTTCAATTTTCACATTTCGCAATATTTGGATCAAATTACTATTGGCTGCAAAAATTCATTTTAATTGAATCTGATACTATAACTTTTCGGATAATAAAGCTGTTATTTATCATTCTGATATCGATGGATAAGCTTTGAAACTTTGATTTTCAATTAGCCCGTGAAAGAATTAATTTTAATTCCGAATACCAAAAATTTAAGCTTAAAAATTATTAAAAGCATGGAAGGAAATAAAAATAAAAATTTTCAAAATTACTGTAATGTAAATGAATTATTGTAAATAAATTTTCTTTAAACAAATAATTTTATAAATAAATACCACCTTGGCCGAATCAGTTATCCCTGATTGATCGATTTTATTTGATCAGTTAGTTAGTTTGGTGCGGATATTAAAAGATATATTAAGATGGATTTTGAGATATAAAAATAATGTAAAAAAGTTGTAATACTACTACAACAGTACTGCTATTACTGCTGTTACAACTACAATATTAATCCCTAACCAATAGCAATTATCATTTTATAATTTCGTTATACCGAATTTCGTTATACCAAATTATACGACATTTATTATTGATCTATTTTTTTTATTTGATTAAATTTATCTTATCAAAATCAAGTTGGTTTCATATTTCAGTGTTACCTCATTATATCTGTACTCATTTTATCTTGGATTATAAGACTTATTAAACAATAAATTTGGCTAAATTTATGTTAAAGCAATAGTTTATAAATGAAATTAAAAGTGATAAAATATGAATAAATTTAGGTGAAATTGGAAGAAATATTGCGAGATTTCTTGAAATTAAACAAAAAAAAAGATTTACTCTAATCGAATATGTCCTTTGTTGAAAGTTTCTTTTCTCATTTTTACCAACTTTTTATTTATTTGCAGAAAAAAAATTTGCGAACTAAATTTTCCTTCCAAAAAATGAATAGATAAATTCAATATGAAGAATTAAAAAAAAAAATTGGAGACACAGAGAGAAAGAGAACATGAAGAGAGAGTAAAAAAAAAAAATTGGAATAGATGACGAAGAGCTCTTTATGTCTATTTTTTATGACAACATTTTAGTGAATAAATAGGAAAGAAAAGAAAAAAAACAGTGTTTGATGAAAATTTCAAATAAAAGTAGAATAAATCAATCAATAAAATATAAATGAAAATTAGTTAAAACATACCGACAAAGTGATTAATTCGAAATAACATTAATGAATGTTTAGATGAAGCTATTATCAATTTGAAAACTATTAATGAAAAGATAAGATAAAGAAGGAAGAATTATTTTGTTCTTTTTATTCCGTTTTTTTCTATTTTCAAAGGTGCTATGAACAGTTTTTAAATTTAAATGTAATATAAAACAGGAGGAAGAGAGAGGAAAGGGAGGAAAAAGTGAAGGAAGAAGAAGAGAGAGAAGAAGATAAGAAAAAGGAGGAAAGTGATAAGTTGCGATAGTTTGTACCAAAGTTTTGATGATGTTCTGCTCTTCGATGATGAAGAAGATGGAAAAGAGGGCCAAGAAGGGAAAGATGTAAAATGTTTGTAATCTGTCGGGAATATATATACGTGCTTTTAAATTTTACTGCAAAATTTAAAAGACTGCAGCTGAATTGAACTTGATTAATACTACTACAACAATACTGCTTTACTGCTATTACAATTACAAATACTATTATTATATTCTACTGCTACTAATATCACTGTTACTGTTGCTATTCTACAAATATTACTATTACTAACAATAATAATTATTATAGTGATAATAACAATATCATTAATATCAACATCACTACTATCATATCTACTGCTAATAAAAAGCAATAAAGAAAAGAAAGAAAACGGAAAAAGCATTTTGAAAATAATTATTATTTGGAGAACGAAATATGAATAAATTATGATAATGAATTTCCCTCAAAGAATGAATGAAAAGTCGAAAAAAAAGAAAAAGAAAAAAGGAAAGAATGAAGAGACAAATAATAAATGAATAAGTTTTTTTTAATTTTCAATATAGAAAGAGTAAAATTAATTAGCATTATAAATGCATATTTTATTAATTAATTATAAAATCAATTCTCCAGTTATAAAATTGCTTTAGCTACACTAAAAATTCTATTGGTGAAAAATTAATTTAATTACGCTGTCCGAATCACTGCAATAATTTTTTCAATATCAAATAATGATTGTTTTTTTTTCTGAAACATTCCTCCTCGAAAATAAAACTTTTGAGATTTTAAAAAAGAGTAATCTTAAATAGTTATCATTTAAAGCTATCAGCTTTTAATAAAAAAACGATTTAGAGATAACTATCGTTATATCATAAAATAAATTCATAGTAATGTTTTCTTAGTAAAATTTTTCAGAAATTATTTCATTTGACCTTTAACATTTATTTTTTGCTTCTTTTGTTGCTTGTCAATCTTTTTTTAAGCAAATGAAACAAAAAAAGAAAATACTTCAAAACTTTTATTTATATAATATCGAAAGAATATGTTTTCATGGAAAAAATAAAAATTCTCATATTGCCGCAAGCGTTATCGCATTCTTTTGAATATTCTAAAAATGCTTTATTTATTTTGGACAAAACTTTTTTCCAACTAAACACCTTCATTTCATCATTTTTTTTCTTCCTTTTGTTTGCATATTTTACTGGCTTCTTTTTTTCAGATATTTCATTTGTATTTGCCTGCATTCCTCATTCTTTCAATATTATTGTCATTTTATTTTACAATACAGTGATAAGTGACAATAAAAGATAATTTCAATTTCAACAGTACAATTTATGGAGGAAATTACAATTTTTAATTTAATGAAAAACAATTATAGGTTTTTAAACTAGGATTAAAATTCGATATCCAATATGCTTGAATAATTTGTGTAATGCATTTTAATAAGTGAAATATTTCCTCTTAATTTTCTGATTAATTTTTAAATAAATTTGGTCTAAAATACGAATTAAATTAAAAATTATCAAGAAAATATTCAATTTGTTTACAAAATTTTAATATCAACAAATTTTTTCGAAATTTATTTATGTTGCAATCATTTTCGCTGCAAAAATTTATCACTTTTTTGTCTTTCCTATAAATTTCTAAAATGCAATTAAATGTTTTCGAATACGAAGTAATCAACAACGAAATAAATTCAAGTAAAAATAAATGAAAATATTTAATCAATAATTTGCAAATGATAAGATTTAATTTTAATTTATCAAGTTTGTCACTAAACTATCGATGTTGTAACTATTAATCTTAATAAATAATAGTATAACTATTAATCTTAATAAATAATAGTATAACTATTAATCTTAATAAATAATAGTACAGCATTCATTCTTCTTAATTAGGAACTTCAACTGGAGAATATTAATCGAGCAAAAAATAAATAAACCTGGCGTGATAACATAAAGCAATACATCAACACATTAAACCATGGTTCCGAAAAAATGAGAAATGAGGTAATCGAATTCATTAGATGAATAATATATGCAAACAGGTGAATAATGCAGACAAATATACTGGCTGTAAATTGATTAAATATCCAGTTAATTGTTATTAATTAACAGCCATCTCATTTAACTAATGAAATGAATCTAATGAAAAATAGCGATTGCTTAGATATTTATGAAAAGTGTAATTCTTCACATCTTTCTTTATATCAACGTATGCTTTTACCGCAACTGTCTAATTCTTCCTTTTTCCCGACTCGAGATTTAAATTTAGCCAGAAATTTTAACATGTTCATTTATTAAATCGTTTATATTAACGGAAAAAAGTGAAATTATTTTATAATATCATTCTGGATCAATCCAGGTTCTGGATCAACTAGCAATTGATAACAATGTTGTGTAACATTGTGCTTGGATTATTTGCGCTTAGAATAAATTATATCATGTAAAGCGATACGTGAAAATTTCGCGTATTAATCTGGAAAATACGAAGATAGATTAATAATTATTTTAGAAACTTTTTGATTTAAAATTTTTGTAAAATTCATTTTTCGAAAAAAAACCATTTTGATTAGTTATAACATCAATGTAATTAAAATTAATGGTACTTTAATTTAGCTCAAACAATTTCACAATAAATTGAAAATGAGTTCAAATTTAATTTCGAATAAAATAGACAAATATTCGTTATCATAGTTTTAAATGTATATATTTCTGATGATTGTAGCTCAAAGATAAAATTAATATTTAATTAAAATTTAATCTCAGTATACACGAAACATTATAAATTAAATTTCAATTAAATATGTACAAGTCAAGGAAATTGGGAGAAATGATCAATATCGCATATATTATTTAACTTATGTGAATTTACATCGGCATGCTAAAATGTAAAATGAATCTCATCCGATCATCATCCAATCGAAATCATTTTTTCATCGAGCAACAGTCGGCACGGCTGCTGATCCAGAACCTGCTAATTTTCTGCTCATCGATTGATTTATTCGTAGAATCTTTTATCCTGAAATGATTTTGGAAGGTTAAAAAAAGCAGACGAACTAAACATTAAACATCAATTTAATTTTTTTCAAAAAAATTAAAAAAAGTTTTTTTCCTTCATTTTTTTCATTCATCTCATATTTCTTTTAATCTTTTACAGAGATTTATTTTGAAGATAATCCTAATTGTTAGTCAGTTGAAGCAAATTCTATAATATAAGTTTATTAAAATACCTTTTAACAGCCGATATTGTGTAACACTCATTAATTTAAGTTATTAATAATATTTAAGACATTTAGCACTATTTCTATTTCTATTAATTATCATTATCATATATCAATGAAAATGATGTTACTACAAATATCGCTTAACTTTGTTTCGGAATTTTTATAATAAGTATAAGAAAGAGAAGCTCATAAGAATTTAAAATTTTCCATACCTTTTAACAGTTGATAGTGTGTAATATTCATTTATTAAGTTATCAGTAATATTCAAGTCATTTATCATTATTGTTATCTTTATTAATCATCTATAATACACTAATAATATTATAGTGAATATTTCTTAACTTTGTTTTGAAGTTTTGTATTTCTTAATTTGTTTTGAAATTTTGAAACAACATAGATAAAAATAACTCAGAATCTCTCTCGATTCATTCAGTTATGTTTAGTACCATACTTTTATGCTTCTCTCAAATTTTTCGTTTACCTTTTTAATTAATGAAACGATAGATAAGAATCTGCGAAAAGTTTGTTCAAATATAATATTCGAAGAGTGCTTTTTATTTTTTAATCTCGTATTTCAATGTCATCTAAAGTTAATTATGCAAACATGTGGAAGAAAGAGAAAAATACGAAAACAAAAAAAAATAATCAAATCAAATTATAAAACACTTTCTTACTAAACTTGAAAACTCTGTGGACAGTATGATTGATTATCATTATTTCATATATGATAAATAATGCAGGTAAGTCAAAAACAAAAAAACAAAAAATAGGAAAAATATTTTTTAAAAGAAGTGAAAATTTTTTAAATCAAAAATATGAATAGTGGAATTTTCGTTCTCATTTAATTCAAAATATTTTAATACAAAAGTAAGGCCAAAAAATTACTATTTATTCATGGAATAATCATAAAAAGAAAAATGAAATTGCGTAATTTATAATTGTAATAATAGAAAAATAACTGATTTCTTGGTTAGGTAAATAGAATTTTAATTTTTTGTAATCATTATGATCATATTTAGATGATACGAACCATCATGTAGCATAAATAAGAAATTGAATTCGGAACATAATTAAATGGTTTATATATATTTAATATTAATATATTCATACTAAAATTCATTCCTTATATCTAATAGTTACATAAGAATAAAAACAGAAATCATGTTTTGGCTAAATTAAAGAACAAAATCAATTAATAATATTTGATGATATAAAAATGCGAAATTATCAATTAATTGTAAATTATATTACTCGATTTTTTTTTTTAAATTAAATTAAATTGTAATCAAAATATCCAAAGATAGAAAACTCAAAGTACTAATTAATTAAGCTAGCTATACTATTGAATTTTGAAAATTAATTCAGCTATGTGATATTATAAACTTTAGAAAATTAAATAAATGCATTCCGTTGATGAAAAGACAATTTTAAAAACATTGTTTGTTTTCGCATTAATTAACTTTTTATTGAAATTAAAAAATTTCATTCCAATCATCCATAAATTTAGGAATTAAATTAATTTTAAATTGTCGAAACAAATTCATCACTATTCAATTTATCAAATTTTAAACTTTCATTTCACACTTAAAAATGTTAGTTGCTTTTTATCCAGGCGTAATTGTTCATCGACAGGAGCAGAGAATGCATCTGCTCAAATAACATTAATTATAACAATTGCTTCTTTCAAAAAACGAAAAAATGAAAAACAAAGAGTGTGTAGTTGTATGAATTAATTAATTAGTATAATCATTGTCATTTAATACTGCATGGCATGAAAGAAGTAAAAAAGAATGTTCGAAAAATTAAAAAATTTTTATATTTATGAATGATTAAGATGAATTGTTTAATCTGACCCAATTAAGAAGTTAATTTAAATAATTTATAAAACAACAACACTTTTCTTTTAATCAATTAATATATCGTCATGATTAAACAATGCTTAAGTAATGATTTCTGATTTATCAAGAAAAAACGTCATATTCAGGAAATGTAATATATTTCAAAGAAAAAATAAAATACAAATTTTCAATTTTTTTTTTATTCATCAAAATATTATTTCAATAAAACAAACGAAACAAATTCATAACTATCACATTGAAAAATAAACAATAAAAGTGAAAAATTTGCATATTATCTATAATTTTTTGATTTCATGAGACAATATGATAATATTGTCTCATGAAATCAAATGATAATATTGTACTGCGATATATCAGCGAAATGTTCGATTAATTTGAACAATAGGTACGATAGACAACACCAGATATTTGCATATATAACAAAAGTAATATTTGATATACAAGAAGATTATATATTCGTTGTATACGTTTTATTAACAACAAGGTAAATAATAAATATATGTATTACATTTGTATCTTTTTCTTATAAAACAAAATGACTACAGATTAAAGATAAAATTGATATAGTCATTTGATAAGAATAATTTGATAAGATAAAGTTGATATAGTCAATTTTTAAGTTAAAATAATAGGTTTAAATAAGAGACGAAGAAAAACAAGATAAGGATGTCTATCATTAAATATTATAATTTAGAATATACATTGAAAAGATAAATTATAAGCAATAAAAATCATATATTAACCTATATAATAATAAATTATAGCTTATAATTAATATCAAAAATGAGCCAAGTTTTTATTATGTAGCTTTTTTTGATAGGATTTAATTATACTAAAAAAAAGAGAAAATGAACGAAAGGTATAATATTTCTTATAATCATTATTTCATAATTAATTATTTTCATATATATGTATATATACATCGAATGATTAATTTGAAGTTATGAATATATAAAACTAATTATAATCGTATTAGTTCTTATCATTGCAAAAAAATATGAATGATTTGCTTCGTAATTTAATACTAGAAACAAATGATTGATTAATTTTTGATCACACTTGCGATTGTTTGCGAAGAGTTTGGTGACATCAGCACCAATATCGTTCCAAATTGCTCGATTATACGAAAATGATCGGACAATATTACAAAGATAGATTTTTTTTGCTTTCTCAATATATGATATCTAATGATAACAATAGTATATGAAAGTATCGAAAGGTAGTAAAGATAAGGACAAGGAAATGGATCTATTTTTGAAAATTTTCGTTTAGTCTGTAAATTTATAATTTAATCGATTTTTTGCTAATGAAATTGTTATGATTATCATATCGATTTTGATGAGAAAAAATTGAAATAGATGTATCATATGTCACAAATGTTTGTTTCTGACGACATGAAATAACGAGATGATATTATGTGTAATTCATTTTACTTCAATTTGATCAGAATTAAATAAAATTATAATGTTCACCTCTCCTTATCTTGTTTTTTCCTTCTTAAATATTATTTACTTAAATTTTAAATTCTTTAATTTTCTTTCCTTCAATTTCCTCTCAAATATTATTTAACTGATTATTTTATATTATCGATTTATTTTTAATTCTATTCAACATCAAATGTCAAATTCATCAGTTTGTATTTTGTTGAAAATTTTAGATTCTTTATGTTAAATGGATAATTTTTACAATCGACAATTCTTCGTTTTCCTATTAAAAATTATAGTACATGCATAATTTAATTATTACTTTTCATTTTGTATAAATTGGAAAATTTCCCACTTTTTATGGTAAAAAAAATTTTCGCAGTAAATGACAACATTTAACAATCAATTTCTTTCATTGTTATAAGTAGTCAATCTTTTTTTTTCTCTTTTAATGCTAAAATGTGAGGTGGAAAGCAAGAAAATTAGAAAATAGAAAATAAAATTAAAGTAAATCATCAAACAATATCATTTCTAGAGAAAAAAAGGCCCTGATAAAATGAACTCAGACGAGGTAGTGTCTGCTTAATAATTGTAATATTAGAGAAGAAAAAAGTAAAAAAAGAGCTGCAATTTATTCTTATGTTTAATATAACTTCATAATTGTAAATATTTATAAAGAATTAATAAAAGTTGTAAAAGTGAGAAGTGGAAAAGATGATGAGGGAAAAGTCTGTCCAAACAATCGTATCAACGATAGTTAACATTTTGCTTTGTTTACTATTTCATTTCTTTCTAACATTGCGCCTTATTTCTTCCGTCTTTTTGTTTAATCAAATTTGTGAAATCGTTTTTTTTTTAAATCAAAATTTCAACTTCTTTTTTTCTAAATTGATTAAATTTATTGAAAATTTGCTAACTAGCAATGTATTTTAGAATATTTTATAGAAAATATATTATCACTGAATTAGTTGACTGATAAATTAATTGATGATTAATTTAAAAAATTAGTTAATTTTCTTTTTTTTAGCTTAAAATTTTTGCAAATATTGAAAAATTTGAAACCTTTTAGCTTACATAAAAATGTTTTATTGCTTTTTAGCAATATGCTGCGTAAAATATCATTTATTATTCAATATTTCAATAAAAATGAATCTAAATATATCTTGAGAAAAAATCGATTTAAAAAAATATGAATTTAAAATTTTTTATTGTCTATTAAAACTTGCTAAAGAATTGATTAATGTTTTACCGTATCTATATTTAAACTAATGCATTTCCAATCTAATATTATCAAAAAATAAGAAAAGCGGAATAATTTTTCCGGAAACATTTATCAAACATGGAAGGATTTCGAACAAGATTGTTGTGAAATGATTCAACCGGTTGAGCAAGTATTCGATCAAATGAAGGAAATGGAAGATCAATTGGACCCTTTGTTCTTCAAGGTTTATTTTATTTATTCATACTAATTATAATAAAATATAGGATTCAGGTAAAAAGTTCTTTAAGTTTGAGGATAAAAATTTGCGCTTGCAAATATAATACGATAGAATTTGATTATATTGCAGATGGTGGATTATTATTTTGACAAAGGAGCTGCAGTTATTATGACGAAACTTGTCGAGGAGCATCCATCACGGGAAATGTCAAAGGAAGCAAAACAGAAGTTCGTCCGTGGAATCATTGGAATGATTAAACCGACGAATAAGGTTGAACTTTCAATTTTTAAGATGTCATTCTGTTAATTTAGTCGAAATTTAAAAAAAAATTCTGAATTAAATTTGTCATTAAAAATTTTAGTATTATTAAAAACGCATCTATACAGGTATTGAATATAACATTTCCGATTAGACGTGAGGATGGAACAATTGAAATGATTGAAGCATGGAGAGCTCAACATTGTGAACATCGAACTCCAACGAAAGGTGGGATTCGTTATGCGGAAAACGTAGGTGAAGATGAGGTATGCGGTTGTTGAAATTCTGGAGCGAAAAAATCTAACATTTCGTAAATTTCACATTTAATGATTTCAAAAATTTTGAAAGTAATAAATAGCAAATTTCATTATTCGAAGTTTTTCTGAATTGAAACTGAAAGAGAGATTTATAAGTAATATAGCAGCGTCGTTTAACACATTGAAAATTCTCCTAAAAAATAAAATTAAATTGAGAATTAAAAAAAATAAATTTTATGATTAGGTGAGAGCACTTTCCGCATTAATGACTTATAAATGCGCTGTGGCTAACATACCGTTTGGTGGTGCAAAAGGTGGTGTAAAAATTGATCCAAGCAAATATTCCGAATATGAAATTGAAAAAATTACTCGTCGTATGACAGTGGAATTTGCCAAGAAGGGATTTTTGGGCCCAGGAGTAGATGTTCCGGCTCCGGATATGGGTACAAGCGAACGGGAAATGAGTTGGATTGCGGATACATATGCTCAAACAGTTGGATATACTGATAAGGATGCATATGCATGTGTTACCGGTAAACCGATCGTTGCTGGAGGTATCTTTTTTTTTTGTTTTTTGATAAAAAGTAACTGAAATGAGAAATTTGAGTTGAGATTTGTCAAAAATCAAGATATTTCGTTTTATTGAAATCGTTGGTTTTGAACTTATTCGGCTGCTGAACAAACCATCATAGTTGATGTATCAGTAAATACATGAATTCATGTTTGTTTTGATAAGATTGTGATGATTCGTGATAACTGTTTAAAGCTCATTAATGATATTCATATATATATTATCCATAATTATCATTTATATTTACTATGTAACGTGGAAATATTGACTATCGTAGGAATTCATGGTCGTACAGCTGCAACCGGACGTGGTGTTTGGAATGGCTTAGAAACATTTTTAAATATTGCTGAGTATATGAGTAAAATTGGATTGACACCTGGATTAAAAGGAAAGAAAATTATTGTTCAGGTAATGGACAGGATTTCTAAAATGTGAATAATTAAAAATAATAATAAAATGACTTTCTTTGAGATTTACCAATTTTCGTATTTACAAATTCTGGTAAGTTTTGCAGTTAAAATTTAGCAGTTATAATAATTTGAAAGTTTTGACAATGTTCTCAGCTGAAACCCGCAACTTTTATAATTCAGGGTTTTGGTAATGTTGGCAGTTATACATCACGCTTTGTATCTGCTGGTGGTGGAATAATTATTGGTGTTCAAGAGTATAACTGTTCGATATTTAATCCAAATGGATTAAATATCGATGCATTGATTAAATATGTCACTGAAATAAAACAATAGAGGTATATATTTTCATGAGAGGAAAAGAAGAATGAAGAAATTTATTGGAATTGATTTTTGATACTGATAAATATGAGTATCGAAAAATAATCATTCTAGATATTTGCAATAAATGATAAATGTCACAGTTGAATTATAGGATTTTGCGGAAGCTGAAGCATATGAGCCATGTAATGAATTGATATATGAAAAATGTGATGTATTAATTTTGGCTGCATGCGAAAAAGTTGTTAATAAAAACAATGCAAGTAAAATTAAGGCCAAGGTATGAATTTGAATATATAAAACAGGAAATTTCAAAAGTGGGAAAGATTGATTGGTTGATAATTACATCAAAAGCTATAGCTGTTGTATTATTCATAAGTTTATTAAAACTGAACAAAATAAAGCGAATAATGGAAATGAGGTAGAAAAGATAATGAGGGAAAGAAAGATAATAAAAAAGATAACGAGATAACGGTGATTTGATAATTAGGAATAAAGATCAATATGGATTTTAAGAAACTAATGATGCAATCAAAATACATAATATCTTTACATCATAGAGATAATGAAGGTATCACTGAAAGAATAAGATGAGATATATTATTTTCCATGGTATATTATTAAAACACTAACAAATAAAATATATTTACTCAAACTAATAATAAAATAATCATTACTAATAAATACAACATTGAATGAATTTGATGAATTTAAAATTAAATAGTAAATAATGACTAATTTTGGACAGGTTATCGTCGAAGCAGCAAATGGTCCAGTAACACCAGCAGCTGATAAAATTCTATTAGCTCGCAATGATTGCATAGTTATTCCTGATTTATTCATCAACAGTGGTGGTGTTACGGTATCATTTTTCGAATGGTTGAAAAATTTGAATCATGTCAGTTTCGGACGACTCACTTCAAAACATGAAATTGATTCGGGCTACGATTTGCTCGGTATAATTAATTTCTGTTTATTTATTCATTCATATTTTTTTAACTATTTTTTCTAAATTTTAATTTGCTGTAAATTGTTTGCAAATTATTCTGCTATACGATTTTAAAATTTTGTTGGTATTTTTTAGCAAGTGTACAAGAATCATTGAATCGTGAACTAGGGAAAAATATTAAAATTGAACCATCAGAAGGATTGAGAAACCGAATCAGTCATCTATCTGAAGAAGAAATCGTTTATTCTGGCTTAGAATTCAGCATGCAAAAATCAGGTGTATATGAAGTTTGTTGGAAAAGATTTTTTCCTTGTTCCTACTAAGAAATTTTAATTTTATTTTGTATCAGTAATTTAAGCTAAATTATTCTCATATTTATTCTGATAGGCGATTTTAACGCTTTCATACTGAAAATATTTAAAAATAAAAATGAAATAATTCCGATATTTCTTGGACTTTGGCCAACTAAATTAGTTTACATAATTTCCTGTTTTTTGTGATTCCTAAAGTATCTTTATAATTTTAACCTGTTATAATTTGTAAATAATTTTTCTCAAAGTATTTATTGCTATTGATTGCCAATATTTGTTGCACTTTTAAAGTTTAATTAATCGGGATAATTAATTATCAATTATTCATCCATTTTAAGCTCATGATATCATAAAAACGATAGAAAAATACAATCTTGGCTTGGATGTACGTACAGCTGCTTATGCGACAGCCATCGAAAAGATATACAATACTTATCGTTCATTTGGCTTTACATTTGCATAAATGAAATCTATTGAATTGTGCTGTTAAACGATATAAAAGTTTAACATACTGCAACTAAATTTAAGTTTGAAAATAAATGTTTCTTCTCTTTTCTTTAACTATTACAAAGAAAGGAAATGCACATAAAAGAGATGGAAAATTTTTCAGAAGAATTAAACTGATTAATGAAGATATTGTGAAAAATTTTTAAAGAGATTATAAGATACTTAGGTGATTTCATATTTAAAAGATTTATATGAAATTATTTAATAAATATCAATAAATAGTGTAAATAAAAAATTGAAATCAATAACAGTTGGAGAAATTTTTATAAGCTGAAAATAATTCAAAATTCTGAATATGTTTTAATAGTTGAATTAAAATATTGAGTGTCACAAATAATAGCTTTAAAAAGAATGATATATAATACATAAGTTATAAAATGAAATGAATCATTTTCATTTTATTATCATTTGGTGGTCGATTTTGTTTTTCTACTTTTTTTTCTTTTATTCTAATAAGAAAAAATTACAATGCCAGCACCGATACGTCGGCGAAAGCCACGAGCGATTCGTCGTGTTCCGGTTATAAGACGCAATGTCCAACCGGAATTAGTGCACTTAGTTCGGTATGATTTTATCTATATCAGCCAGATTCTATCATAAATAATCAGCAATTTCCTGAGATAGTTTATATTGTTGAACATTTCCAATTTTCCTAATATGTCGCTGCTTGGACCAAGAAAACATATGAATTTACCGATTCGAAAAAAAAAGAATTTAAATAAATAGTTGACAATTAATTGAATTTGGCGTATCATTTTTATCATCAGCAATTTTTAATGGTTCAGAGATCATGTCAATATATCCCAGTTCTACGCTATATCACGCAAGTGTTAAATATATTGTATCATTTAAGCCATCATCCTTCTTCACATTCATCATCCAGTTCTCGCTCACTTTCATCTAGTAACAGCAATAGTTCACAATCATCTCGAAGTCACAGTCGTAAACATAAGCCATCTCAGAAACGATGTGTTTTTCCTAGTTTACGAAGACGTTCAAATTCTGTGATACCACTTTATGGAACCAATGGTACCGTAATAATCGGCTACGTAAGACCATGTCGTACCGGTGTTAAATTATGGTATTTAATTTGTTAAATTTTTTTATCCATAAAAAATTTTAAATTTTTCAGTCTCGAAATACCAATTTTTGGGAAAAAATTTTGATTAATAAAATTGAATAAATTTTCAGTCCTCGAAACGGCTAAATAACCAAGTGATTATATGAATCAGAAGAAAAAGAAATAAGAAACATAGCAAAGAAGATCAATGATTTTTACTAATTTCTGATATCTTAATTCTGTAACATAAATTTATATAACACAGTGCACGATTTTTTATTAGTATTATAAACTGAAAGTAATAAAATACCAAATTTTATCGTTGTATTTGGAAGAGAAATAATTTCAGAGATAATTTTGAAATTCTAAAGCTCTGAAATCCAAGTGTAGCATATCGCATTTCTTTTCAGATTTCGAATAATCGACTCGTAATATTCTTTATATCAATAATTTAATCGACCTTTACCCGATATTTTAATCTTCTCTTATGTAATAGTCATCCTTTTACTAACCCGGAATTGTTTTAATATTCGTTCTTATCAATTGATTAATATATCACAAATATGTCACAATTTCATTCGATTGAATATTCACTTCAAGATTGAATTATAAATCTTTTTGCTTTTCCAAGTCGACAATCGGAATTACAAAAAAATACCAAATATGAATTTAACATTATGGACTCAATTAATATCATCAACAAATTCATCTAATAAAAATGATAATACTTCCAACTGTTGAATTGATCATTTGTTTTACTAAGAAAATTAATTAAAATCAAAAGACATAAAACGGAACGGAATATTATAAAGATTATTCGAATGATTTGTTGGAATGTAAAATTGAAGAGATTAAAATGGAAATATATACAATAATGATATACTTGAATAGATATATAATTGGAAGAGAGATCAAAAGATGAAAAAATAGATCAATTCAATGTCTTGCCAAACTGACGAAATAAATTAATTCAATTGATGTTTCAAGCATTAATCATCTGAATCTGCCAAATTTATTTCTGCTAAACGCATATAGTAATATTTTATTTTGAGACAGGTGAATTAAAATGGCAGGAATATATAAGATAAAAGAGAATGATGGTACAATCATAATTAATTATATTCCTGTCGTCGTCTTCCATTTATCTGCTTCAGAGGTTGTATTCGATTGGAAGATTCTTACGACGAACCATACCATCGCCTTGGAACCATTCGCGACGGAATTGTTTTGCTGCACCGTCTGGAGTATTGGTCCATTCAATGGTTATGCGATCATTGTTGATGTCTTCTCGAGATGCGTCAAATGTATCACATGAAACAGCCATGAGAACGTTCTCTTTAGGATCCAGAACACCGCATGGCGGATCGACACCTAAACGGCGCATGTTGGTAGTCTTTATAGCCCAACCGATGCGACGACCGCCAGCATTGGTTATCTAAAAAATTTATTATAATATGGATTAATAGTGTTCTATTATTTGCAGCAAGCTTCTTTCTGATTTACGATACCAAATCCTTCGATAAGTTATCACATCCTTATCCTATTCAAATAATCCTGTCCATCATTATCATCAGATAACGATGATCCAGCTGAGAATACCTTAATGTGATACGTATGCTTATCATCATAAGGAGCATTGAAGACGATTTTCGACCCCGGTTGAGTATGGATATCACCGGTGAACCGATTGCGCCATCAAGAAATGCCAGTAATATTCGACCGGACTACAATCAAGCAAAAAACCAATTTGATTTTTATGACTGATAGCAGCTTTTATACAATTTTGATCTGGCAAAAATTTGTTTAATGGTTTTGCATTTTAATTAAAATTATTCGAAATTTGAAAATTAAAATTAGTGCAAAGTTTCGATAGAAACGAAAATGAATTATTTTAATTTATCTTTTGCAATTTAACGAAGTATAATAAGAAATAAAATGAGCGCAGTTGCTTCAACTTTATATAATCAAAAAAATTTACAAAAATTTAGTTCCAAGTGGTAACTCAAATTATTTTTATTTATTGTTTGATAAATGTTCGGATTTGATGCAAATTTAATGCCGTAATATCAAAAACAATTCATAAATATCAAGTATCAAAGATATTTAAGAAAATATTCAGACTTCTAAATAATTAATAATTATGCAGCACACTTGTTTGACATATTTATCAATAAATAAATATTTCAAAATTTTCAGTAATATAAATTCTTAGAGATGTTGACGAGATTAAACTTTTCATTAATTCACAGAAAAAGAATGACAAATGGCGAGACTTAGGAAGCGAACATTTAATTGCCACAAATAATTATACCGTAATCTCTATTAATGTAGGTCAAATAAAATGTGATAATTGGAACGAAGCATAAAACTATTGCAATAAATTGAAGATCAAATGCTGAAACATTTAAAAAATGCAACATTTTAGAAATTTAATAAAAAATTTATTCAAAGCGTTGAAAACCGATGAATTTATTAAATAGTTTTTTCAGTAAAAAGCAAATTTTTTCAGTAGAAAATGTTTTAATAAGAAATGTTAGCTTATTTCTGACTTATTTGCACTCTTGAATTAATTATCATTATTTCTTCCATTCTTAAATTATTTAACACAAATTCGATTTTTTGTTTTTTCATTTAGAATATCCAGTGATAAAAAAGGGCATTGAATTTAATTATGTTAGCGATAGTTTTAGTATAAAAAATTCGAAAGAAATTATATTAGTATTCTCCAGAATTACAATAAAAAGCACTTATATGAAGCTGCTTCAGTGTAAAATTTAAGCCGGATTAGAAAAGATCTTCATTAATAATGACTCGTTATCAATTATTTTGATACAAATCATTTTAACTTGTATACATCAGAATTTTTTAATCTCTTCATGGTTTTTTTCTTATCAATTTATTCGGTGACATTTTATTTGATATCTCATTTGGAATACATGGATTTGTTTTTATTCGATAATTTACCAATTATTGATTCTTTTTCAGTTGAATCGTTCAAAAATCATATACAATAATATAATGCGTAATTATTTGTGACGATGAAGAAAAATTCTATCACAATTGAATTTACTTGAATGAAAAGACAATCAATGATTTGGGACATTGCAGGATTAATTCAAATAATTACAGTTGAGAAGATGGATGGTTAATTAGAAGTTTTAGAGATTATATTCGATCGGGAGGTTCTTACGACGAACCATACCATCGCCTTGGAACCATTCGCGGCGGAATTGTTTGGCTGCACCATCTGGAGTATTGGTCCATTCAATGGTTATACGATCATTGTTGATATCTTCCTTCGATGCATCGAATGTGTCGCATGAAACCGCCATGAGAACACTTTCCTTCGGATCCAGAACACCGCATGGCGGATCGACACCTAAACGGCGCATGTTGGTAGTCTTTATAGCCCAACCGATGCGACGACCGCCAGCATTGGTTATCTGTAAAATTTATTAAAGTTAAGACAGTTTGTCCCATTCCTTTTTGTGTCTAATAAGATTATGATTCGTGGTATCACATCTTAAATACGATGTCATATTCTTATCGCATTCAAATAATTCCACCATCATAATCTGATATTTACTACAGACAATACCTTAATATGATATGTATGCTTGTCATCATACGGAGCATTGAAAACGATTTTCGTCCCCGGTTGCGTATGGATATCACCCGGTGGAATTGATTGCGCCATTACAAAGACAGAAGCGGTACTTTATCCAATACCAACGGAAAAATCAGCAACTAATTGAACTCAACATTATTTATATTCCTTAATATTATTATTTATTTTTTGCATAAATAAATTATTGTAAATGTTGGGTATATTTAAGAATGCAAAACTGTAAATTCATTTCTACGATTGAAGTAAGAATCGTTCATTCTCATTCTGTATTATTTATTTAAGCAAAGTTGATTGTTTTGAAGCAAAAATTAATTTAAAATTTTGATATGTAAAATTTAAATATGAATTCCTTGTTATGCAAACTTATACATAAATTTATTACTAAAATAAAAATTGAATATTATAACGAATGAAGAGAGAATAAAGAAATAACTAAAATTTACATAAATAAAAGAATTTTTAAAAATTAAAATTTGCTTCTCACATTCTAAATTTAAATTAATATTTTAGACAAATTATATTAAATTACGCATTATGTTAATTTTTTAAAAGTATATATAAGCAGAAAAATATTGATATTCATGCATTGTTCACTGGGAAAGTAACTTGTAATAAAACGAAGTTAGAGGAATAATGGCGCAATCAATTCCACCTGGTGATATCGCCACTCAGCCCAGCACTAAAATAGTTTTCAATGCTCCTTATGACGATAAGCATACTTATCATATTAAGGTATCACTACATTTATGGGATATTTCGGTCATTTTTATTTCTGATTAGCTGCAGTCATTTAAATTATTTCAATATATATATATCTCCGATATTTCATTAGCATACTCAACATATCGGCAATATATCTATAAATTTTACAGATAACCAATGCTGGCGGTCGTCGCATCGGTTGGGCTATAAAGACTACCAACATGCGCCGTTTAGGTGTCGATCCGCCATGCGGTGTTCTGGATCCGAAGGAAAATGTTCTCATGGCGGTTTCATGCGACACATTCGATGCATCGAAGGAAGATATCAACAATGATCGTATAACCATTGAATGGACCAATACTCCAGATGGTGCAGCCAAACAATTCCGCCGCGAATGGTTCCAAGGCGATGGTATGGTTCGTCGTAAAAATCTTCCGATCGAATATAATCTGTGATTATGTCACCAACTAATATACAATAAATACCATTATCGTCATCACAACAACTCTAACTAAAATAGACTTTGACAATTATTTATGTCATTTTCATATATATTTATGTATTGTGAAATGAATGATAATAAATGATTGTAGCGGTGATTATTGAATAAATAATTTTAACAAAGTGGTAATCAGCACATGCAAACATTATCCGATGATATTCCAACAATTTCGATGATATATGATAGCGTAGAATTGATTTGTCTGCGACAAATGATTACTAATATTAATGCTGGTGATAATTTTAACTACATAGCTATAGCTGTTAATGATAACTAACTACCTGATAATTATTAATCTTAAATAATGCTTGCAATCGGCTGTAAATGATAGTTCTCAAATAAAAGAAAGCAATGATTTCGGCGGTTGTAATAGAGACTTTTTTGGTGTATAAAAAAGTTACATTTAGAGAATCATTCGATGCTTATCAATATCAATCATATTTGAGAAATTTGAGAATTTTATTGCGATCCCAATGAATAAATATCTAGAATACTTGAGAAGCATGTTTTAGAGATTTTTTTTCAACTTATCTCGAAATGTGGAGAGAACAGGAAAATTGGGTATTTCGAAAATATATATTCAAACCCGTCTAATTATAATATTTTTTTTCATAGCTGTTACTAATAATAAGGAATAATTTTCTGGTTTCTTTTTTTAATATACTTAAAACAAGCATTGATGACCTAAATTTTAGAGAATAAAAGCTGATCGTATTTTCAAGAAATAAGCATTCATACTAATTTTCTCCACCGATAATTCCTCATCACTCAGAATGGATTTAGAACTTTTCGCCATCCTCAGATTCTGTTCGACAATGTTTATGTTATGGTATATCGAGAAAAACGTAGCCGAAAAATTGTTTTTTATTCTTAAATTTCATATTAAAGTGATATCTAAAAAGATTTCATTTTGATAAGTTTACTTGAAAACGTTTTATCATTTGATCATATCTTGGCACATATATTGATTTTCAGAAACAGAAGGTATGAGTTCGTTGAATATAATTTCTATTTCATTTCTGATGGTATTTTTTGTGATTATATCGGATGCGGAAGCTTCTGGATGGTGGGACTGGCATGAACCATGGGGATGGGATCATGGAATCGATCATCATCATCAGCACCATCATGACATCGGTCATCATCATGGTATTGATCATCACCATCACCCACATCATGGCATCGGTCATCATCAGCATCATCATCATCATCATGAATACAAATCTGATCATGGACACAACTGGAATCATTGGAACAATTGGAAATAAAGAGAGAATTGAAGAATTGTGACATCTTTAATTTTTTTTCCGACCATTTCTTCTGTCTATTTTCAACTGAATCTACTTGAAATTATATAGAATAATTGTTGCATTAATTCTTCCTTATCGAATAAAGATTTCATTCTACTTCCATATTTTACAGGATAAAAATTCAATAGTTAACTGTTTTAATGATAATCCAAAATTTCCTCAAGTATTCATCAATTCTTAATAACACCTTAAGTTGAAGAATTGATTCAAGTACTATTAGGATCGTTATCTGAATCGTGATCATAAAATAAAATATATGAAACTATCACTGGATGTAAAAGGATATTCTAGTAAATGTCATTTTCTGAATTAAAAAAAAAAGGAAAAAACGAAGTTCTAAAAATATTTTATTAAAATTCCGCAAATTGTAAGATGTTATTTTAAAAATGTATTCTTACATCACAATGATATTTAAGGATAAATGACATAAAAGCAAGGGAAAAAAACAGAATCATACATAAATCATAGAAAATAACATTCATTTCGAGAATACTGATTGGAGGAAAAAGAATAAATAAAAATAGAAGATGATATATGAAAAAGGCAAATCATAAGATAGATTATCACCGAAAACCCACAAACAAAAAAAGCAATTATTAATATTAGTATTTCATTCGATTCAATTATTCATACTTCACTATTTAAGTTATCACAATACAATAGTATTGATATGATTGTTATCAATGTTGTAGCAACTGATATACATTCGTTTAGTCTCGTTGAGTCCTACTCTGAAAGACTTCGTCCGAAAATTTAAATTAAGGAAATTTCGACAAACAAATATAATATAAAGATAAGAAAATTAAAAATAAGAAAAAATTAAAGCTGAGATCATCTTAGTAGTAAAAAACAGAACAGATCATAAGCAACACAGGCATCAAATAAATTAAACTAAATAATACTTGAGAACTAGGATAATTTTCAATTAGATGAATACATTCACTATGTTTAAAAGAAAAAGACAGAAGAATTAAAGTTTTCAGGCTTAATAAATTAACCTTATCTTACTTTCGGTATATGATAATAATACAATAATCCGAATATCTAAGTGGGAAAAGTATAAGGACAAAAATTTTCGAAATTTTAATACAATAATCCGAATATCTAAATGGGAAAAGTATAAGGACAAAAATTTTCGAAATTTTAATCAAAATTAACGAAATAGTTTCTCTAGAAAACCGGCCATAGACTCCACTAAGAAAATCAATCTTGTAATTATTAACCAATACGTTTATAATTTCATTAAAATCCTAAATATACATATTTGAGGATTATTTCTCGTTTGCATTTAAAGCTTTGCATCTAAAGTTTCCATCTTTATATCCAAAACCAAACATCTCAATGGAAGCATTGTGTATGTAGATCAAAAAAAATATATAGACTTTCTTACACCTATCTTTTTGTCCGATAATTTACATACATCATTATGATAAACTACTAATTCCAAAATTCCAAAATAATTTAGGAAATGAATGAATAGCATAGAAAATGAAATTGATGAATGCAAATATGAAGCATATATGCGGAAATGTCTTATGATTAATGGTATAATGATTTTCGTATTTGGTAAATTGAATATGCAAAAAGCATATTATAATTATATTCGACATATCTACAAGACCGACAAGGCTTGTGATCGGATAATTTAATCGATATTAGTCAATCGATGTAAGGTTTCCTCTTCCGGCAATGGTTGTCGACGCCATCGTGGATTCAGAACGATTATTACAATACACATAACGAAGAGAAGGATGAAAATACCAAGTAAGGTACTAATGAGCTGTTGACTGCATAAGATATGATCAATGGTCCAACATCTGTGAAAAAATATTAAGAATCGATTTCAACATAAATATATTTCTATTTTAAATAGAATTAACATAATTACCATATAAGTTTTAATAATTTCGTTAGAGAATACAGATACATGAGCTAATTGAACTCTAAACTTTTATATTATTTTATTATTATTTATTATTTTGATGCTATTATATTATTATGCTAATTATTTATATTCTTTTACATTATGCATTATTACTGATTGCATCATTTACTATATTATAACTATCCTTTTATTATTATCTATTTATATTACAAATTATGCTGCGAATTTTTACTGCTAATCTATTGCTTTTGGATAAGTTTTAAAAATTCATTTTGAAATAAATATATTTTGCTTGAAAATTTATGAAAGATTTGAAATAAAATAATATAATGGATAATGTGGAGTATGTGAAAATCATATAGTTTGTAGAAGGTATTATAGTTTGTAGAAGGTATATATAAAAAAATTTCAAATAAAAATACATTTATTTGAGGTTCACTTACTTATGATGCCATGCTGCTTGCTCAGAGATACCCATTACTGCTGAAATTGCAATAAAGCATAGGATAACAAGACCAAATGTTTGATGATATGGAAGTATTAATTGACGTAACGATATGGTCCAACCAGGGAAGAAGAATATCACGAAGCCGAGTAAATACTAAAATAAAACAAACACATATAGTAAATTGTATTTGCATTTATGTAGCAAATTGTACTTGTAAATTGTAATCATGTATTTATAATCTTATTTGTAATCATAATCATCATGTACTTGTACTCTGTAATCGTACTTGTAATCACAATCATCCTGTACTTATAATCTTGTAATCTATATGTCTCACTTATAAATCATAGATTTATAAGTATATATATATATTTTTTTTCGAGTATCATTGGATTTATAAGTATGCGTAATTTTTCAGGATTAATAATTATGTATACGTAACGTTTCGAAAATCACTGATCTACGAATTTCTATTAAATACTTCCATATCTCTGCAAGTTTTTGGATTACTCTATATTTTTAATTTAATTTCGAAATAATTTATTATTTTTTGGAAAAAAAAAATGAATTCAAATATGGTCAGCTTAATTTAATTAAATCCTTAAGACTAGTTTTAGTTTCATAGTAACTCGACAAAAGGTTTCATCTACGAACAAGAATATTCAAGATTACTTACAAAATCTGCAATCTCGAGTTTTACTACTGGAACGTTGCATTTTTCATATGTCATAGAATTCTATCTTGCCTTGAAAATTCTTCCATAAATTTTCAAAATATAATAAAAATTGTACCTGCGAGAAAAAAGCAATAACAGAAGTCAGTCCAATCCATGAATGCAAGGAGTACATATTTGGTAATGGATCCGGTTGACCTTTATCGTTTTCATTATTATTGTGCGAATCAAATACTGCTTTTAATGCAACCGTAGCAAAAATAAGTACCATCGTATGCAATGTTAAATGAAGCAATTTACAGAAACTTTTTCGCTCATACCGGAAAACTCGATAGGCCAATATTCCTAGAAATAACGTAAAATTAGGCAAATAAATGATACAATAAGATTTAAAACCTGAAATGTTTATATTATAAATACTGATTAGCAAAAGCGACCAATCAATTAGAAATGAGAAGTGCTAAATTGTACTTTACGCCTGTAGATGATAAAAGAAGATAAATTCTATTCTTATGCTTGTATGATAAAGTTCTATATTTCACGATAAATTATTGTGTATTGACTACAATGAATGGAAATCATGGGATCAAAGAGAAACGATTAAAAAAAAGAGAAAAAGGAATAAATAAATCGGACTTCATAATTACTTAACTACTAGAAAAGAAAGATGAAAAGATTGAACGATACCTAAGCAATCTCCGTTGTAAAAGCGAGTGTTGTAATTATTTCTAGGTAGGTAAATGAAGATACTGAAGATACTATAGTTATTTCTAGGTGATGGTAGGTAAATGAATAACAATTCATCTTAACCGTTAAAATTTTTAAAAGGAAAATAATTTAGATACTAATATCGTTTTGAATATTGATATTCAATTATGATCGATGAATAAATAAAACAATATAATATACATAAAAAAATAACAATCTATTCTGAATTTCATAGCCACAAATAAAACAATTAATCAAGATACTATTCATTTAATGCAATTCGTACAGATTAACGAAAAATTCAAAATCACCGTCGCCAGCCAAGAAGATTAAGCCCATCACCATAAATGTTGGATGATAGTGAAATTGAAGACCAGTTGAAAACCCGCCATTAAAACCACCCATCCATATTGCAACAAGAAAAATCGCAAAAATGCCTGAAATTAAGTTTAATTTTGTGCAAGAAAAAAAATTCAATAAATTTTAGGAGAAGTTTATTTTTAATTTTTGTTTTAAATTTTGAAAATCGACAATGATTAACAAATTATAATACAATAAAGTTATTAATATTAATTATAACATAATAAATTAATTAATAGATAATTTTCTAATTAACACTAAGGATAATTTTAAATGCTAACCGAAAATCTGCGAAGCACCAAGGATGACATTGAATAAACGCATACTTTGCTGATCATTTAAAATCTGAATGATTCTTGAAATAATGACATGATGTATATTCAGATTATTTTGAAATTAAGTGTTCTGAAATTTGAAATCTTTTAAAGACAAAATTTTGTAGGAAAAAAAAACAAATAAGTAGAATTTATCAAAATACTTATGTAAGTCTAAGTTTTCCCTTTGAAAATCTAATATTGTAAACAGTCAATATCGAACTAATTCATCTTTTCTTATTCCCTATTCATTTTATAAACCAGGGCATCAGTTGATATACAAAGAATATCACTGTTAGATATTGATCAGATAAAGTCTGTATCATTCCTGATTATTGATCTATTTTGATAGTGTCATTTTCTAAGTACCGATATAATATCATAAAATTTCATCATTCAACATTTAAACTAGTTTCAAAATAATAAATAAAAATGTCGTCATAGTTTTGAATTACATCATTATCATTATCATGAATCTATTCTCACTGGAAATACAAATCCTTCATATACATTGATCTGATAAAGTAAATAACATTTCTAATTACCAATCTATTCCAAGAGTATCATTTTCCAGGCAGCAATATAATCAGGAATAGAAATGCGCTTACAATTCTGGAAAATGATTTACGGCAAGAGAAAGGAGAAAAAAGAATTGAAATGAAGGAGGGAGAAAAAAGAAGAAAATTAATGAGTTTTGATGATGCAAAAGGACTGAAATACTAAATAAATGAATAATATAACAATTTATCAGTTGAAATAAAAATAAAATGAAAATTCTGCAAATGGAAGCATTTCCATTGATTATTTTATAATAAATTGTGTAAGTAAAATTTAATAAAAATTATTAAATAAACAAAAAGAGAGAAAAGAAGAAAAAGTGAAGAGAGAGAGAAAAACCGATATTTTTTTTATAAAAGAGAGGAGAGAGGGAGAGAGAGAAATGGATGTCATCTTTATGTCATCTAAAAAAATGCAAACAACATTATTGTAATATTGATGAAGTGATGATATAAAGTAATGTTATGAGAGAGACAGTGAGAAGATGAATTATTGGCATTGTTAAGGCTCAATATAAAGCCTAGCTGATACTTTATATTTCTAGCCCAATAACGAAGAGAAAAAAGAAGGCAAGGCTCCTGGTCTACACTTAGGCACGATCAATTCATACTAATTCGTATTAATTTCTTGCTATCAATAGCAACAGCTGTGACGAGCATATATACATCTGACTTATATATTTAAAATTACTATCTTGAAAAAAATAAAAAACAATTAACTCGTTAACAAGGATATCTCGGATATTCTGAGACATAATATAAAAGTTTATTTTGAGATTAAATAATAATAGTAGTAATACAAGATTCACTTTGAATCCATCCTGTATTTACGTCGATTATATACAATATTACCCATCCATTCATATTCACACATACTTACCCACTTCCTTGCAGATATATCTTTCCCAAATTTAATTAAAGAATCGCAATTTGAGGTTCATCCACTTATCAGGTTCAACTTTTCTCCTCGTCTTGAATTAATTTCATCTTTACTCCTTTTTTTTCCTCTCAATAAACAAGATCATAAAGATCGTCCATTTAGTCCGATATATATATCAACTCAACTTATTCATAGATACCAACTCACTCAATTTTTTTCCCGTATCTTTTACAATCTTATATTTCCTAAAAAAATGAATAAATAAAGGAAATGTTATCTCTCTAAATTTGGCAAAACAACGCTGCTATAGAAATAAAATAACACCGTAATTAAGACATAAAATATTCAAAAAAAAAATTCATTAGTTACGAAAGATTGAAATTTCATATAAATGTCGACTAAAACCAAAAAGAAAGTGAAAAAATGCTAATTTTATGATTTTTCCTCTTCAAATTATTCGCTTTCGATCAAAAAAAAAAACCAAAACTGCTCCATAAAACAGATTGAATTCGCCAATTTATTTTCATATATATATATATATATATTTAAAGGATTACCCAAAAAGTTAGATTCTTAATTTGAATTAAGCAAAAAAAAGTTATCAAATCTTCCCCAATGTTTATTGAATTCCCAAGATTTTATAGAATTGAATTAATGTCTGTATCGCTTAAAGTAAAATATCATAACTCATGTCCGCAAAAATTATTATTAAACAGTATTTATAGACATGCCATCGCCTTCACATACAAACATTCCTCCAACTCATTTTTTATTTTATATTGAAATTTAAGAATCAACTTATTCGAAGTAGGAAGCTGCACAACGCAGGGAAAATTTTCTCTTCCACCATAAAACATTTCTTTTTTTGTCTTCTCAGAAATAAGAATTCTTAGAAAAGAAAAATAATTACTTTGCTGCAATGATGAGTTTATTCAAACAACATCCTTTCCACTAAATAATTTCCAAATGATGATACGAACAACTCATGATATGCTTTTTTGATACAATTAAATCCATTTCACCGGGTGATACATAGATAATCTAGGAAGTGAAAGTTACATTACACGATGACACGACTAAAAAACTCCACTCCAAATTTTGATTAGCGGTATAAAAAAACCAATAAATTATAGTTTAAAAGCAGAACTAAAACTTAAGACATAAATAAATTGTGAAACCATATACTTCAAAATTGAAATAATATACGCAAAGTAGCACGACTATCACAGTTATCAGAAAGAAAAAAAAAAGGAAATTATTAAACAATCATTACTTCATACATTATCAAAAGCTCAGTTTTTTCTATATTAATTTACAAAATTTTATACTTACAAATGCCTAGTAATATTAAGTATGCGTGTCAATGCTAATAGATGTATAGAAATAATTGTCGGATATCGTGGCGCTATAAACTCGAACATAAAAGTAAATATCGTTGAAAAGTAAATGAGAACTGAAAATTTCGGAATATAATACCTAGAATTCTGAAATTATTTCAAATTTGTTGCCACGATAATCTTATGTGAAAATAAGTATAGAAAGAATAATCACTGAAATATAATATACGCAATATTTCACAGTAAGTTTACATCAATACAAAAAAAATTAGCAAGTCTATAGATGAAAAAACTTAAGATGTGTAGAAGCTCCATCATGATGGGGTCTTTAAATAAAACTTTCTTAAAATCCTATTCAGGACTAGGAAAAAAAGTGAAGCTTGTCATTCTACTGTATGATATAATAACGAAAAATAAATGGTCACAGCTAACAGTGATTTCACTATGTGAACAAAATCGGAATATCATCTTGATATTCCAAAATATTCCGCGGTTGTTTGCTTTGATAACCATTTGTTGCCGTTTTTATTTGATTATCCGTAGTTGCATTTTCTGCCTCAGCACGAATCTTCTTCCTCTGTGCTTGTATTTTTTTCATTCTGTAATGAGCAAATTCTGTAAACTGAATTCGACATACATAAATGAGGATTTTATGTTGGCAACTGCGCTACAAACAATTGATTAATAACAAATGTTCTAAATGAATTAATGCAAAGATATGAGATTATCACTACCAGTTTTAGAATATCAACATAAGATTAGATCACTATTCTTCTTAATACTATTAAAAGACTAGTTTCAATGAATGGAAAAGAATCCAGCTAACCTAAAAAACTCTTCGCGTTCCATTTCATCCAATTCAGTAACAATGTACAGAAGTGTATTTTCAATTCTTGGAATAATCACTGAAAAATAAAGATCAAGAGTAATGATAAAGATTTTTTTGGTATGATATTTGAAACCCACTGAAATATACTTAAAAAAAGAGATAACAATGTATTTAATTTCATTAAGCTCATAAAAGAAAATCAACAGAATAACAAACCATGTTCAATAGCATTAACACGCCGATTGGTAATCTTAATAGCTTCGTCGAGAGTTATAAAGCATGTTTGCAATGTTGCTAATTCAATTAACAACTCTACGGCATGGCTATAGTTTTTCTTCAACTTCGCGATATTTGCACCACCTTTACCCAGACCTGTCAGATCGTACGTATCGGGTCCATCAATATATGGATCAAAAACTGGCAGGAATACACCTTGAAATTGAAATTTTTAATTAAGACATACATCATATTTTTACAAGCTACATTTACAATGAATATAAAAATAAGAGTGAGTGTATTTTATGTTATCATCAATAAAATTTTCCATTTCTATCTTTCCTCCTTCCTCTCATTCCTTTACTTTCAAATCACAAAGACCAGCACTGGTTAATGGAAATGAGTTAAAACTTCCCTAGAATATATTATATTAATAAAGGATCAGAATCATTTTTCTTCTATGAAATAACTGAAGAGATCTCCTATGAAATAACTGAATAAAATATAGCATAACCTTTTCCTTATTTCCTCATTCCTTTAAATTTTTGGAGAAAAGTTTTGATAATCACTGACAAATGTTTGTCGGTAATATCCGGCATGTAGGGAATAACCAAATTATTCCAATGATATTAATCATATAAATATTATGCCTGTATAAATTTAACATCACTCACCAACAACATTTTCAGTTTTCATGAGGACGCGATGCTGAGCATGTGAGACATTCTGGATAACGGTGTGTGAAAAATCACCAGCAGTGAACTTAGCTTTTGCTAATGAAAAGCTCGCTTCACGAAGTACTTCACCCATCAGATTCTTATTCTTAAAATCATTAACTTCCTTAAAAATGAAAAAAACCGCTATACGAAAAGAATGACATAACATATTCGAACTCAAACAGAACTGAAGAGAAAGAAAGAGAAAAATATGTTTCAAAATAACTATTAATTTGAAAAAAAAATTACTTCGACAATCTTTCCTAAAATTGAACGAAAACGCATGTTTAATGCGTCAGCTTTTTTTTTCAATAAACTGTGTCCCTTTTGAGCAGCTTTTAAACGAGTTTTCATTGTTGTCTGAGCCCTAAAATACATTGTCAATTTTTTTGAATTAATCAAAACTACTTGATTACCTAATATGCTTGACACTTATTGTTTCTGAGGCACTGCTTCTCAGTGCAAAAAAAAACTTATGTCAAGCCTAAACTTTACTATTTACCTATGCTGCGTAGTAATAAAAACTTTCTTGAAAGAAAATCTTGATCTATAAGTTAAGATATTAAGAAATGTTGTTACTGTAGAATTTGGACTAAATATATTATTAGCAACCAGTAATTTAAAGTAAGAGCGAACAATATAATTTCTATATAAAGTAACTACTATATCAAGAAATAATATAATTCTAATAAAAAAACAAACATTCGAGATGGGAACACAGCAATGCGATCCTTTGTATTCCCAGACATCCTAATCGATTTTTCTTATTCCGTTGAATGTATCTGAAAATTTGATATAAATCAAACAAAAAACATTAATAAATGTATTATATTATAATAATAACAATATAAATGCATTTATTACTATTATTATTCTACAAATAATCTTCTGTACACGCAAGCAAAAATAGACGAATTTTAAAATAGCATAGTGGCGCACAAAATTAATTAACATAATTCTTTACATGATAACAACAATATATAAACAAGATTACTAAGATTCTGCGTAGGTAATATAACATTTTTAATGTAAAGAATTAACTAGAAAAAGTAAAATCAATTGCATACAAAATAGCACACTAATTTTCTTATACTATGTAAAAATATTAAAAAGTGAGAAAACTAAACATGCTCAATTACTGAATGAATAATAAGTATTGCGAGACTGGAATATCTCATCAAGATTGTCTGCAAAAGTTCACGATGCTTGTCTCGATGTCACGATGTTTGAATGAATTCGCGACGTCGCCTTATATATACACGATGTTGGTACACCATTACACATGAAATAAAATAGATAATATAAATGATTTTTAGCCTAATCATTTCTCACTATATGAAATTCAATTTAATAAAACTAAATCAATTCAGTACAATAAAAAATTTTCAGGTTAGCAACAAAATAAGAATAAAATAAATCTTCATCCATGAATTTTTAAGTTAATTAAATATTTAAGTTAACAAATTTTACACAGTACGTTAAGATACACTTCAAGAATTACAAATACAAATACGATACACTACCTTGCACTATCGCCTACCTAAATGCAATATACTGCAAATACCATCTAGTACAAACCGAAGATCGGCAATTCATCATAATCACAACAAGCACCCTGAAACAGGAAAAAGCCATGGCGGCAAATGCAAATATAAGGAAACGTCGCGGGAATGAAGTCCCACCTTGATTCCTGTTATCATGTGTGATAATTTTGATCATGTTGAGTTTGGTAAGGATTATCTACTTCTCATGCATTTGTTTCGCATCTTTCTAATAATTAGAGATGATCAATTTAGATCAATAATGATTAGATACAGCATTCTTATTCACTATTCTTCCGTCGAATCTTTTTCAGGTGAATTCATTGTTAAAGCAGAATAATCCCTTCAAAAAATTCTTATTTCAAATATCAGTTTTTCTTTTTGTGAAATAGATAATTATTTGGATGCTGCTTAAACATAATAATATTTCATTGTAGACAATACTAAACTGTAAGAAAGTACTGGTGTTAAATTAGATCGAGATTTTGAAAATTCTAATAATTAACTGATTTAATTTATGTCGCACAGTTCCATCTGTTATTTAAACAGGACATGCCTAGGAATTGTACAGATGATCAAATGGTTATTTGTTTGCAAATTTAGAACATTACGAACCAATGTATAACAATCCTATACATATATCAACGACAAAATTGAGAAAAAATGTCAACGACAAAATTTAAAAAAAAAACTTAGTAATTAAAACATAATATGTGCTGCATAAAATAATTAATTAACAGTTTTATTCATAATATCTGAATCCGATAATATATTTAAAACGATGTAAAATATCTTGATCAGACTATAATTGAATATAGGAAAAGAATCAGTCAATGAGTAGCCAAATACATATAACAAAGTTTGTAATCAATTAACATATTATAATCTCCATTGGTTGAAGGCAATTTGAAAAATGTAATTTTAAACATTTGTCTCCAATATCAACACAAATCCTTTCAGATTAGTGACAGCTAGATATTTTTCATCATTCATTTTTTGAATGATCACAGACTAAATAGAATCACTGTCAACAGTACATAACTGATTAAATATCGAAAATGGAACGGAAAATTTGAATATAGCCAATAGTCAATAATTCAGGCTCCTAATAGTTTCGTCGTTCATTTTCGCTATTTTTCCAAGTTCTTCATTTTGTCTTTCTAGCTGAAAATAAAAAATTAAAGAAACTTAAACAAGTACGTAAAATAAGAATATTAGAGAGAAAAGAAATTAAAACCAGACCTCTTTGAGACAGTGCAGAAGTGCATCGTTTTTCCTCTCATCTTTTTTCATTTTTTCAATCATCTTCAATATTTTTTCAGTATCCTTTTTTCCTGTAGATTCCATTTGCCAAACTAATTCCGCTTCTTCCTAATTTTAAGTTATTAAATTCTGCACAAATTTAATGCTAATTTGTTAATTTCAGTATTAATCCTACTTTTTCTTCATTACGATATCTCGATGTGATAGCCTACAATTATTTTTGCTCAAAATATTTTTTAATTCAAATAAACTGCTCTAAGATGATGGCTTCTCGTCCAATAGACAAGAATTATTTCTAAAAAAAAAGTATAAATTCATATATATATATGGGATAACTTAAATTATTAGCCTTTCATTGTTTTTCAGTATTATAAAGAAGTCATACTACGGCTGAGCATTCGATGAAGCTACTTAAAACGATTAAAGCTCCTAGAAAGCAAATTTCCATTTCTTGCAAATGAAACAAATCACAGATTAACTAAAGACTAACTTTCAAATTACAAAAATAACTAACCAGTCTTTTTCTTCTGAACTCTCCAGCTTCAGAAACGTATGAAGCGATCATTTTGGGATATGCTATCCGTTTATCAACAACATCCAGCAGTGCTTCACTCACTGCTCCTTTCGTTTGCTCCAAATCATCGATTTTAGTTAATAATAATTGTATATTTCTATCTACAAACCCGAAAAGTAACTTGATGCCATATACTGTAAATTCTCATCTGAGAAGTTTAACTATAAGTGTAATTTACATGTGTTCTACATAAAGACGTAACTGTGAGATGATTTAATAAACAGATATATCGATGAATGCAACTAACTCTAGTATTTTTGAGATTTTTAATATGGACTTATATGAAAGATTTCTTTAAGGAAAGCTTATGAATAATGATTCAGCCAATTCTTCATTTTTTGTTTTTTGCTAAACAATAGCTAATTTGAACATGATTGATAATATGTAGAAATAACAAAACTTGCACACACTGATCACCTTTAATACATTCACTGTGAATTGGAAGCATCGTTTGCGTGTCAGCTATACTTGCCGATGAAGCCATCACGATAACATCTAATGCAGAAATTTGTTTCACGTTCTGACTGACCAAAATTTATAAATTGTAAGATTTAGATTCACCGAACCGTAACACGCGACACAAAAATCCATAAAAACTTATTTACTTACTTACATATTACTCTCTCGAATCCAATATAACGTAAACATTTAGAATTCATAATAAAAGTCAATCAGTCCATAACGAAATCTCAGTATATATTTAGAGCCGAGATTACGTTTTTGCATATCGCTACGAACCAGTAATACAAAATTGGAAATGTTATCCAGAAAAACCGATTTAAATTCAAGTTTGATGCCAGTTTGTTGGTGGGCTGTGTTGAAGTTCCGAGTATTCTTACGGGAGAAGGCGCGTATTTCGTGTACTTCTGTTAAGTGAATTAGTATAAATTAAAATAAATATTTTCTTAGTAGCTAATTTATTATATCCTACGCATTTTTTGCATGTCTCAATTGGATATTAAATTGAACAATCTAAGTTCAACTAATATGATCTACTCAGAAACAATATATGATGCAAATAATATAGTAACAATTTACTAACATCACTAATTTTATGTATGTTTTATTAAAACTACATTTTAGCATATTATAATTATGAGTGTCAACAAAGACTCGTCTTATGTATCACATTTTTCATGAAAAGTATGATATGTCATAAAAAAAAAAGGAAAAATGATTAGCGTACATGTCGGTTTTATGTGATTAAGTTTGTTCAATGGTACTTACAGGTCTATTTCTTCTCAATTCTGATTATACTCCGCCCAGACTTTTAATTGCGCTACGGAATTCTCCCACACTATGTAGGCTATGTGGATTTTTCCGACATGAAAACTTTTCATTGTATATCTGTTTTATAAAAAAAAGAGACTACAGTAGAAGAAATTCTGTTGATAACATATGCGAATGTTGTAATTCATAACAAGAAAGAATGATAATGAGCGTTAACAAAAGTATCAATCATTTCTAGCATAAATAAGATGTAATAAAATGAACAATAAGTGGCAGTATAGTTATAGAAACTACTAACTTCCATCGATTTCTGATGTGTCCTCTACAGCTCAACAAATGTGTAACAAATAAACGCCTTATATACATTAACAAACTAACAAATGTCTTCAAATATCGATCCATTACCATTTTCAATTTTTTTATATCCAAAATAGAGGAGAAAGAGTGATGATCATCCATGTAGTCTATCCTGCAATCAACTCAATACAATTCATCTTTTCAGTTTAATAAGTATAACATTACAGAGTCAAAAGTACATATAGTAATAGGTTTTATGAAAGAATACTCGCTTTAATAATGTTTTTTACAACAGGAATCTGGATAACTGGAAGCAATGTAGTAAATCCCAATAATCCAAGCTTTAGGATTTGGGCATCAAATTTTCTCAAAATGTTATCCCCATTGATTCGAATGCTAAAGACATAATATATGGTTTTTCTCAAGTTTATACCATACATATTACTACAATAACAAAATTGGTATCAATAACGAATAAAATCTTTTTCCTTCATTTCGTTGAAATGTTGCTCATTATACCCTTTTCTGATGGAGCTAGAACATGTACAAAATACAATATGTATTTTGTAAGACATGAAAAAAAAATCAAAATCTGAAATCTGCAACTGATTCAACATTTACCTTTGATTAAGTAGTTGTTCTCTGCAGCAAATACATGGTTCCTGGAGAAAAAAAACTTATGGAAATTAACATATATAATATATATATATATATACAAACATATATATATTTATATACATATATATATATATATATATATATATATATATATATATATATTGGTCTAAGATGGCACTTTAATCTTCATTAATTAAATATTAATTAAATGGCCGTGATTTGATTAATATAGTTAATATATAGGAAACTACTGACGTTTCTCGAAATAAACTTCTGCAAAACAGTTAAAAATCGAAACAGCTTACGAGGTCGCAGCAAATTGCATCGACATATTCTCCAGTAGAAGTGCTCGATTCTGAATACTGGTCGGATAATTCATTACTTCTATTACCACTCTTCAAACGGCTTATTTTAGTATGTCAAAATGGCTGTGAAGTCATAGTTTACCGTAGTTTTTAGTAAGTTACAAATACAAAAAACTAAATTTATTCTTAAAATTTCCACGATTTTTTCCGTTACAAAATTCTTAAAACTATTTAATTATTATCGTCATACATATTCTACTGACGATTACATGTAATAGACTACAAAGGAGATTTATGATACTCATCATCGAACTAACAGTTTTACCTGAAGATTAATTAAGCTATTAAGTAGGCTAATTAATCTTCACTCTCATTTTAAATAATACCAGGTATTTCTCTCATTTAAATAATACCAAATTTGAATCTTTCGATCATTATATCCATATTTTTCCGCAATCAGTATTAGTTAATTTGTTAGTTTGCAGCTATATCAGTAAGGAAATTTTACAAATTATTTAATTAGTAATTTTTTAGAAGGAGAAAAAAATAAAACCCAATTGATCGCAAAGAAAGTAAATTTTTGCTTTGCAATAATTGAAATAATAAATAAAATGATATAGAGAAATATTTTTGCAGCAACTAATATCCTTTCTCCTTCTCTTTATAGCTAATTGAAAAATTTAAACCTTTTAACTTACGATTTGTTTCCTCATTTCATAGCTTTCTTTAACTATATTGCATGACTGCTTTCGAAAATCATCCATATCCGCTCTCAATTTTATGCCACTTACATCTAAAAAAATATGTAAAACAAATAAATGATAACGATGACTGCAAATATGCATATGCGCGATTTTTTAAATGAAGTATTACACTAATTCAATGTAAAACACAATTATAACACAAAAGAAACAATTTTATGAAAAATGAAACAATTTCCAACTTAATAACTAATTTCAGAAACGAAGCAAAGAAAACTGGAAAATTTTTATTTGATTATTCAAAGAATTAGGCTTACATGAATAAAAAAAATTCCCGCGATTCAACTATAATTTCCTAAAAATAGAATATATTTTATAAACATTTTAATAGTTCCGAAAGAAAAATAACCATATCCAAGAATGGAAAGTCTTTCTCTCAATAATTTTTCCATTCGTTTGTCACATCCTTTTGCCAATTCTGCAATGTCATAATCACGTTGCACATGATCAATAATATCCTTGAATTCAGCAATATAAATTTTTTTCGCTTCCAACGAACTCATTGATCCGAGAGCATTCCAAGCATGCCTTTTAAAAAACATATTAGAACAAAAATTTTAACAATAACTTTTATTCATTACTTTAAAACTTATAAAATCTGTGAAAACTCTAAGAAAAAAGCCTTCATTTCAGATTTCAGGTATCATTTCTTGATTCATATTAATTTTAGTCTCTAGATGTTTAAATTATTTTTGGCTTTCGCATTTCCTGGGTAATTCTTTACTACCATTTAAGTCGTTCAACAGCGTGCCAAGCTGGTGGACATGGAGTGTTACATTTCCCATTCATTCCCTGCTTAAATAATGAATAAAATCGTAATTTCTGTTTTGCCGAAATGCTGATAACACCTGAAAACTCAAATACAAATTAATACTGCAAAATCATCTTTTTCATTCAAATAGGATTACATATTAAACTCGGATAAGCAAAATTTGATAAGAAATTTTTTTTTTCATAAACGACGAATGTATAACTGCTGCAATGTTACAGACCGTCAGCCAAAGTCTTATTTCAACTAAAATTAGGATAAAATGATGACCTTTTTTGGGAAGGTTCTGTATTATATCAACAGTAGCCTTAAAAGCAATATCATATATGGATTCATCGTTAGTTTCCATTGAATCGTCAAATATAATAGTTTACGAAATCGAGAATTTGATGACCGTTCCTAATAAATATAGCTCAGATCGACAATAATGAATAAGGAAGAAATTATTTAATTACCTATTCGTTTTTTTTTTTTTTTTTTTTGTAGAAATACGCAACCAAGACTGAAAGTTCTAGTAAATTACAGATTAACAGAATAGTCAATACATTAATATGACAGAAAAACCGCATGCGGAATCCGTACCAAAAACAATCCAGTAAAGACTATTGAATAGTTAAGAATAGATTAAGATAGAAAAGCAAAAAAAATAAAAAAAAAAATAATTGCTTAGGTTGCAATAATGAATTTGCATAACCTTACGGATATATTTCCAATTTGTATAAGCATTAAAACTTGTTTGATACCAATAAAAAAACATTTAAATTGATGAAATAAAAAAAAAAATAAAAACCTGCGAGACATGCTACGCCATTAACTTATAACGCTTGATATAATAAAGTACATTAAGGAAATAAAGAAATAATTAGTCTTTAACAAACAAGTCAAAAACAATACGGGAATATTTTTTAAAAAAATTTTGAAAAATAACAAAAAAATGTTTACATGATTAAACAAAATTTCAGTCATTTCAAAGATTTATAGAGTCATTAGAAGAATATTGTCGGAAAGAATCCTATGCATCAAAAGCATCAAAAACATCAAAGGATAAAGGATATACAGCAATATTACATTGACAGATTCAACAAAATAGAATAAAAAGATTGACATAAGGATTTGTGAACTGAAAAAGCGTACTGATATTATACATATTAAAAAAGAATAGTTTAATAATTTTTAAAACACATATTTATGTTTTCCTATTCCAAATACCTTAAAAAAGGAAATATTTTAAAGCAGGAAATGAAGAAACGAAAGTTAAAAATGAGTACTAATAAAATTACAAAGGAAAAGGAAATGAGAAATTTTGAATTGCTGGTAAAAATACTATTGGTCATATATGAATGATAAGACATACCCTGAAATAAAGATAATAGTCGATATAAAAAAATAGTACAGAAGATAAAAATGAAAACTGAAGTTGAACAGATAACGAGAAACATACAACTTACAAATGAATTTTTGAAAAATGAAAAATTTTTCAAACTTACAAATGAAAAATCAAAATGAATTTTTCTTACCTACACTTTGATGCATTATAATTGTAGAGTTTAACTCTACTTTTTATAAAAAAGAAGAAACATCATCAAAACTGTTCAAATTTTGGTTCACTATAAAATATAAGAGTAATATCTGCATTGTAAACTGAAAAAATGTAATTTAAATTTACACTTGTGCTTTTTAGCGACAGTTTTTTAAGCAGAGAAGGAATGATAAACAAAATGAAAGTTATCGTACGAACAATATTTGTCACATAGCAATAATTCTCAAAGAAACAACATGTACAAACTCTGAAAAAACTACTAAATAAACAAATTGATTGAACTCGACAACTGATAGTTTAATCAACGGATGAACTTTACAGAACGATTTAATATCATATTTAATAGCGATTTAATATCATATTTAATAGCATATCTTTTTTGAAGAAAATAAAATATGCACTGTATTCATATGAGAAGTTAATTCATTCTCTGTAGTTAGTGGTAAACGATTTTAAATACTAAATAATAGCTGCATTTATATATACATTATTTAATAAACCTACATGAAAATGAAGAAAAAAGATTTAATTGGAAATAATAATTCAAATTAAAATTCTCTAAACAATATGACGCATAATGATGATTAAAATAAAAATCAATTCAGGAAAAAAAGAAATAAAATGAGAAATTGAGAAAGAACGAAAAAAATATTGCTTATTTTCTTTTGATTTTTATTTTGATATGATTTCGACAGGAGAGAGATTTAATCATTCATTAAAAGACGTATTGCTGAATTACCGAATTTAAGAAATACAGTCATATGCTAACACTGCAAAAATTGCAAATTAGGCTTTTAAGGTATTTTCAAACTCCACATTTCCTGTTACGCTTCGTATAGCTTCCATTATATCTTTTTTTCTCCTAAATATAAAAAATTTCATTCTCCATAAATAAAAGCAATAAAAGCGAAATTTTCGATTTTTAAACAAGTATAAAAGTTAACTACACGTATTACTACGAAAAACTCCATGTTTTTATGTGCTCCACAAAGAAGAGAAATGTTTTACCGTCAGTTTTTGCAGCTTTGTAATTTGAATACAAAATTTTCCGATTTATCCGCAGCAGTGCTCTCTGGCAGGATCGTATCGATGACCCTAAAAAAGGAATCATTTCTCTAAAACAATGGATGAACGAATGTCTTTGTTGTTTCTGGTATAGTTCTACAGATAATAATCAATATTTTCCTCTGAATTTACAATCATCATAATTTTTTAACGATTTATTTTTCATTTCTTGGCTTCAACTTTAGAAAATATTATGAATAGTCTAACCTACAAACAGCACTTGCGGCACAACCGGTATATTATCAATTGAACGTACAAATGGTATTGCACTGAGGAGTCGCTGCGCAAATTCCTTCGATATTCTGACAATGGTTGTTGCTGTACCAGCATCGAAAACCTATAAAACTAATGTCCTAGTCGAATTAACTATTGCGTTCCAGTTAATTGTCTGATAAGAATTGACAAAGGATTACCTATTTAGATCCGATTTAAATAGTTCGCATTACTTTATGTATGATATAATAATTTTAAAATACTTCATGAAATATTTTTTCGATAAAAATACTTTAAATATACTTTAACATTTAGTGAAAGCTTCGCTGCTGCCATTCCATAATCACCAAAAAGGATTCCGATCTGCTTACAGAGTGCTACATAAATCGCTGATTCCGTTACAATACCACCTTTTTCATCAAATAATATATCCATTAAAATATATCTTAAAAGAATTTTTATTCTTCCTTGTAGCTAATCAAAACACTGAGTTGAAATATGCAGAATTTAATTTTTTTCAATTTTTCAAGAAATAACTAACAAATGAAAATTCGGAATTATATCACAAACATTTTCGAATGATATATGTGCCATAATAAAATTGAAGATGTGAAGCAATTAAGTAATTCCAAAAGTCGAACTTCATTTATATAAAAAATTATCCTGATTTATGACTTTCTTAACAGTCCTATGTGCATTATTTAATGCAAAAAAAAGAAAATTAAAAAAATAAATTAAAGCAACCATCGGCACGTTATATTACCTATTTTTTAGTTTCACCATTTCCAAAGTTTGTTACTTAATTGAATTATGTTCACAATAATTAAATTGCATTACGATAATATTAATAATGACAAATTCCTGAAATAATAAATGTGATTTATCCATAATAAACTCTGCTTCTTCAATATAAGGATGGCGCATAAAGTCATGTGACAATGCTGGAAGTTCGAAACTAATAAATAATGAAACTTTAAGTTTCTATTCGTAGGAAGATATTCTTTCTATTAGTTAAAACATTCGAGAACTGATAAATACAAGTGCCATTAAACACGGGACGCAATATATAAAGGAAGCAAACCAAAAAACAAATTTATTTGACAAATTGGATTCATAACGACAGTTTTATAAAAACGAAATATAATTTAAATTCTGTTTTCCATTCAATAATTCACATATGAATTCTCTCAATGCAATTAAACGATTCCCCGATTTTAAAAAGATTTCATAATTTTTATAATTCCGAAGATATGCCAGTAAAAAAACACACGTAGTGAGAATTTTCCATACAAACAAAAACATATTGAAAAGATTGCACTGCTATAATAATAAGACTAGTTTCAACAGTTTGTGACATTATTATTAGCTTGGACAATGCTTGTACCACCTTGGGAATGCCACTGTGTCTTTAATGTTTAGGATACCAAACAAAGCTTGCATAAAACGTTCCAGACCAATGCCAAATCCTGCACTAGGTGGATGTCCATGTTGCCTTATTTCCAAATACCAATCTAAAGAATCATCACATCCACGGCCACGGAGCTCTTCTGAATCAGATTCCCTCAAGGAACCACCAGCTAGCTCACCAACAAATGGCGCCAATAAATCAAAACATTCTGCCTATAACAAATAATTTGCCTAATTTGTTCGATAATTTTATGTTTTTTTTCTCTTTATTTTTTTTGAAAATCCTAATGCATTAGGAAAATAGTTACTGAATAATTTCGATGCATAACTAACACTCTTAATAAATTAGGCAGAAAAATCTTTTGAACAGCTAATATTGGTGATTCATCTGTAGATAAAGAAGCTTATGCTCCTAAATCAAGAAAAAAAACAACTTTACGACTTTTATTTGATAGAAATAAAAAACACACTCACATAATTGCCACTACGTTTCATGTAGAAAGGCTTCTGTGTATGAGGGTAACGCAGGACAAATAACGGGCCTGAACAGTGCTGCACCATGGATAACTCGTTCTCCTTGCTAAATCGACCACCAGGTATTATCTCACCCTTATTTTTCAATATAGCAATTACTTCATCATAATGAATGCGAGGAAATGGTTTCCGAGGACCATTAATCCACAAAAGTGATTGTACTTTTGCACTCTAAAAAAAAAGCTTTGCTTACATGCGATGACCAAGTAACCTGAAAGAAAGTATCAGCGCCAGGAATTATCCAAAACAATTTCCGATTTAATCTCACTATACTTATACTTCCATATTTTAAGATCAAATCCATTTAGGTATAATTTCTAAAAAATAAGGGAATACCTGACCTCATCGCAAAAGATCTTCATCATTGAACTGAGTTCCTCTGTATCACAATGAAGCATTCCATCCACCACATAATTAATATATCGCTCCACTAAATCGCATAACTGTTCTAAATCATCTGCAAACGCATATTCTGCTTCCAACATTCGAAATTCTGCCAAGTGCTGACGAGTCTGCGAATGATCAGCACGTAATGCAGGTGCAATTGTATATACTTTCGGCAAACTACTGTAGCAAATTATAGATATCAATATTATGGAATTCAATGTTGGCATAAATTGAAAAAGTTTTTTAGGAACTAAGGCGTTTTTCTGTCCATGAAAGTGTTATATATGTTTAAACATACCCAACAAAGCATTCCAAGTGTAACTGACATGAAACTGGCAAATAAATTGTATGATCACCAAAATAATTTCGGTTTTTTGCCTAAAGATCGAGAGGAAAGATTTACAACTATATGAATTCCTTGATTTTCGTTCTCCAATAGCTAATGCTCATTTCTAAATATCCAAAGCATTACTGCAAAGGTCCAGGAACCGAATATTTCAAGAAATAGTGAAAATAAGTTAACCCAATACATTACAGAAAAAAATCAATCTCAATTCGACTATAAGAAATAATACAAAATTCTCCCCATTCTTTCGACACTATTTCTTATTATTAGCTTTTTTTTTAATTTTCGAATAAAATAATGGAAAAAAAAATGGAATTACTCATTTGATACCTGGACAGCAAATACATCCCCAGCACCTTCGCAGTCATTGTGCGTCAAAAGCGGCGTATCTACATGAATGAACGATTCACTCTAAAATAATATTATAAATGCAATTCGAAATATAATCTAACCGCGACTGCTTGATCAAAAACAATGCAATTTGAGTACTAGATGTTATTTCGAAATCTGATAGCTTGTGATAAATGTTGGAGCGATGATTAAGAGAGTCATTTCACAGCCATTTTAAAAAAAAAAAATCGACTAAAACAAATGAAATTTTGCATAAGTGATGCTATAGCTTATGTTTAAAAAAAAAATAGTTCCTCTTAATAATTACTAAATGTTGGTAGAAACTAAATGAAAAAATGAAGACGAAACCTGGAAAAAAGATCGACTCAAGTGATCCAACCGAGATCGTAATCGCAATAGACACATGAATGGTACAGATTTCATACGCAAATGATATTTCTTACGAGCAATATCCGCACAATTTTCTTCGTTGGGCAATTCGCTGAACTAAACTATGTCAACATCATGGAAATCAGTGACAACTACTCTGATCAACAAAAGTTTCAAATCGTTGAGTCAGCAAGAAATATTCCTTCAAAATGAAACATTATTAAATATAATTTAATAGATTTAGTGAAATAGTTGCAAAATTTCCGTCAGTCATATCTCACTGAAAATATGATAAATATGGAAAGCACTTAAAACCATTATATGCATGCCAACTAATAATTTGGCTCAATTCACCTTAATTTATGTCATATACATTAAAATCTTCCTGAAATTATTTCATTTTACATAATGACTACTACTTGAATCATTTAATATAGATTTTAGATAAAAAAATGCAGAAACAGAAAAAATTTACCATTTTTTGTTGCAATCCCACAACTTCACAATTTGTTGCAAATAATTCCATGCTTTGTTGCTTACCGTGACTTTTTACCCAATCACCAACGATATCCACAGCACTACCTACTGGCACTTTAGGACAAATATTACGATCTACTATAGCCTGTATCGTCTTTAGCGAACATCCATCACTGATATGCACAAACAAGAATTTCCCACGTGTTTCAACTCGACGTGCCCATCCCTGAACAGTGATAACTTTATCAAGAAACGAAAAAAAAACATGAGGATTTAAAATTAAAAAAAAAGTGCTCCATTTACAACGACAAGTTAATTTAATAGGGTGCTTTACCAGCTAATAATATAAACAACATTCAGTAATTGAAGTTCTTTTAAGTTAATTGGATCTCTTTTGAAACAACTAAACTCACAGTTTTGTAAAACATTACTGTACGCTTCTGTCTCATACAAGATACAATATAATGTTTTTTCATACAAGATACAATATAATGTTTGAAATATTCATTAATTTCATTTCGTTAACTTTAAAAGCATAAACAAAAATTTAAGTCCCTGAAACATGTTTTCGTATATCTACAAACCTGTATTCGTATATCTCTTAATTTCTGATTTATCTGCAGTAACGATGAAACTGTACGGGATTCAAGCAATCTGACGGCAGCTTTTATCGACATTTCCTTTTTTCATACGCTGATGACTGTTTGCTACATATGCTATCTAGCATACACCATTCTCGACTTCACTATTCTGGAATTTTTAGTAATGAAATTAATGAATATTTCAAAAAATATACCGAGGAAATTTTCATCAAATTTAGTAAGTCTAATTTTTATATTCACTAAAAATGATACTGCTATCTTTTAAGAGAGGCAGTAAAAATTTATAAGAATTATTGGAGACGACAGAAGTCATACGGAGAATATGACAGAGATTTTTTATAAATTTTCTACCAAAATTTTTTATCAGTTAATAAATACAAAAATGAATGAAAATTCGTTAAAATAAATAAGTGCAAATTTTATTTGTTCATGACATTATAAATATTGCATTTCTATATAATTCCTTTTAATCTTCAAATATACCATCTATATCAATCTCCGCTGTATCTTTTTAAACGCAGTATCTATTATTTTTTATAGTTTTTTTTATCACTTTCTGTCCTTTCATCAAATATAGTTTTTAATTTTAGTAATTATTAATCTCCTTATTTTAAAACAACATTTATTTCATTCTCAATCCTTCCGCAGCCTTCCCCTATCTCAAATGATTCATCCCATTACGTAAGAGTATACGAGGAAATCTGGGGGATACAACTATGGGATATATCTGTTGCATCGACGCCGCATGCAACAATAAGATGATTCTTTTCTGATGAAGGTTCCAAAAGTGAATCTGGGACGATTCTGTTTCGTGTTTGTGTTTCGTGTTTTTCTGGGAACGATGGGTCCGAGGATGAATCCAGTTGTTGATACTGTGTGAAGATGATTTCAATTTCATGTAATGGATTTGGAAATAATTATATAATTAATCTGTTTAAAAAAAGATGGTGTTTGGATGATTTCTGATTTGAGCCAATTAGAATATATGGAAACGCTGGAGCATGTTGCATATTCATTAATCGGTGAGTTTCGATATTTCAGTCGTGTTATATCACAATATTTTTAAATGTAATCGAAAACAAAATTTTCAAAAAGCATATCTCTGAGGTCACTTTACCATTAGTTTTCAACAGTTGTTATGTAATTGTCAATGAAATCCTTCCAGACTTTGACGTAATTAGAGTATAGGCAAAGTCATAGCATGACGGAACATTTATTTGAGTTAGAAACTATTACAATTGAGTACTAAACTATAGCAGTATGCTTGATAAATAGCTCCAATGACTGGTTTTATCAGTTTGATTTTTTCGATTTTTTTTTTTTGATATAATAGAATGAATTCTTTCTGTTTATGAAACTGGAAGAAATATTAGAAAGCAAAATTGTTAATACTGATTTAGAAGATTTAAGAATCTAGAAATATTATTGAGGAAATTCAAATTGCTTACTGGGTAATTATCTTGCATTTAACATTACTCTTTGATTTCAAAGTAAATTTTTTTGCGTTATTATGTGAGATTTTTTCAAGTCCTTCATATAGATTTTGGTGATGAAATTTTCTTGGATACTGTTTATATTAATTCCATCAATTTTTACTACGGTATTAATCATATTTACATGAACTTCATGGAGTTTGTGAGCTTTTTTTTAGAGGAAATAGAACAAAATTTTAAAAGATTTTTGAAATTCTTGTAATTTAATACTTCGTTTGCAATCATATATACCATTTCCCAAGTTTTTTAATTTTTTACATCATTGATTTTTTGGCTTTTTATTTAATTTTTGTTAAATAAAAAAATTATAAATTTCTTACGAGGAGTTTGCTCTTTATTAATTTCGATAAGTATGCCGCACTTCTTTTTTTATATTATATTCCAGTGAATGTTGCGGGTTCGAATAAGTCAAATTCACATGGTAAAATGTTCATGAATATTGAATTTCAAACAAGAAATGAGGATGGAGAGATAAAATTACGAAATATTCGGATTTCAATTTCCGAATTTATTAGTTTCGTACAAGAATTGCTTAAAGCGCAAGCAGAAAATGTAGAGTGACAGGTTTTGATTATCGCCTTGTTTTGACTAGTAGCTGTGATTATATTATGTTTTTGATATTGCATGATTAATAGTATCTCGATGACTGCTTTCTTATTCCTTCATTTCCGGCGCGTATATCTTTGAGAAAAATTAAAAATTAAAAGAGATTCTTGGAAAAGTGAAAAGAAAGATGTCTTTTTTTCATTTCAAAAAAAAGTGTGAATTATTTTCCTCCCTTGAAAGTCTCTTGGAATATAAAAACATTTAAATATTATTTATATTAATCGTCATCTCTATATTTTTGTCTTTTAAAGGAAGATTTCAAATAAGTTTTCCTTTGTTGCGTAGATTTGGAGTTTCGACGTAGCACTACGTTTTTCGTGCTACAATAAAGCACTAGATTATTCTTGCCAAATTCATCAGTGTATATTTGTTCATAAAAATTTAGTGATATGATTGAATAATGATGTAATACAGTGATTACGAAAAGCATGAAATATTGTTATATTGAATAATTTATATCAACTAATCAAAACATTGTCATTACTGCCATCTGAAGACTGTAATAATCGTATAATAATATATAATAATAATGAAAATGAGTTGCAAGGAGCATCATGTAAAAAAATGAACATCCAAAACAAAATACTAAGAGATGGTCTAGTTATCCTCTGAAGATAGGAAAAGCATAAAAAATCTAGAATTTGTCGGCATTATTGAGAATATTGCATGTTAGAATATAATGCTAGTAGATTAACAATAATAATGAAATTAGTAATAGTAGTATTAATAGCAATAATTATTGTTATTCTTGTCGATGTAATGATTCAATGGAAAATTTATAATAATCGAAAACAAATAATTAAAAGCAATCACAGATATCCACAATACGAAAATTTTGTTTCTTTAGGATTTCTTCTGAAAACAAAATGAAACATTAGTAATCAAGAAACTTGTAGGATTTCAATTGAAATTAAGGTATGATCTGATAAATTTCAATAGAGTCTGAAAGAAAATTAAGTATTTTGTTTCAGGTATTTGCCGGCTTTTTCATTGAATTTTATTCATTAATAATTTCTAAATTTCATCAAAACTGTTTAAACAATGGATGGTAACGATGATACCTTGACAACAGCTTCTTTTTTTCCTGTTTGTGATGTTTTCCTGGCATTAGGAGTTGCCTTGGCGCTAATTTCACTTGGCTTTTTTGATAATATTTTTTGGGTACTGGCTGCTACCCCACTTTTCGCTTTCATGGATGCTTGTGGAACAAACTTGCCTGATGAAGATATTTGACTGCCTTGTCGAGCAGGCATTGACTAAAAATTACAATGCATAACTCTTGTGACATTTGTGCTCCTTTAGTCAAATTACGAATAAGATTATAAAAAAAAAAAAAAAAATTGATTATACTTTTATCTTAACTACCTGAGATGCATCATTTCAATATTACCTATTTTCAGTTGAGAATAATTTATCCTAAAATCATATTTGCTGATGAAGTTCTTTAAATTAGTTGTAAGAAAGTGATTCGAAGTGAAACAATTAATATTCTTATCTTTTATCGTTAATTTTGAGAGATAATCTTGCACGATATATGATCAACTAACCTTTTTAATATTTTCTTGAAAAACAACACCTTTTGGTTTCGACTGTTGTTCGGGAATAGGAATCGTAATTGGAGGCACTACTTGCGAGGATTGTTGTTGTTGTTGTTGAGGCGGCATTTGTGTGGGCATCAATAAATTTGGTGTTGAAGTATGCAAGAAATTTGATGGTACTAAACCACGAATACCATTTAATTCACCCATAAAGAAACCATCTTCATCCATTTCACCATATACGGTAATCACATCACCAGCGTGGAATGATAACTCAACCTAAAATTTGGTAGCTTATCAATAATCATTTCATAATAATCTCTCTTCGGATGCATTTCTTCAACACATCTCTTATCCTAATTAATCAGTTGCATAATTACTTATCAAAACTGGCAATGATTCTCAACAATTGCATTTATCAATTAACATTTATAATCGCTGCTAACCTGTTCTGCATCAACATTTGGACTTAATTCTCGTGAATCATAATCAAATTTAGCTACAAATTTCCGCACAGACATACCGCCATTGATTTTACCGTGCCTTAAAAACTTTTTGCCTTACAATTTTGACATGTATTGGGAAAAATTGAAAACACAGACAAGTTTATTTCATGAAATGGGAGATTTCACTTTCTTTATGCATTCATATGATTATCAAATTTTTGGTGAAATGTATATATTTTAAGAGAGTTATATGATAGATAATATGGTAAATCGTAAACAAATTTAGGACAGTCGTTTTAAATGAGACGCTATTTTTAATGAGCCTAGCACAATTGCATAAGATGAGTTGCATTTTCTAAACGAATCAATAGCAGTGATATAAAATGAGCTGTATAATTTAGACGAGCCTGGGACAATCGCAAGAAATGAGCTGTATATTTTAAATGAGCCTAGCACAATCGTATGGAACGATCTGCTATTCTGACAATTTAGCTACTTTTTTTTTTCTGCTTCTTAATGTAGAATATTTACCTTGAATCATCAGCTTCAGATGGATAATAAGATTGAGTACCACCAGCTAAAACATTATATTCTCTTATTGGTCCATGACCCTTTTCGATTCTACCATAATCAATCCTCCTGTCGTAATTCCTCACATCTCTCGCACCTGATTCTGCTTCTCGTTCTTTCCTTATTTCACGATATTCTGATACTTCACGTTGATCCCTGTATTCACGTGTGTCCCTATGATTAATTAACGATAATAAGTAATGCTTTAGTTAATTTACATCGAACTAAGAATTAGTTATGAAGGTTAATTGATGTATATATTTGTATTATAATTTTATCATTCTGTGATTTTATTAAATTTTCCTAATAAAAAAAGCTCGTATCCCTTTTAATTTGGAATGACTAATTTCTGATCTATGTTATTGTCCCATTTTCAATATCTCAACTTGTCCTCTCATCTTTCTAGGCATTCATATGCTATTTATCTTTTCTCTTCGGTTACCTATAATCACGCATTCTTTGATCATCGTGTTCCTCCAGATAATCTCGTTCTCGTCTCGTCATACTTGATTCACGCGAATATTTTGGATCTCGAAAATCACGATAATCCCGCATATCCCGACTTTCTCGTATCTCACGATAACCACGCATATCTCGCTCTCGAGGATCTCGAGACCCCTCACATTCATAGAATTCGGTCCTATCGCGTTCCGATAAATCTCTTTCATCCATGTAATATTCTCTACGATCTCGTTCAGCTGTTGTTTCACGAGGCCTGCAATTATATGGTTTATACAATAACTGTAATTCTAAATTTGAGAGTTCAAAAAAACTGAAAGTTTAGATTAGTGGCTTCTTGCCAAAAAATGAAATTCATTTAACTTACAAACCTATGATCACGTGTATAACTGTAGTAATCACGTGTATGCCTTCCGTTCGACGGATATATATCATATTCATCACCAGCACCACCAGTTCCTCCTCTTCCACCGTACTCACTTCTTGCGGAATGCATTCGATAATCTCCGACAGGCATACGTCTAAATGATGGTGCAAAATAATCACCTGATCTGTTAGGCAACGAATGATCACGTCGATCGATGGATGGATACTGATCACCATCCACTAATATCATTCTGAAAATAATTCGCTTTATGCATTCTAAATTAATCTATATATGATTCAGTGCTCATCTATTGTTGATGACTTTATACATAATTTGAGACCGAATTTCTATAGCCAATGATTTTCTTTTACCTCGTGCGCGGTGGTCGACGATCACTAGCATGATCGTAACTGCGTGACTTCAATGAACCCCAACGCATTCGTCGTAAAGATGGTTCCAAAGATGTAGCAGCATCTGAGCGACGTCGTTGAGGTGGCATCAAATCATCTTTGGCAATTTCGATAACCATATTTGAGGGAACAAGTCCAATACGATGGCCAATTTGTCCAGTATAAAAACCATCCTGATCAACATCACCAAAAACCTAAATCAGAATCACTTATATTGATTTGATTTAATCTGAAATAAAAAATGAAGGAAACAAAGAATACGATGGAAATAAAAAATAAAAAATCACTTTAATTAGCTGATGCTTTCGAAATGAAAGTTCTTCCTGCTGTGCATTTGCATTTGGACTCATATGATGCGAGTAATCAAATAAAGCTACGAACCACCTGTAATCAAAACTTCCACCTTATACAAATTTTGAGAAATGTCATCATTATAACCTTTTGGAGATATGACAGTATGGTGACAACAAAATGAAACAGATTATATGAATAAATCAGTTTGCAAAATTCCAAAATTTCCTCCTTGATATTAATTTCCTTTTTTTAGATTTCAAAAAAATGATTGACCTGCAGGAGTAATCATCGAGCGCCATAGGTCGAAGATCTGGCTCACTCCTTGTGCTACACAGTTCTTCCGTGCGTATCCGTGTAACTGGAACTGGTAAGAAATTTCCGGTTCGAGTAGGGAAATTTGCTAACGGACGTCCGGAACGATCATCTCCACGATTTCGTAAATAATGATCAAATCTGTAAAATTTTAATAAAAATTTCATTATACGAAATTTCAATCTAATAAAGATAAACTAATCAAACTAACAGTAATGATCAATTAAACATTAGGTAATTTTTATTAATTTCATTTTCTAGCAACAAAATGAGGTCAAAGTTCATGAGCAAAAAGAACTAACAAAAAATGAAGAGGAAGCGGATGTAAACATGATAAGTTGTTGGAAGAGGAAAGTAAACACTTTACTGAATTAAGTCATGCCTGCCTCCTATTATTTTCCGGAAATAACAGGCGTGTATAATAAATATAGTTTAGGCAGTTAGTAATAGCAATAAAATTATTAAGCTTTACTTTTATTATCATCTTTTTTTTGCAATAACTTTTTTCTAATTGTTTCAAATATCAATAATTTTTTGTTTTTTTTTTCGTCGCTTTCTCTTTCTCTCTCTCCCTTTCTTTCTCTCTTTCTATCTTCATATTTCTTTATTAGACATGCTTAGATTTGAAAATTTTCAAATGCACTAGAATATATTAAGATTGTGACATAAAAACAATTTCGCTAATATTTCCCTAACTAAAGCCTTCAATTCTCTCACATGAATGAATGCTATAGCTTTTACACGGGCCTAAACGTACAATTCATTTTCATACCTTACTTATAACATTTCATCTAAGCCTATTATGGCGAAAAAAAATCTTATCTTTCTTTAGCAACGATCAAAGTAGCACTTTGCTATTAATTTTACTGATTTTTCAATTTTTAAAAAAATTGAAAGGATTTTTTTTTCAGAAAGAATAATAATAAAGTTTTACCTTGCTCTAGAATTTTGTGATGCTAATGACCATGGTTGAATATGATGCTTTAGAAGATAATTATGTTCCATCTCGAGAACACTTGGTTTTTCCTCGGTGGTTGTTAGATCACGACGTAATGCATGCGGATGAAAGATATAGTATTGATTTGGTGATTTCCATTGCTAAATTATCTCTAATGATAACTTTTAAATATTAAAAAAAAATCTGAAACCAAAAAAATTTGTAACGAAATTAATAAAAAATAATCAAAATTATATTAAGCAAAATATGAGAAGATAATAACTTATCTTATATGATAAGATAAAAATAAGTTGGAATACTAGTTTTCAATCCGCAGATATGATGTTAATTTGATTTCTTTTCAAATTTAATTTGATCATGAAATTTTGATTTCTTTCTTTCTTTCTTAGATTCAATCCTATCATTGAGATATTTAATTAAACTACTGATGCAAAATCGAAATCTGCATATAATCAAGCAACAAATAAGAGAAGAAAAGTATGAAATATCCATACGAAATCGAAAATATATCATTTAAATTTAAGGACTTAGAAAAAAGTTGTTACGATCTGACAGAATTCGAATTTTTGGATCCGAAATCCGGCAATTTTTCACTAAACCATAAGATTTATAAGCATTTTTTTTAAAAATATTATTCAGCTTGTGAAATATCAAAACATATCATTTATTGCCATAGAAATTTGCCTGATAAAAATTATTAAACGAAATTGAAATCTATAGAGTCAGAAGGCCTATAATATTTATAGAGAAATGGAAGGGGATAGTAAGATACTGATTAAATTTGATCTCTTTTGAAGATATCAACAATTAGGAAAATTAATTCTTAATCGTTGACAATTTATTTAATGATGTCTTGACGAAATATGCAAAAATTATTATTGATTGATAAATTGATTAAAATGATTAATTCCAGATGAAATGTTGGAAAGGAAAAATATTCATTAATAATTTTGTTTTCATTAAATTTTTCCAATGATTCATCGAAACATTACTTTATTATGTATTATAGAAGAATGACATAAATATATTTAAAATGGATTAAACGTATTTAATTTACTAAATATTTAAAAGAGACACACGAAAAAAAACAATTTTAAAGTGAAGAAAAGAAATTTCAAGAAATCTTATCAAACTGAATTTAAAAATAAACCTCATGTAATCTGCCAGATGTTTGATAACTTTTCAATAATCCATCATAATTTATTCCAGCTGTACCAGAATATCCCAATTTACCATTTCCTGAGACATTGAGCAAAGGACTATTGGTGGCAGCTATACCTGTGGTAGTATAAGAGTTTAATGTATTTGTCACCGGTATTGTTCCTAAACTAGCTAATTGCCCACCAACAGTCATTAATAGATCACTACTACCAGCACTACCAACTACCAGTACCAGCACCACCACCACTACCACCATCACCACTATTATTTTGTATCAATTGATGATGTTCACCAATATGCATTTGATCGATACCTGAATAGCTTGTCAACATACTGCTACCTGAAAATCATTTACCTGTATTGTAAAAGAGAATGGATAGTGTTCAATAAATTAAATTATGGCTTGAGCAAATTTTCAATAAGATACAAAAAGGATTATGCTACTTGTGGCCAAAAAATAGTCTGCAAATGAAGAGCTTAAGATATTGCAGACTTTTAACAAAAGGACAATGCCATATGTCATCGAAAAATAGCTCCCATAAATGACAAATGAATCACTGATGCTGTCAAATAAGTTTTGAAGTTTTATAAAGTTTCATTCTCGAAATGAAAAGAAAAAGATTGACAGAGGCAAACCAGGAGTAATATGATGGCTTCCATAAGCTGTCGTTGCAGATGGACGTGATATTATCATTGAATTGTTCAATAAATTATCGGGAGTAGCAGTAGCAATTTTTCCCTGAGAAGTTTGCAAAAGGTCAGTTGTTGTTGTTGTTACCATCGACTGTCCACCGGTAACATTCATCGGAACAAGAGATGGTATCTATAAAATATGCAAATTTTTTTGCTAATACTTTCTTGTTATTGATTTTGAATTACCTTATCAATACTTCCAAAGACAGAGAGAGAGAGAGAGAGAGAAAGAGGAAAAAAAGGGAAGAGGAAAAGATATTATCCATATTGCTTTTTCGAATGACATTAATAAGGAAAACAATCACTTTAGATTTGAAATCATTTAAGATAAATGATATCAACTTGGGATTAAATGACATTTGTCGAAAATGAGATATTTCGGTATACTTCGCTGAATCACTATGCTCAAAACTTTATGCTTATATATTATTGATTTTAATAATTTCAAACTAAACTGCTTCCTTATTTCTGTTTATCTTATATATCATTTGAAATAGAGAGGAGAAAAAAAGACAAAATTAGCGATTAGTCGACAATTATGTATTATTTCGGAAACTTTGAAACTATTCGTTCAGATTGATTGCTTTTAAATTTTTTTAATTTTAAATGCAAATGTAAGATATAAAATTCAAAGTGCAGATTAATTAATTTCAATTAAAAATGAATTATAACTTGGAACAATGAATGAAAAAAATTTGATGGTAATTTGTCATATATATAATTTTACAAAGTATCATATCTTTAATATGATCAAATTCGAGTTTGAAGATTAATCGATGATTGATTAACTGAAGATAACACAAAAAGGATAATAAATGATAACATACCAACGAAGATCGTGTATCAGTAGCAGGCATTGTCTGAACTAAGTTCAGATGATTCGGTTGTATGCTAATTGTTGAAGTATGATTTGTAAGTTCAGTGGTATTGGTAATATCACGTGGTACACGACAAACGTTTGAATCCGATGATACGGAACCTTCTTTTGTCCTCGTTCGAACAGTGATAAAAATTGGTGGATCGTCCGCAAAATCAGATAATCGAAGAAGCACGTGGTCTGCTAAATAATTTAAAAAAGAAAATTGATTAAATTGCTGAAAAATTTTGATAATTTGAAGAATTTTAATAAATTATTTTGCTTGTTTTAAATTTGCCTTTATATTATTATAATTAATCATCAACAAATTAACTTTTTGAAAAATAAAAATGTGAAGGAATAATTTTTCTAGAAATCTTATTCAAAAATAAAAAGAATAAATTTTGATTGATAATGAATAAGTCAAACGAAATAATGATTTTCAGTAATTTTATCATTAATTTAAAAATTTTTCTCGAATCAAATTGTTATGGGTTAGTTTGTCGAAATTACACAATTTAGATTATATATCATTACTTATCATTTATTTCTATTAGCAATTTTATAATATCTAAATGAATAAAATATATGTTTATTTAAGAAAATGAATATATAAAAACTGAAAATATATTTCATTTGCAGAGATTAAACCCAATTATATATTTTATAGATCACAAATCTATTTTTTTCTAAAGAGATAAAAGTAACTGTTTAAACAAGTTTATCATAGTCTAAATTTATAAAAATTAATTCTGAACATATTATTTTGGATACTATTAGCTATCAATAACTTTTTGCTTCCTCTATTTGAGCAAATATGAAAAATTGATTTCAAATTGTATATGTAAAATAATGCAATACTATATAATAAAAAAGTAATTAATAAATTATGATAGTTTCGAATGAAATTCTTGAGTATAAGAAGACGAGTAATGAAAAAAAAAGAAAGAGATATAAGATAATGAGATAGCTTAAAAGAATTTTCTGTTTCTTTCAATTATCATTTTGAAATTTGAAATTACAAATAGTACTAATTGCGATCGACCAATATGCTCTCCCAAAAATAGCAATTTCTTTCTTAAATCATATTTAATTAATTCATCGTTCAATATTTTTATTCCTCCTATCAGTTATCAAAAAATAAGACCCAATAAATCAATTGCTTTTTATATATGTTTTCATAATGAAAACAATGAATGAAATTTCTTTAACAATTGAGAAAATAATTTGGAAATGGATTAAAAATTCATCTAATAGTTTAAATTTTAAAACTGAAGTTTTTTTGTTTAATATTTATCAATAACGTGGAAATCATTTTATGTAAATATTTTCTTCATTTACTCTACTAAATAACATGAACTTTTCACTAATTATCATAATCTGCAAAAATGATAATAGATAACATGAAATGGTAGAAAAAAAGTAGAAAAACAAAACGATAGAAAAACACTGGTAGAGAATAATTGATTTCAATGTAATAAATATAATAATTCTTTGTTATTTGAAATGATGGAGATAAATTTCAATAACAAAATTATCAAATGAATGTGATAACAATCTTATTTGAATTATTTAAATCTTCAATTGGTGCAGAATAAAATACTGAAATGTTGAAGTAAATATAATATTTAAAATAAGGAAATATGTTAATGAAAAAGAAAAAAAATGCAACTAATAAAGCTGAGAAATTTTTCAATTCACATTAATGATAGCAAATATTATTAATCACCGTTGCTCAATGATAAAAAACCATCGTACTTTCAATTTATCCGTTTCATTTCAAAAGTTTTCAATTATGAACTTATTAATCTAAAGGGAGAAAAAAAAATTTTAAATACATTGATAATTTATTTTAGGATTTTCTCCTTTACTTTTTTATTGCTTTTCTTCCATATTAATTTTAGAATAAGAAATATACACAGTTTTGCTTTTTGCATATATTATATTACTGTACTGACTTTACTATTAACTTAAATTTGATTTAGTTTGAACTTCAATTTAATTGCAATTTTAATTTAAATTTAATTTGGATTTTTTCAATTTAGAATTACCGTAGGAAATATGTGTATGTATAAATAATAGCTTTCTTACCAACTGCTTTATATTTCTATATCAATCGAATCTTTTATCAAAATATCACTTCACGTATTATATTTAATGCTAAATTTCAAATGATTTTATTCTGATTGGAAATTAATTGAAGCTGAATAGATCGAAGTAATAAAAAATCATAATGGTTATGCTGAGTTTTAGATGAAAAACAGAGGGCTGTTATTACCTGTTAATTATCACCGCTAAAATGATTTATGACAAGGTATGAGAAATATGAAACTTTTTCTTGGATGAAAGAAAAGAACAGAACAGAGGAATAGAAAAGAAAAATCAGTCAACTCTTCTGGAAAGTTTATGATTTCTATGCTTCAACTTATACCTTTTCAATAAAACAATAATCAGCAAGAAAAGTTGTACACTTTGTTTGAAAGAGCTGAAATTCAATCAATCGGAAGATAAAATGTAAAGCTCTCGAGATATCCCATCTAATAGATGCTTTTGAGTGATAAGATTAATAGCAAATAATTCGTTTATTGATAAGCATAGATAGAGAACTTATGATTATAAGGATAAAATAAATTAGCAATAGAAAAAGACAAAGTTATTGAATAACTTCGCGCAAAATAGTTCCTACCTTTTTTGTTCTGGCAATGTCTCTCTGAAAGAGGTAACTTATTTTTGAAGGTTGATTTTACGAACTTTTATGATGAAGTTGGAATTAATTGCTAATTAAAATGAGTTGAATATATGTACATTTTTTTAAAACACTTAAATCAGAGAGAACAACAAAATTATGATTTTTTTTAAAATTTTTGATTTTGCTATTGCTACAAATCTGTTAAATTTTTATATCAAAATTTAAAACATTTCCCCAACTATGAATCATTTATTTATGCTATTAAAACTATGCCTTCATTTAATAAACAATTTGTTTACCTTATTTTTATTTATATTTATAGTTACCTCTGTTTGTTTGCTTAGCTGAATAATGTACTGAACTAATTATGCTCAGAAATATAATTTATTCAATTTAGATTATAATTCAATTAAATGAAGAAAATCAGGCAAACATATTATATATTAGACTTAAAATATTTCTTTTTTCAGATTATTTATATAAAGTCAATCAATTTTTAGGCCATAATTATAATTCATTTAAGGTCAAAGGTTAGCATTGTTCATGCAACAATACGAACAAACGATGGCAATTAATGTACTTTACTTGAAATTAAATCTTCCTCTGTTATATTTGATGTAAAATAAAAGCATACAAATGGTTAAACTTCTTATCGGCTTACTTGTATTCCACTCTACTAAAATCATCAATTTAAATTTGACTATTTGAAATGAAAACTTCAACTCGACAACATTTTTTTTAAAAATTTCTGATGAAAATCACTTCTTTCTTTTATCTCTTTTCTCTCACATATCCCAATGGTGCAATCAGTTATTTTCGCTCTTTAAAGCAATTTCAAATGATTCTTAGAAGAGGAGAAAAAAAATGAATGAAAAAAGTCAAAAAGAAAAGTGCGAACTTTTGAATAGTTGAGCATAAGCGGAAAGAATTAAACATATGGGATCGATCGTATATCGCTAACTAACTGATTTAATATTAATTATTATTATTATCATAATTATTATTATAGTTTATCATCTAGCAGAAAACTTTTGTCACTTATCATTAAATGATTGATTATCATCTTGTAAGAAATTATGCCTCGGAAGAAGTTTAACGGAATATTATCTAAGAAAATATACATAATAAATTAATTTTTTTAATGTCAGCAAATTCAACAATAAATAAATATTATATATCAATGAGTAAATGAACTGATATAATTCATAATCTTTTTTGGCATTTATCATAAAATTTGCAAAAGTTTTATCAATATTTTTCGCCCAAATTAGATAAAATTTAGTCATTGAAATAATTAACACATAGTTTGAATGATAATAATAATTATTGGATATTGTTAATAAGATGCTATAATTTCAGATAATTTTTCAGATGATCTTAAAAATTATCGATTTTCTTTTTGATATTAAACGAATGATAATTATTGATACAAATTTTTCTCGAAAAAATGAACTAATTTTATTTTTATACGCTAAATTTTTTTTTATCTCTATTCTTTTGAAAATATTTCAAAAATAGGAGAATAAACTGAGAAAGACAGATGAGAGCTCTTTTATAATTAAGATAATTTAAAAAAGTTTTACTTAATAAATCTAAAAAGTACTGAAATGCCTTAAGGCTATATAAGATTCATGTTTTTCAGAGAACTAAAACTTCTTTCTATCGTATTATATTTTTAATATTTATGGTAGAAATATGAAAAAGATAATCTATGATTACTTATTTCTTTCATTGATGAAATTGAAATGAAATTAAATTAATTCTATAATAAATTCGTTTATTATAGAATTATAAATATTAGGAAAAGAATAATTTAATTTCATATAATTGCTATTTATATTTTATATAATATAATATTTATTAAAAGCAATTTTTGTTGGATTTTAAATATTCAAAAATTTACAATTCCATATATTAGTCAAAAAAAAGTACGGAAGGAGAAAAATAATGAGAAGCATATTGATACATATATATATAAATACAGGAATTATTATATATTGAATAGTAGCATATTGCGGAAAAAAATAATTCTATGACTTAATATGTTTTAAATTTTGTTCCAAAAAATTACAAACTTCTTTATTAGCAAATATTTTTAGTGTAAAATAAATGAAATAAATTGAAAAAGGAAGTTAAAATATGATTAAATTAAATTGAAAAAAAGTGAATTCAACAGAGACAAAGACATAAATTATAATACATAGTAATAGTCAAAAAATTTTATAAATTATAATTTTGAAAGTACTACTTCGCTGTTATTTTTGTTCATTATTCGAAATAATTTTTATATATTAAGAAAACGAAAACAAAAAATTTGTAATTAATTGATTAAATCATTTATGTTTGTTTAAAAATTATTCATAATTAATTAGGAATAATTTTATAAATAATAAAATTTGTAGACTACCATATCGAATTAATTTAAAATTTGCTACCATTGGTATATTTACCATTTACACTTGGCACTTGAGCAATATTACGACCATCGGCATAAACGAGATAGGAATGTACAGCGGCACGAGACGGTGGTAAAGGTTGACTGGTCACCGGTGTCCACGAAACTAAAAGTGTACCAGGTTGTGGGCCCATTTCAACTTGAACATTGGAAGGCGGATCCGGAAGACCGACTAAAAATTTGCAGCATTCAATTTAATTTTATTACAAAGAGATGAAATGTAACATATCATATTATCAGATTTCGAAAATATCAATAATAACGATTGAAGTGATTGTCTTCAACATAAATGATAACTGATTGACAGTTAATTTAACAAAATGATAATTTGAACGATTAATTATTTGAAACAATAAGGCTGTGTTTTATTTGAATTATATCATTCAAAATAAAAGTAACGAACTTTTTGGCAGCGTTTTGAAATCGCAGCACCGTTCGACAGGTCGCTGTTCTAAGACAGCTTTTGGATGTTTGGTGCGCACAGAGACACGGTAAATTGTTGAAGGTAAAAGACCATTTAATTGCACCTATGAAAAGTAATTAATAAATAATAATAAATACTGCAAATGCTATGTATTTTTTAGACATTATTAGTTACTAGTAATAAGATATAGGTATTTTTAATGGTACCTATAAGACATAGATACCATTAAAAATATAGGTGACATAGGTACCATTAAAAATATAATTGCTAAAACATCGATATCACTAATACGCAATAATATCAATTATCTTTTTATGTGATAAATAGACTTTCCAATTTTTTATTTATATGATATATTAAATAATATTGTGATGAAACAATTCTAAAAAGTTATATTTTTTCCGAAATTAATTAAAAATTTTACCTGAAAGACAGAAGGAGGGCACATGCCCACTTTTACCGCATTGAGCAGAATTATATGTTCCGCATTGCTATCACTTGGGTACCACGAAACACATGCTGATATGGGTGTTATTGACCAGATACGGACATGCTGTGGAGCTATCGGTGCATCTAAATTAAAAATTTAGGAAAAAAGTTGAAAATTTAAATTAATCTCGATCAGAAATTAATAAACTTCAATCGTCATCATTGTGAAAAAAAAAATAAATTGACAGTTTTTATTTGCATTTTGAATTTAAAATTTTTTCGAAATGTAAACCTTTTCCCAATGAAATAGTACACGCAGCATCCGGACTATGTCCATTCTCGGTTACAGCACGCACTGATAGGTTAATCGGTTTTGATAAATCGATATCTTCGATCAGCGCTTTACATTTGAAAGATCCAGGTACTACAGCACGGACAATACTATCCACGCAAACGTGATACTGCGATATGGGCGTTAAGGAATCATCTGGTGCAGACCATGATATCACGCAACTACGACTCATCTTCTTCTCCACCGTCAGTTCCTGTGGAAAGGCACTGAAATAAACCAAAAGGTCAAACTAATTAGAATTAGAAAAATTCCATATAAATTGTTTCACAAATTTATCAATATTTCTAAAATTCTTTTTTTAGAAAAAAATTTTACAGATTACACTATTAGCTAAAGCTGAATAGTCATTTGCTATTCTTTAATAACATTTGCCATATATGAATTTATATACTGGTGATTTAATCAGTGATTAGATAATGCTATCAGTAATATTATAATTCATTTACTGCATATAACTGATGTCTGTTCAGATATAAATAATATTTTAATGGAATTATATTACATTATAATATCATATTTGAAAAATAATTTCTCTTTTAATTTATTTTCGGCAAAAAATTTTTTTGCAATGCAATTATTTAATCCCAAAAAAAGTTAAATATTTTAGATGAATTTTTAATTTCTTTAATGGAAAAAAAATATTCGATTGAATATTTTTGATCAGTGCACCATTTTCTTTCTTTGTGTTTTTCTTCGATCAGAATACTATTTTTTGCTTCAAATTTCTCTTTTATTTTTTCTTTCTTTCTGCATAATTTCCTCTTTTTTTTTCATTAATATAATTTCTATTTTTTAGCACTATGAAAAATCAATGGAAGGCCTGAAATCCTTTGACAGCATATATGTATCGCTTTGCCTAACTTTATTTATTTTGTCTGCCGATATGTTTCACATTTTAAATTCTTAGGCTTTTGAATAACTTAGCTATCTTGCTTCTAAATAATCATCATATGGCAGGTCTATACTCTCCTTCAAACATATATCAACAAACTTTCTTGGTGATAGTAGAAGAGAGAGAGAGAAGGAGAGAGAAAGAGATAAGTGTCTATGCATATATATATATATATATATATGTTTGTATGTCTAAAAAATGCCTTAAGTAAGGTATTTTAGTATAATATGCCTAAGCCTAGACTTAGGCATAAATATTAGACAGGATTAGGCATAGGAGAAGCCATTGGACATAGCCCAAAGGAATTATATTAGCTTTTCTTCAAACTACTCTTCCTCATCTCTTCCTCCGTTCAAGTTAAATTGAAAAAGCAACCGGTATTTCAGCTCGTTTTTTCCCTTTTTTCTCCCTCCCTTCTCCTTGCCTCTATCTTTTTATTTTCTGTTTTCTTCCTCTCTTTTTAAAAAGAAAAAAAAGTCAATACTTCCATTCAATATGACTTGATGACAATTTATATGAAGAAAGCAAAATATATAGTTCTGGCTATTATAATACAAAGAAATCATCGGAACTAACTTTATTAGAGTAAGCAGTGAAATGAAAAATTAGGCAAGATCAAATTGAATTCAGGAAGGTGACGAAGGAAAGAAATGCTGGATATGAAATAGGCTTACCTTATATAAATATAAAGATTCAATACTTTTATATCATGGATTGATGATAAGTAATAATTACTGTTAAAAAATAAGCAACAATAATTATTGTTAAAATATATTATCAGAAAAGAACTAAAATTAAATTTCAAAGAAAAAATCCATTGATAATAACATTACGTACTTATTTATTGTCATTCGTGGCATTATGTAGTTTTCCGTTAAATTAATTTTATTAATTAATTATTAAGTTCAATTATTAGATAATAAAGCTTTTGGAAAGCCAAATATTAATTGTCTCAAAGAATTATTAAAATAGATAATAATGCAAATTTTAACACTTATATATAAAATTTATCCATTTTTGTGATATAATTAAATACATTATAATTTCTATTCAAAATCGTTGCAAATTTAAAACTTTTTGTATAATTTGAACAATCACAATCTCTTTGAACAATCAATATAGCAATTGTTTTGAAAGAAATATTAATTAATTGTGAAATTCATTTAAATCTCAATATACTTTAACTTTTCCTGAATAGATAGGTATATTTGAAAATCTTGCGATGTAGAAAATTTATGCGTAAGAAAGATTATTTGATAAATGAAGAAGCTTATTAAAACTGATTGGATGAATGAATAAATAAAAGAATACCAATGAAAAAAAAAGAAAGAAATCAATTGTAGAATCATAATTCTCGAACTTGCGATTTCGGTATTGAGTTTGATTGTTAATAACATAAGTTTGATTGGAAAAATAACAAATAAACTGAAGGAAAGTAATTTTTAAATGGCAGAATAAACTCATTTTTAAAAAGCTAAGTTCGGAAAGTTTATAAAATTTTGCAAAAACCTGCAGAAATTGCATGTTTTTTTTTCCAATTCATAAATGATAAAATGAAAAATTGTAATTATCATTTTTGTGTCTGAATAATATATATAATAAGTTCCGATAAATAAGTATGCCATGAAACTATACTTTTTTTTAGAAATGCTTTTATTAAAATAGTTTTTTTATCATAAAAATTGATTTGCAGTAGCGCATTGTGTTATCATAATTTTCTATATGTTGTGATAAATTGCTAAGAATGTAATGTTTAAATACAAATATACTGACTGATTTCCATGTTTCCTACTATACGACGATTTATGTACAGTTTTCTTGATTTTATCATTTTACACATATCACATGATCAGACAAATAAGTTAACAGTAATTTATTATGATTCTAACGAAGTTATCGGGCGGAAATTGAATGAAAATTTATAAAAATAATATTCCATTGAATTCAGCAAATTAAAGTGAAAAATTTTTTTATATTGAAATTGATTAATGAAAATTTCGAAATTTGAATACTTCTTTTTAATATAATTCTATAAATTATTCTCTTTATCTTTACGATTTAAAATTCCATTATCTTTATAATTATATTTATGATGATTTTCAAACAGAATATTAATCGATTTTTTGGTAAAATTTTACTATGCAATATAAATTTGTTGAAATTATATAATACTTGTGATAAGATAAAAATATACCTCAGCGTTTACCATTGGAAAATTGTACGTTTTCTAAATTTGCTTAACCCAAATTAGTTTTATAAGATTTGTCTGACTTAAATTCTTATTTTTGAAAAGGATATAAAAACAAAACTGCATTTTCATTAAACATGACGAATGAAATTAGTGAAAAAAGAATGAATTCTAAAATTTGGAGTAAAATTAATAAATTTAATAAAATAGTGCGGCAAGAAACAGAATATTGGAATGATGGAAATGAAATATAAGTCAAATTTCGATAAGAAAAAACTTCGTTAAAACAAAATTTAAAATTTTTTCGGTCATAGCGAAGTCCTTATTATATTTTTATCATTAAAATGGCAAGGAATCGTCTAAATTTTGCCAGTCTTATAAATTTATATGTTGCAAAGATTATTTATTATGATTAATTGGACTCAATTATATAAGCATAGAAAATTTCTTTATAATTTATGTTGTTATTTGAACGCTAAAAAAGACATAAGTAACAGTTAATTAAATTAAATTATTTAAATATAATGATGATGTATCTATTGCATTGCTTTATAAATAAAAATTGCATATTTCGTTTCTCAGGTAGCAATTAATAAATAATTGGTCATGAAATAATTACAGGAGGAAGAAGTGAAGTATGTTCCCTAATATGTAAATATAAAACAAGGAAAAGATCATGATTGGGAAGGAATAGATTAGAAGATGTAAATGTATCTGAAATTAAGGTAAAATTTGGTATTTGATCAGTCAATAAATTAATATTGTTTACAACTATAGAGTATGAATAAATGAAATATCGATTAAGGCTAATTAATTAGACGAATGATAAGCGATGTTGTAACGATATTAGTATCAACGTTAAAATAATTATTTTCTTATTTGACGCTAAAATACGAGAACCTACCACGTGGGTTATCGGTAATCTTCACTTCCTGTACTGTAACTTTGGCAATATCAATGGGAGGATAAGGACAAACAGAATCCGGCAGTGGTGGTGTTGTTGATGGTTGCACAGTTGCAGAAATACCTGCAGCACCAGGAGGAGCGGAAGTAGTGGAAAAATCATGTTGAATTTGGGTCAGATGTGGAGGTACTGTTAACGGAAACGAAGGTGACTGAACCCGGAATGAATTCAGCAGTAATTGCTGATTTGGAACACGTTCCACGTAATTTGATGGTACCAAACCCGTTTGGCCATCCAGTGTTTCACCATGATAAAATTGATCCTCATCCATTTCACCGTATACCAATATATAGTCTCCAGCCTGAAGTATTTTATCATTTTTTACAATTAAGGAAAAAAAAGAGCAATAATTAGTATGCTTATTAAAGATTATATTAAAATTTTCTAATCTTAACAAGGAATCTGAAAGATTGATAAATCTTTTTGGGAACTTTGCTAGAAATATTATTGATTTGTTTAGGGCTGACAAAGATTAACATTTGACTATAATCAGTCTTATTCATTTCAATAAAATACTTTGGAGAAAAATTTGATTAATAAAAAATTAGGCAAATGTAAGCAAAAATGTCACGGACTATCTTCAACGATGTAAAATTTAGAAAACATGAAGTTGAATGGAAGAGAAAGTTTTGAGAAATGTATCCATCAAACAATGAAGAAAGCATCATCCATTATCATATCAATAACACAAAGAATAAAAATAATTCAATAATTCTTCGATAACATATGTCAAATTGTATTCGCTCTTCAAATTCAAAAAATAAGTAATTAAATTAATAAGTTAGCTTTAAAAGTTAGATTTATTTTAATTCAAATAATTAGTAATTAAATTGATAGATTAAATTTAAAAGTTTGGTCCATTTTAAATCCAAATAATTAGTAATCAAAAAATTGCTAATTAACATTAAAAGTTTGATTCATTCATTAGTTTAAATTTGATTTGCTCATAAAGTGGCCTACATGCGTTCTTCTCAATGCTATTGTGAATAATATCGAGTATTATTTCATGTTTTTGTGTAACTATACAAATATTTCAATTTTAGATCATTTGTACGATAACTTTTTTGATTGATTGATTAGAGTACATATAAAAGAAATTATGGAAAAAATTTAGGTATTTTAAGTTGAGCCTTAAGGTATCAATAAAAGCTTCATTGAAAAAGGCAATGGAATTATTCTGAAATGGAAGATTTTATGATTAGCATTAACTAATTCCTCTTTTTTTTAACCTTAACAAATAACATTTGCCTGCACTTTTAAGATTTTTTGATTCTTTATTAAGCAAGCTATTTCGGTTTCTTTTTCATTTGGTCTTTGAATTTTAAGAAGTTACATTTTAGTATTTATCGCCCCTCAAGAAAAAAACTTTTTTTTTAAATAATTTAAGACGAATAAGATAAAATTCTGCTTGTTTATCTAATGTCTCGATACTTTATTTAATGACATGAAAAGACTTTAATAAAAAAAAATAACCGAATCTGTTTATAAGTCATTATAAAAATCAGGAATCCATGTACCGTAGTCCAGGGATAAAGTAATGAATTAATATCTTACTTCAGATGTATTTTATATTTTATCAGATTAATTAATTCTTTCGAGAATTGTTTCAATTTTGAGCAATGATATGATCTTGGTTTTGAGATTCAATATCAATGGAAAGATAAAATTGCTGCAAAAGCTTATACATCATAAACATTATATTTAGAATCATTTCAAATATCTTCAACCCTTATCATCAACACTAAAAATAGATTAATCATTATCAAAGAATTACATACTTGAAGTGGTAATTCCAATTGCGGATTCTCATTCGGTGAATCACGTATTGGAATATATTGAAATAATGCGCGGAACAAACGCGCAGCAGGTCTTCGACGTAACGCTAGCAATAAAGCATCTGATATACTGGAATATGATTTTGTCGTTGTTAAAAAAGGTTGCTGCAGCTGCACGATTTGTTGACGCTGTGGTTGATGATGATGAGAATGATAAATGATAGATGTAGGATTTTCACTGGTATTCTGAGAGGAACCAGATGAATTTTGTACCGTTAATAATGAAGTGGTAGAATGTTGTAAATGCTGTCGATGATCGTGTGAATGCGGAACGGAACCGCTAGCTGTATGTGCTAACGGCATAATGCATTGACAATTCCATCAGTTGATACATAATAATCAAATTTCAAAAATGCAAAGTGAAATTATTAATACTCTCGAGTAGGAATAATTAAAATAATAGGAAAATTAAGGAAATATTTCTGAATCCCTGATATTTTTTCATCATATCAATCAATAATCGATTATAGGTTCTAATCGTTCAACACTGAAATAACTTAAGCTAATCCAAGCAAAATTTGAATAATTAATAAATAATGAAATAGTCAGTTGACAGTAATTGAATTTCATCTTACTTTCTATATTTATTGCAGCATTGAAAATATGACAAAAATAGTGATAACATGGAAAAGAAAAAAATATCATCAATAAATAGAATATTTGCAAAAAATAGCAATGATTTAGTTTGAATAAAACGTAAAAAAAATGAAATAATTTTTATTACTAGTGCAGCACATCTCTCGTTTCTCACTTTTATCTCACGTTTCTCACTTTTCCGTCAAATGCGTGAAATATGAAGTGTCACGTCATTTAAGTCCACATGAATATCTCTTTTCTTATTTGCTACTTGAAAAAGTAAGAATATTAGTCGAGCAGTAACAAAATAGATTGTGCTAATTTATAGTGAGAATATGTGTGTGTAGTTGTGCATGTGCATGTGTATGTATGTGAGTGTGCGTACGTTTGTCTGTCTATGTATAAATATATGAAGTTGGATATTAAAGGAACAATCAGAACTCGAGTAGCTTTACCCTCTTCCTGTTCTTCAACTTTTTTCTTGTCATTTCTTACTTCAGGCTAGTTTCTCTATTGATGTAAAGGGGTAGCACAGAGAGATGGTAATAGCTTAGCAGTTAGCTTGGCCTTTTTCGTAATTAAGTTCCTATCTGTGAAAAAGGCAAAAGAAGAAGAAGGGAACGAAGCTAGATATTGTTAGGAGAAAAACGACAAACAAATATGAATCCAAAGCTTAGGCTTAACATGTATAAAACTAGTCTTCAGACCTTTCTCTTCTTTCTCTATCCCTTCTTATCCTTCATCACTTCGAGAAATGATAATGGCCTTTTCTCCATAATATGGAACCTTTTTAGTAAATCGATTTCTCCCTTTTTCTCAATTCTTTCAGGTTTCAGGCTATGGATAATGGGAAAGAAGAAGATGAGAAGCATGAAGACGCAAAATCTCCATTTATTCATCGTACATCTTCGATCTATCCAAAGAATCTTCTCAATAAATTACGTCAAATAGAAAATGCAAGAAACAAAAAAAAAAAAAAAAAATGAAAAAAAGAAAGGGAAAAAAATGATAATGATAAATATAACACTGAAGTTATCCATCATAAACATTTATTCCAAAAAATTTATATTATCATAGTATTTGATAAGCTAACAAGAAAATTAACTTTTTCTATTCATAGGTCACTTAAAAATTTCAAATAAAAATAAGAGATTTTTTCTCTCTCCCTCTCTCTCTACTCTGGTTTCTCTTCCCGAAATGTTTTTTCATTTTTTCAAAAAGAATATTGGCAATGGTGACAGTTTCTGTTGTTACTACTTTTTGAGAAATAAATTACTATTTTTCTCCAAAACGATATATCAAACATCTTTTCTTACTTTTACTATAAAAGCATAAAACTAAAAAAACAAAAACAAAAAAAAAAGAAAGAAAGAAAAATTCGTCAAAATTGTTTCACAATTGATCGTTTATTCGATTTTTTTATCTTTTTTTACAAAGGAATTATATTAATAACTTTCAAAAGTGACCATAAGTAATCTTTATTTTCTCATATATCTCAACTTTTAATTAGTTAAATTAATTTCTGTTACAATATTTGGTTAAAAAATAATAATAATTTTCAATTATTGTAAATATGTTTGCACCCCAACTACTCTATCACTACCCTAAAAAAAGTGGTTGAAAAGTTTTAGTGGATCGAAAGGATATTTCTATGTCTAAAATAATTAATACTAAACAAGTTCATTATTCATTGATAAATTTTCAACAAATTTTTTCTTTTCTCGCTGTTTTCAATTACAAACTCCAAACTGTTCGAAATTTTTTTCCCACAAGTTTTTCGTCACGAATTATTTCAAATATCAATTACAACTAAATTCAAATTTATCCTTTAATAAAACTTATCACTTATAGCTGAGATTGGGAAATGGAAAAATTAAACTACTGCCAACAAATTTTTTTAATGTTTATATTTCAGTCAGCAAATTTTTCGGCTTAAAAATTTCTCCATTTTTGATTTTAGATTAATGTTCTAAATAAATGATCATATAATATGTCAAGCATAAGATGCACTGAATAGCCCAATAAATCCATTGATATTGATCGGACAATATCAAAAAAAAATTATTTTTTAAAAACTATACAAATTTTTCGCGCTTTTAAATTAATTCTATTTTTCCTATTGAAATTACAAAAAAAAATGAAATTTGAGCAAGATCTAATTTTAATAATTTAAAAATCTTTGTTTTAAAATTACAAAAGAAAATTAACTATTTGTGAAGAAGCATAAATTTACGAACTTTTCAAACGACCAAACAAAATCACAGCTGAAATGCGGCAAACAACATTATTTAAATTTTAAATATTTAGTGGCATAGAAATTTCCAAAACTGCTTTTTAAATGTTAATTTTATTATTTCAACTTAACAATTTAAAAACTTTTGTACAAAATTCATAATTTATTGTGCTCCACAGGTAACATATTTTTATGAGCTGTCATGCTCAGCATTTTTAAATATTTGGAATTCCTTCGCTATTTTAGAAATTCTATGCAACATCTTCGTATGTATATAATTTCCAATCTTTAAGTTATTACGATAAAATTCTCGGTGATAATGTTATTTCATGCTAGAAAAATTTATCATTGTGAAATAATTTCATATATGCAATATCTGATGCAGATATCTAGGTTTGATTTATAATTTTTTATTCAAAAACTTCATTTATATTCAATAATGAGCTTAAAATATTAGCGAAACACCAACAAAGATATATATGAAATTTCGTTCTTATCTCTTTATTGGTATATTTTTACGTAAAGTTATATTGATTGATAATGAATTTGTTTTATTTTATACATTATAAGCTAATCCAATATTCGTGTTGTAAAAATGATAATAATGATTACTTTTGGCTATCGAATAAAAATATTTCATGCATTATGATGCCGTGTATTTCAGGATATAAATAATCTTTGTTTCCATGTACAAATAATTCATTGTTAACGCTGTTACAAATTTTGCTTTCCAAAATCTTTCTAATATTTTATATTTATGTTTTTATATTGTAATGTACAATAAAATGAATGAATTCATTTCAAAGCTTTGAATTTTTGACATAAACTATTTACATTTGATTTGATTTTTTGAGTCTTATCCATAACCTCGTTAGAGTATGATTTTTTAATACGGACGTATATTATCATGATTATTTTATCTTTTTATTGATCAGTTCTCTATATTATCAATTTCTCCAATTCTGTGCCAAGAATATTTATACGAATAGACAACAAAAAGTATTCTCATTTGGTTTAATTCTAATTCTGAAATTTTAAAAATTTTAATAAGGAAACATAATGAATTAACGAAACATAAAAATGCTGATGACTGACTGACTTTAAATATTCGCTAGTTTATTTTACTTGCTTGGTTTCTGAAATTGGAAAACAGCAATCAAATTCTTATCGATAAATTTTGATAGAGAGATCAAATTAAATAGAAGTTATTTAAAAAGCATATATAAAAATCTTAACGAGAGATAAGTTAGGGAGAAATTTTCTTTATTGTGTTATCAAACTTGGGTAGTAATTAAATCTAGGAATGTAAGCGAGTCGATCGAGATAAATTTTATTCGCCAATAATTATGTTAAATAAAATAAGCGGAAAGATGCTTAACAATAAGAGTAAATAGAAGGGTTTAAAATGAAGGATGAGAAAAAGATAAGCAACAAGCAAACTGATGCTTAGACTAAAAACAATCAAATGAAACAGCGGAATATCTTACAGACAAAAATCTCTTTTGTATTGGACATATATTTAAGATAGAAGGCTTGATCTATTTATTTCTTTTTTGAAATACTTTCTTGTTCAGTATAATTTCATTTAATCCAATTGATTAAAATTATCAAAAGAGCAGCAGCTCTTTCGCATTTATAAAATTGTTGAAGAAATTGCAATAATTGAAATCGTTTTATTAGATGGATTAAATAATTTTTGAATTGTAAGTTATCATCAAAACATTTCAATTTCTCGTCGATTTTCAGTCGCTTTTTAGAATGAATTGCATTTTATCAGCATTATCAAACAGTCAATAACTGTTTATTATTTCATAGCGGAAAGATAGATATCGAAAAATGATAAAAAAAAGTATTCAGTTACATCATGCTAATACTGATCTGTGGAAGTCATTTATTTTTCAGTTCAGAATTTTATTTATATTAAAATCGTTTCAGGAGTTAAGCAAGCTTGAGTTGAGTGTAATACTAACTCTAATACAATAATTTCGAAATTGGTATAGTTAGTCTTCTAACATCGACAAAAATTTCAGGGATATCAGATACTACAATTCGTCTCATGAAATTTTAACAAATCAAAGAGCCATAAATGATTACAGTAAGACAAATTTCTTAGCTATTATTGTAAAATTCTTTTGTTTTCAGCATAAAAATTAGTTTTAAAATAAATTAAGATACAGTAAAATTTAATATCCCATCTTTAAATTATAAATAAGCACTGGGAGAGAGAAGAATAATGTGAATCACAACGAAATATTAAAATAGTAATTAAGCAAATTCAAAACTTTAGTCGGAATAATTTTACCTTCATGATTACAATAATTCAGTAGCAGAACAAGAAGGGAAATAAAGTTATCTGATTTACATCCAATTTTCTTTAATTGTGAAATCTTCATAAAATTTCTTAATCATTTAATTTATAAAGGAATAATTAAAACTTTAGAGAAATAACTGAGAATTTCCTCTTGAATCATATCCTTCTTACTTTCTTCCATAAAGTATGTATATATATATATATATATATAACTAGATTCTGTTCCGGAAACAATTGACAGGAATTTCAATTATTTTACTGAAATGCATTGATAAGTTGTAAATATGCATAGATATATATTCATAAATGTACATATAGATATGCTAAACCAATTGTAATGACATACTGAATTCAGAAAGAAATTTCAATTATGAATAATTGAAATGTTATTTTAAGTGAATCATTAAACAATAATTTTACTTCTCTATTGGTTTGGAAATTGAAATTAGCAAATGAGTTTATTTCATTTTCTCTTTCTTAACACTGTTTTATTCATTTCAAAATTGAGCATACTGTCTCCCAAAATTATATATCTAAGATATAAATAAGTATTGTTTCATAAATAAGTTTTTAAAATCAAAAGAAGAAATGATATTTTCAAAAAAGAATCACTGGCAGTTAATGATAGAAGATTATGAAATCTTAAGACTTCAGAAAAAATGAAAACTTCAGAAAAAAACTCTCAAAGAATTTTTTTTATTTTTTTTTACTTAAGCATTCATATAACTAAGCAAACCATCAGAATATTTAATCTTCATCCTAGCTCAGATGACAATTTATTCGTCATTTTTTAATAATGATAGTTATTAATTTTATCAGTTTGTCAAATTCAATATCCTATATAAAGAAACGATCGCACGCTTTTTAAATCATTTAGTTCACCTTTTGATAATAAATGATAACAATCATATTTTTCGCATTCATCTGCCGTTTTCTATCTTATTCTCTCTGGATTTAATTAATATTGAAGAGGGATATATTGAAGAGGGGGAATGGAATATTTATTCGATTTTAGAAATTGAAAATGATATTAAGTTCAATTCATATGTTGAGACCAAATAATTGATAAGGAGAAAACAAACATTAAACTTTGAGAGCCGATAAAGATTGATAAGATTTGCAAAACATTTTGACAATCAACTGAAAGAGGAATTCTTGAGAATGTGATGAAGTGATGAATTCAGATCTTATTGTAATGATATTTGTAGTTTGAGAGGAATTTGTTTATGATAAATTTTGAATTTTGTGGTTTTTGAATGAGAGAGGAAGGAATTCGTTAATTTTCACATAATACTGCTCTTTCACGCTTGTAACATATAATTGGACACAAGTAAAATTATGTTGCTTCATAATTTTATTGAGAAGTAAGATATTGATAATTTGATAATCTGATAATCTTATACCAAAAGTACACAAAACAAATGCAATAATAGAAATTAAAATAATCTTTCTTATTTATTCTTGAGTATTTCGATAAAATTTGAATTCGTTAAATCTCTCCAATTTATTCGTAAGTATTTTAATAAATACCATTTGCTCTGAAATTCAATCCGTCCATGATTTTCCAAAATTCAAATTATTACAAATAAATCGTCTCCTTAAATCAGTTGGATCTTCATTTCTTTGAATCAATCAAATTAAGTATACTGAATTGATCACTTTTCTTCTATTGCATGAATAGTAAATACCTTTATTATTTATAAAAGAGTGATATAATCATTATAACAAAACGAGATAAATAGCAATAAATGATCGATGTGATGATTGTCGCGCGAAAGATACTTCTGATCGAAATCCTTGTCAGCCTTATTTTTTTAGAGTTAACGGATTTATGGCCAATGGATTCATAGCCAAATCATCTATTTTAAATTCATTGCATGAATGTTGATTAATGAAATAAAATTATGCTATTAATGTTCGATTGATATTGCAAACATAACATTCTTTGCGATATCTATCGTCTTCATCATATCCGACATTGAACTATCAGATTCTCAGGAAGGTCAGTAATAAAAAAGAATTAAATTTAAAAATAGAAATGACATGAAATGTGGTAATTTATATTATTAATTGAACTAAAATGCTGATTTAATTTGAAATGTACAATTTACAATTATTTTGAACATTAATAGCATATTGTCGTTCTTTGCACTGTCACTGCTCTTTTTTTCAATTCAACTTTTTTCAAGTTGTAAACTGTCCCACGAAAGTCTTTCGGAATAACAAATTGATCCGTGTGATTACAATTCTGCAAGAGACAAATACAAATATTGAATAGACAAATAATTGACAAGTAAGAAAACAAAAAAAGCAGAATGTTACTGTAATTTATGAAAATGCTATAGGTGAAGTCAAAAAAAAGTATGGGTAATTCGATTCGAATTTAAAATATTTAATACTTGATTTAATAGTCAAGCAAAAAATTTGACAGAAATTTTATTAAAAAGTAAGATAATGATAATTTTATAATCTGATAAGTTTTTAAGAAAAAAATACAAAAAAATAAAAATTAAATTTAAAATCGAAATAAAACAATACATATTTATTTCCATTAAATTCAATAATGCCTAATATTACTGTAATTAATGATGAAGTAATAATCTTTTTCTAATTTATTCTTTTCTTTCTTTATAGAATTATCATATGTTTTTGCATATCAGAAAAATTTTAATCAATAGCATATAAGGGTTTTTTTCGAAAAAAAGAAATATTAAAAAATACAAAGTTCAGGATTAAACTGAAGAAATTGAAATGTGTTAAAATTTTATAAATGAAAATATGAAATTTTTAAAATTTGCTGAAATTTCATTGAAAAGTAAGATAAAATAATCTAATAAGTTTATCTAAAAAAATAGGAAAAAAAAGCATAAAATTGATGGACTGATAATTAAATCTCTCTTTTTATTCTTGAATATTTTAAAAACATTTATTATTTATACACCACTGAGTTGCTACCTTTTTCGAATGGCGAACGATATTGCAACTATGTTTAATGAGAAGATACGGCTCAATATCTTCGATTTCTCGATCTTCTCCGTATATTCTGAATGTCCCTTCATGATCGGGAATTGTTGAGTTCAACATATCATCGATCCCTAGGTATAATAAATTAGTAAAAGATTGTTTCTTTTTCACTTTGAAAAAGATTGAAAAAGATTAAGTTAAGTAATAACTTTTACTTTACATTGCATCGAATGTTATATAAGAATTGAAACATGTTAACCTTACAGAAATCGTCTTCCCATAGCTCTACAGTAGCAGTGCTATACGGTATTCCATTGCATGTTAAACGACCTTTTACGGTAATGTTCTTTTTACTACCAAAAATTCCGTACGTATAAATTGGTAGCAAGAATAATAATAAGAAATGCATTACTAGCTTAAGCTGGAAAATGATAGTCGTTACGTGGAGCAAATTGATAGAGCCAATTTGAAAATATTTACTTGATATTTCTACACTCGTAATTTTCATCATTATTGAAATTATATCGATTCTGGACAAATTCGATTATTAGGTAGAAAAATATGGAAAGGAGTGTAATTATATTCTTTTAATTATTCTCCGAATAGCTACTAATATTTTTCATTTCTTCTCAACATGCAAATATATCGAATAATTTTGTAATACCTAATTTTCAATTTAAATTTGCTCCCATTAATATACAAATTATATAATTTTTGTCTATTAATAAACAAGTGATTTTTAGAAGCTTATTATTTTGCTAATTTGCAATAAGGGAAAAATCTGAAAACGAAGTTCAAATACTACGAAAGTTTCATGAAAGCAATAGCTGCCAATTTGGAATGAATAAGCAATTTGATGATAATGTGATGATACAGGAAAATCAAATTTATTTAATGCATCTTCGTTTTTGTTAACTAAACATTATTGATATTGATAATTGGTTTGAATAATTTCTCTAATCTTCAATATATCTATTTTTTCTTTTTTTTCAATTTTTTCGAATTTTTCTTTTAAAATTCGATCTATCAATTTATTCAATTTATCCACCATTCATTTGGCTAGAATTTTTTAATCTGCTAAAATTATTGCATATTTTTTCAAACAAATTTCAAAACTTATTCAGAATGAACTTTTGTAAATATATAGACATAGGTACAATGTGATGCAAACTTTTATAAATTGATAATTTTTATATTGCCATTTGTTAAGAAATGATTTGTTAAGAAAAGAAGAGAATTATCATATCCAATTATTCAATATGTTAAAATCAATATCATATTGATATTTAGTGTTTTAACTAACTTTAGCTTTTATTTTGTTACAGTTTATGGATAATTATCAGATAATTAATGGATCGCAATTTCAACACACTACATTGCATTTAAAGCAAATTATGTATGAGAACATGAATCCATAAACTGTAACAGAATAAAAGCTAAATTTAGTTAAAAGCTAAATATCAATATGATATTTAGTCAAAATAAGAAAATATTCTATAAATATTTTCACTTGAGAACAAATATTTATATAGTAAAAATCATTTTCGTTAATTAATATTTGGTGATTATAAATCAGAAATTAAAAACTTATTTTATTAAAATGCTAAACAAATAAGACAAGGCAAGATCATTTATATAGATAAGTTATTAATTTTTTTTATCTTTTATTACAACAATGCCATTGCTTTTATATCTAAAGACTTTGCGGAATAATTTTTTGAAGATCCTAATGATAATGTAGCAAATGATTGTAATGATAAGTAGTAGCAGTATTATGAAAGGAATAATAATATCAAGCAGATAATAAGACATAAAGGGCATCTTCCTGCCGTGTGGATCAAAATTTGCTATCTGACCAAATTCAGCAGCAAATTCAATATGCCTAATAAGCTGTTCCTTGGCTGGATTAGGCTTTTTTGCGATCATTTTAGATAGTCTGTCTGCTTTTCGGGTATAACTGAAATATGCAAAATGTAAAATTTACTACTGTATGCTTTCTTTTTTCAATAAAAAAATAAATCATTAGAAATTTGATAATGATAAGGATAATGATTGAAAATGGAAGGAATAAATAAATGATACAACCTTGCCAATTTCTCTAGAAAGAAAGATAAACTTTGATTTGCTTTCTCATCTATATCCTGGAATATTTTCAATATTGATTGAATTTTCCTACTTTACCTTTTTTATATTTCTTTATAGAGATAAAAGTTTGCCTGTTATCTGACAAAGTTCTACAAAGATCACATTCCAAAATATTTAGCAAAATAATAATAATTATTATAGTATTTGCTTCATTAAAGAAACATTAACAAAATTGATAAAAGTTTACCTTTTATCATAAATAATACTGTAAATAGCATCTTGTACTTTTTCCTTTACTGCAAGTTCCGAAAGAGACAGCTTAATACCGAAGCCTGATCGCTCAACCAATACAGCATTTTGCATCTGGTCTCCAAATATTGGTACCACAATAACAGGTTTACCATAGCTCAAAGTTTCCGTTATACTATTCATGCCACCATGTGTCATAAATGCCACCAAATTTGCATGTGCTGGAAAATTATTTCTATACTATCTTTAGATATATTAAATTTATTTGTATGATCATTTTTCTTGCATATAATTACCCAACAAGTCAGATTGCGGAAGCCATTTTGAAGTAATCACGTTTGGATATCCGTTAGCGATTTGATGCTCATCTTTTTCATACTTCCAGATAAATGTCACATTTGGAAAGTTATGGAATGCTTCTAATAAGGCTTGTTTAGTTTCGTTAGGCATCCAACAGCTTAATGCAACAGTGCCAAATGACACAAGCACTGTTGCTTTCCGTTGATTCATTACCGTAATCCAATCCTACAAAGATTGGAGTAATTGGATGTTCAACCAAATTTAGTCAAGAAAATTCTTGAATACCAGACGATAAAATAGAAAATATGAGATTCATATTATGCTAATTAATTTTTAGCTTTCATAAATGAATGGATGAGATCGTAATTTGAGAAATCTGATGATATCAATTGATAATTTCATCATTATCTATCACAAATATTAATAAATAATGCAACATTATTATTTGCAAGATACTTTCAAAATATTTCACTGCTGTTTAATTTTTCTCGTCTAAAGACAAAATATGGATTTAACTTACTTCATTTAATGATTGTGGTTTTGGCAAGCTAAGACCACCAAGTTCCATCATTTTGTGAATAGTTGGTCTTGAAATGTGGAAAAGTGGATCAGTATTTGTAAGCACATATGTTGCTTGAGATAACTTTTCCTGAAATAATCATGAAATTCAATTCTCAATTTATGAAAATTCTATTAAGCATATCAGAAAGAAAATTGATATTAGAATTTAAGATCATAAGTTCTGCCATTCAAATGAAAAATGTGATCTTGATTTAGAATTTGTCTAATTTTTTTTATCACGACGATCTATCTTTCTCTATTTTATTTTATTCATCACTTCTCGCTTTCATCAAACATTTATTTATTTAATTAAGGCAATGAATCTTGGTTTTACCACAAAACTTTCCAACTTTTTCGTACATTTTAAGTTAAGCTCCTTATTTAAAACTAACATACAGTTCTCTCGACTGATGAAGAATATGTGCATATTTGGTTATATGAAATTGAACTAAGTAATTTTTCTGATATAAATAAATTTTTTTTCTGAACAATTCAACAATTCATTCCACAATTTTTTCTACATTTTTTATTGTTCAGAAGAAAAGTGTATGAATGGCATTGATTAGAATCAGTAATCGAACATTGAACATTATCTATTATTTTATTTTAATTAAATTTACTTTTTCTTCCTCAATCCATTAATGATATATAATACCTTCAGATCGACGAAATTATCGCCGTAAAGTTGTCGGAATAACTTTTGACATCTCACCGTAATATCGTCCAGCAATTTGTTCATTACAAGTGTGATGACGAGATTTTTTGCTCGTTGCAGATATGTCATATGATCGGTGTATTGTGTAAACATATCTGCAGCATATCCTTAACTTCAATTTTGTCTCATCTTTGAAATAAGATGATGATAAACTGATAAAATTTTTCTCTCAAATATGTCAAATAATAGTGTAGTTTTAGCAAATTTAAAAGAAATAATTAAAATGAACTGATATGATAAAATTTATATTATATCGCTATATTTTTTTTTTTTTTTGTTTAATATCATATTCTTTCATGTGCATATGATATCAAATTTTGGTGAAGTTTCTGAGTTTTTAATTTTCTTATTGCATTAATTGAATTGCTGTTTTTTGTTGCTATGCTTAAATTTTGCAATTTTAAATTTCAAAAAAGTCTTTTATCAAAATTTGTGAATTTTAAAAAACTAAAATATCATTAAATTTCACTTGGAATATAGCTTGGAATATTTGGCGCACCAATATTCTCTGTAACATATTCAAACAAAGCAGTAGGACTAACAATAACATGAGCTGGTATATGAAATAATTCAATCATTCCTGTAATTCGATTATAAATTATTGTGCTAATTCAGCAAAAATTTAATATCAAATTATAATTATTCAATGATTTTGTTATTTAAATGTATTCATAATTTCTTTTTCAGAGAAGATTTATTTCTATAACTTTATTTCAATATTTCAATTTTAGCTATGTCAAATTTTACAAAAATAAAATTTTACAATAAAAAATTAGCTACCTTTTCGTATTTACCAAAATTAAACTTTGAGAATTTATTTAAGCCTACAGTGTATTCAGTAATTTCAACATAGTTTAACATTCATTTAAACTTTACTCTTCACCTTTAATTAATGCTTTAATTGCAAATATAACCATTGAATCGTATCATACAATTTTTTTGAATGAATATTCGACCTTCCGCACTACATATTTCATGCTGCTGAAAATGAAAAACAACTTACCAACAAAGCATTGATTAAATTCGAAAATTGCTAGGTCAAAGTTTGCACCTTTCAATTCTTCCATTATCTTTTCCTGTTGTAATTGAAATTCGCAGTTCATCACAAGAGCATCCGACATTCGTCTGATGATCTGAATTGAAATATTTGGTTTTATAAAAATTAATTCCTTGATATACTTTCGAAGATTGTGCAATAAATTTTAGATTATCCAAAATTACTTTACTATCATTAAAAAGTGATAAAGCATTAATTATACATTAATCAGAGTTATAATCTATTACTTGTTCTTTTATCTCTTTCATTCTCATTTTCCTAAAATTTATTAGTGAAATTTTCAGTGAAATAAACGGATACTGTGATCATTGAGAAGATGGATTGTTGCTTTTGCTTCCAAGCATCCTGAGCGAAAATTTCAATATTCATTATTTTTGATATTTTCGGATCAGCATTTATCTTTATTGTTTTAACGAGTTTGGAGTCTTGGAAATCCGATGATTGGAAGATAACAGGGCCAACTGAGTCTATAAAAAAAAGAGCCAAAGTTCGCATACGAAGTTATCTTTCTGTCAAATGTTATTTGATAATTTTGTAATCAATCAATCTTCGAGATTAAAGGAAACTTGCCACATTATGTCCAGCTTTGATCAATGTATCACCAATGGAATCCAAAAATTGGACATGACTTTTGCCGATACGTGGATTGTATATTAGTATTTTATAAGCATCCAAAGGAATGGAAACGAATATTGCAATACAATAAATGATAACGAGTTGTTGTATACTTTGATGATAGCATAATGCATTCATCAAGATAACTTACACTCTGAATGTTCAAATTAGAGTGATATGAGAATCTAATGATTGCATCAAAAATTTTAATTTTTGATAATTTAGATTGAAGTTAATAGATATTTAAATTAATTTCATTACGATATTTACCATAACTATTAATGAAAGATGCTATAAATTTGGTTATATAATTAATATAAACTTCTTTTAGATGATTTAGAAATATATGAAATTTAATGTTTTATTTGAAATGAGAAAGTGTCAAATAACAGATAAATTTTAGACATTTAAATAATTTTGAGTAATTTTTATTCTCCACAACTAATACAGTACCATAACAAAATTTTTAAGAGAGCAATCCGATAATGGACAATCTTCAACATCTTTTCTGCGCTATTGTTTCACTGACTTTGAACCTAAAAACAAAAAGTCCAAAGTACGGTAGCAGTTGTATTCGAATACATTTGTCAAATAAGATATGATTATAGCATGAGTAAATAATACAATTGAATAGTGTTCTTATCAGTAATGTATATTCTGTCTGATAATAAAAATTACAATCGAAATTATCGTTCACTTGTACCATTTAATCAGCTGATAAGTTTTATGCAAAGTAATAATTATTGTAATTGATGAAATTAATTATTCGAGGAAAAGAAATTATTGAACTTGATTCATGGAGTTACAAGCGTTGCATTCCGATTTCTCATTCATTGCTTCTTTGTTTCTTGATTTTTGAATTGATCAGGTCATACTTCATGGAAAAAATATAACCTGAAATGATCAACTAGGTTTCACTTCGATTGCCGAACAAAAAATTTTTGTGACAAAAAGTAAGAAAAAACTGACAATAAAAAAATTAATTCCGCAAATTCATTCAATCTATGAAAGCTTTTTGCGACATATTTCGAAAATCAGTATAAAACACATTTCAAAAATACTTTGATAGTGAATATTTTATTTAAGATAATCTAAAATTTTATTATTTTCATAGTAATCGCAAAGGTAAACAATTTTTGAGACGCTTAACTTTTCAATGTTTACATTAAAGAGAATATTTTTCAATTATATTTTAATTCAAATATGGTGATAATCTTTCGTAAAATTGATTAATTATTTTTTTCTTATTCGCTTTCAGCAGTGTTATTAATTTTATCACCAGCAATTCTTCAAAGTCAATTTTTTGAATAGTTTGAAAATTGTATGCAATGATAAATGTCTGTGAATAATCATTCAGAACTTTATATATCAATAATAAAGGAAGTAAGTTCAAATTTAAACTTAAAGAAAAGAAGATATATATATATGCGATAATATTCAGCATATCAATTCTTAACAAAGTAGGAAACAATCACTTAATAGTCAATAATAATCACTGTATCAGTGATTAAACCCAAAAATTTGGCGTAACTTTGATGTTAACTCTTAAGAGGTAAGTTTTATTATATCGATATTTCGTATGCATCGTCCATTGATTAATAGAGAAACTGCCAACGAAATAAACTAAACATCATTCACTGCAGTATATTAATATTATATTAATAAAATGGACTGATTGTTCTTCGAAATTTCCCAGCATCCCTTCATGTTTATCTTTTTTATTCTGTTAACTTATCATATCTATTTCATACTAATATATCTCTCATTGAAGGTTAAAATTTCAAGCTTCAAAAAATCATGCCGATATATTCAATAGGTTCCCAAAAACTTTCGAATTCTTTTATTTGGGAAGGGCAGATCCAGTGATGTATAAAAAGTAGGCATATCTCTTTCGCCCCGAAATGTCATATAAGATAGAAAGAGCAGATTAAGAGAATCATTGACCAGAGAACAAAAAGCTTGAAAAAATTATTTCATGCCTTTTCTGCACTTACATCTTGTAATTTCATTTCGTTATTGAAGCTTTATATTTTCGTTGCAGTTCATGGTAAAAATGATGGCAACGTCTACTAAGAACAACACTTTATCAAGAGAAAAAATAAATCATACAGCGGTAATAATGGAAGTAATGCTGAATCAATTTGAATTGTAATCGCGAAAATTTCAAAAGACTGGATAACAATCCCATCCATCGATAACTGGCCAAGGAAGTTTAATCAGGAAAGATATGGCCAGCGTTACAAGCATGAAAATAATAACAAGAGAAGTTGTACATATTCCAATTTCATTTACATCCGAAAGAAAGTGTGAACCAGCACAAAAAAGACCCGAACACAATGAAAGTAGTAATTAACAGTAGATTCTTTTTTCTTTTTTAAGCAATCGCACAAAAAATAACAGCATCAACAACAATGAACGAAATAAATCAACTTGAGAAAAATAATCAATTCTCTCTAAAAAATATTTTTGCTTGAGATCGTGCAACATTTTAATGTACAGATTGTCAGTATTTAAAGAAAACTGTTAATAACTCGTTACAGAGATGAAAATATACCATGAAACTAAGAAAAATGTTGAGATCCTCAGTACCGAGAAGGATGCTGACTACTGACTGCAGTTACATAGCTTTTCTTTGTCTTAACAATATTTAAAACTACTTCGTTATAAAAATGAAGATATATCAAATTATTCAAAAACTAAAAAAGATGTTGAGTCCTCAGTACCGAAAGATATACTGACTAGTGATTACAATTGTAAGATTCTGTTTTTTAATTCGCGTTTTATTCTGCTAATTACTCTAATTCTTTCCATCTAAATATATTTAGTTAGAAAATTTTTCAAATTCGCACAAATGCATTAAATTTCCCTGCCTTTGCCACAAAATTTCTAAAATACGAAGATATCTTCCAATAAATATTATTGCAAATTTTTGAAAATCAGAATTTTGCTTGTTTTTACCTTTTATCTATCGATAAAAGATAAGAAACCATAAAAATATTATTGGAAAGCGAAGGAAACGCATACACAGAAGGCGGAGTTTTCTTTACAATGAGCAAAAACATTTTGTTCATTTAGGTCGACTTATTTCTCGCTTCTCGTTAAAAAAAATATAATTCACATCACAGTTTTGTCCAGAAAAATATATTTCTTTTTACGTCGCTATACTTAAACTATTTAAACTATATTTTTCGCAAAACAGCAGAGCATTTCCTTTAAAACTCTTTTAAATCTAATTTCTAACAAATTTGTGTAAGAACTATATCATCTAATACATCACGACCTAATATTAAAATATAACCTACAATATAATAAATTATGCAAGAACTTTAATTATACAACATATGCCACAATAATCGCAAAATAAAAGCCATTCACAGGCAAGTTATCATAGAAACCATGAATACCTGAAAAAAATATACGAAGTGAACATCAAAATTTGGCAACTCTCAACATTCAGAAACAGAAAAAAATATTTAGTGAAAAATTGAGCTTATCCGTGAATCCCAAAATTATCAAATCAGTGGAAAGAAGTACCGTTATAAAACTTCGCCATCCTCAAGTTCTTCATTTGGTGGTGGTAAAGGCGGCGGTGGCAAAGCTGAAAGTATACGTTCTGAATTACCTGAAACGCAAGAACAATGGGGAAAGACCGCAACTTGGGAAGTGGTAAAAAACGAACATAAAATGAAATCCAGGATACCAAAAAGTTCCAACATGTCAGAAAATTCCTAAATATTCGTTTATTCAATCATTGTTTTCCTTTTTTTTTTCGCCGTCATAAGATATGAAAAAAGAAGATGCAACAGTCTTTGCTTCTTTACAAGTTGCAACAGCATCTCTGGTCACAATAAAAAGAATCAAGAGGAAAAATTAATTCTAAAAAGCAAGCACAAACTTGATAAACACATCACTATAACACACACACAAAAAAAAAAGTGTAAAAGCAGCCATCAAAGATAGAAAATGCAACAAATGGTGGAATGAAAAGTAAAACTAGCAAGAACAGATGAAGCATTAGCTAAACTTGTGTAAGATGAATGAAGCATGCGTGATCGCCAGGAACAACGTCTTCTCCATTCTCCACGTCTATATCTTGGTGATGAGCGACGTGGTGTTTTTTTATAAATATACCGTCGATAATAGCGCCGTGTGAAACCTAAATGTGCATGCACAGAGGAAAAGCATGCTACTAAATTTGCATTGATTAATCAAAGCATAATTTATCAGTTCTTCCAGTTCATTCTTTACTGATAGTATTGATGAATAAATCGAATGCAGTCGTGGTGTCTAAAAAGGCTCATGGCATCACCCAACAAACTATCCCATGTTAAGATACATTGGCCATCTGCATAAATCGCAAATTAGTCAAAGAGTTAAACATGAAAACGAAAATAACGTGCACTATTTGATAACATCTTAATACACTCTTTTATACATGCTTTATTTCTTTATCATAAAGTAATTTTCAAGGCACATGCAAAATTATTTTAAAAGTACGTTGACTGCAATAAACTACGTGCCAATTGAAAATTAAGAGCAAAGCTAAATTTAAACATGAATTGTGTTGAGATTCGTTTCAAAGTATAATATATAATTATAATACAATTTACATGCAGCAAAAAACTGTACAGGAAATATCGAACTGAACTTACCAAATTACGTCTAATTTCCCAAATAATGTATAAATATTTCTAAATAATTTCCTCTCTTGCAGTATAAATCATTACTTGAATAACTGGATCCCGAACGATTTCCAGGACTCGACGGACGTTGCGATTGTCGATAAGCATTAGATGTTGTTGCTGTGGTTGGCGACGATAGTCGCGGACGGGTACGCTTATAATAGGAATTTCCTGTATCAGGTGTACTTAGTAAGGGTTCACGTGATTTCGTACGTCCTGCACTTGACGATGAATAATGCTACAATAGCCCAAATTTTCAGTACTAAATTTGAAAAATGAATTGAAATAAATCAGATTCCTCTCATTTTTAGCATAAAAATTAGAACAAATCTCACTCTATGGTTAGACGATCCAGATGACTGCGAAAAACGTGAGGTATTATTGGATGAGCTCATATAATAATCATTTGTCACTGACCAATTCGTAGTAGCATTAGCTCTATGTGTACCTTCACCGATATGATTTGAACGACTAGTCTGCATTGTAGATAAGTTATATCTAAAAATTCTCTCAATCATATTTTTTATTGCCCCATACAAAATAAATTAATAACTAAAAATTAAATCTTAAGAATTTTGAACAGAACATTTTACTAAATTCAGAAATAACAATAAAGCTTACGGCGAAAATAAGCAAACGAGACCTACTACAAAACAAAGGAAATAAGAAATTAAAGTAAACTGACTGAATGCTTTTTCAAATAAAAATATAATTGAAGAAAGATATACAAATGAAGGAAACAAACTTTGAATTTTGCGAATTTGTGCTCATTATAGAAGCGGTATTCGATGTTGGTGGAGTTGGTAGCAGAGCAATCAAAGGTGCCGTCTGTCGAGCTCTTTTCACTGCTGCCACATCGTCACGCTGTCGAGGTGTACTTTCATCACGCCCTCTACTGTTGCTACTGTTACTACCACCTTCACGCTTAAGTGATTGCGAAGCAGCTTCATCACGTGACCTGGATGTGACACTGTAGCCACCGGAAGCAATATGATTTACAGAGATTACTGGGCTGAAAAAAGAAAATTATGTTTAACTGTACAGGAAATTAGAGATAAATCCAGTATGATATTTATAAACTACGGCAGTTTTCAATCCATCCAACAGGAAATACATTTTGATTAGCTTACTATATATTTTGATTTGCTTACTTGTGACGTTCTGTTGCTTTCGGTGTTCCAGACTTTGGAGTCAATGTCACATTCGTTATTGTTGTTGCTGCTACAGTAGAACAGTTATCTGCCTGACTAACAACCAAATTTTTTCATGGAGCCTCTTACGGTGATGAGCTCCTGAAAAAATTCAGCCCATGTTATGAAAAATCAATGAAGGCTTGAATCTTAGAGAATTTTTTGTTACTGAATCAATTTACTGGAGACAGAATAATTCTATTCTTTTAAAATTGAAAAAAGGAAAAATAATTGCGTAGAAACTTTCCGAATTCACCTTCTGCACTCGTTTTCTCAGTTCTTCTATGTTTTAAATCCTTATCGTAATCATCTGGCTTGGATTTTTTATACCGCTCTTGTTCATTGGTCCCCGTTAGTTGTCTGATAGGATGCGATGGTTTTGCAGCATTTGTGATGGCTGGTTTTTGCGAAGTCATTGGTTTGGAAACTGCAGATTTTGATGTTTGGGCGATTTTGCTTGCTTCAGTTGGTACGGCAGTAACTTGTTCTGATTTACTCTGATTTAGTTGCTTTTCTAAATGATGGTGATAACACGTATATGGCCATAAAAAAATGAAACGAATAATTATTATGGTGATGTATCTTAGCTGTTGCATTTCGAATGTTGATATCAAGGAACGTAAATTAAATCAATTATAATATCGTTAAATGAAAAAACTCATCGCGACACCAAGCCAAACCAGCAAAACTGGATTTTTTTTGTCTATTGGACTTCTTTTTTCAACTTGCAACTTATCTTAGTTATATCATTAGTTTTTTTGTTGCTTACTTTAACTAATATTTGAATGTCTGAAAATTTAAACAGTCAAACTTGCCATTTGCAATAATTGGAGGAAGAGGTAAATCCAGTCCTTTACCAGCTGTTTGCGGTAATACATCAGGTCGCATAAAATTTCGCCGCTGAGTTTGCGTTACAGAATTTTGTGAACTAATCGACTGTTGCTGTTGATGAGCTGCTATAAAAATTCCTCAGAATGAACCAAAAATGAAATACCATAATTATTTTTTTCTTATTTTTAACTGTTTTAAGATTACATGTAAATAGTGTGCAATTCGTAGTGACTTCTCCTGTCAACTAATGAGAAATAGAAATTAAATAAACGATAAATTAAAATTGATCTATTCAGAAATCGTTCAAATTTCACAGCTCAAAAAAACGCATAAAATTAAATGAAAATAAATGTAGAGGCCTTAAATCCAACTACTATTCTATGCGAGATTTTCAAACATTTAAAACTTCTAACCATTATTCCGTAGTTTATAATCACTAAGGTCGATCCGTCGAGTTGGCTCAACACCTTTCACACCCACAGCTGCATTAAGTTGTGGTGCCACCGGTGGCGGTGGTAGGGTTGCAATTGATGGTGCAATTTCTGAAGAGATTTATTTATATAGTGAACGGAATATTTTAAAATAAAAATCATCAGAAACTAGAAGTAATTTTATGAGTTTAGTTTCAAAGACTAGAATTCCAAAACATTGATAGAGCAGTAGCTAGAATCGCATCACTCATAGCTAAGATTGCATCACTCAAACAAGCTGCAATGACAATATATACTTCAGAAATTAATAAAAATAACGTACGATTTTGTCCTTGCCGCTGTTGTTGTGATGAAGGCTGTTGCGGTGACTGTTGCAGCTGCTGACTGGGATTAGGATTTTGTGGTGTAGCGTTTTCCCTTAGCGAGCTACGCATTGCATATTTCTTTATATTCAACGATTCACCGTGCGTTTTGTAAATACGAGAGAATTCTTCAGTTAATTCTAACAATGAATAAATTTTTACTTCGAAAAAATTCGCCAATGAATTTCAATATGAACTGATGCCAAAACAATATGGAAATTACAAAAATAAAACAATCAAAGTATTCATTCAATATTGAATCAATAATTTGTGAAATATTATGATCTGAATACTTTGCACATCCTTACGGGGAAGTAAGTATCCGAAAAGTAAATATAAGATACTTAATAATTTGTCGAGCGACATTGTCGGATCAACCTGTTTATACCACGGTGCTTCATCGGGTGTTGTTTGAATCTGAAATTGAATTCCCTGAAATGCTACCTGAAATTACTTTCTTCGAAAAAAATGGAATTGAAAATATATTAAGAATTCAAAAATGACCCTTAATTCTAGTAGGTAAGATAAAAAAATACCTCGTACAAAATGAAAAGAAACCCCAATATTCAAACGAAAAACCAATTAAAACAAATAGTTTAAAGAAAAGGAACAGGACAATATTATTTTGAGTCTGAATCAAATTCATATGAAACAAAAGACAAAAAACAAAGAAAAAACTGAGAAATTAAAGAATAAGTAAAAAAATCCAGAAAAACATATTTGTAACATTCAAAGTATGGTGAACATAAGACCAAACGGTAAACTAAGCCACAAAATTTTGAAAGATGGTATTCTTTCTCGAATTTATGAAGAAATAAAAAAGAATTCCAAACATGTGAGAAAAAAGATGGAATTTCAAACTTGTGAGAAAAACTATAAAACTTCTCTGGAAAAACTGCAAGACTTATAAGCTATAATATTTTTTATAAACCTAAAAAACAATGTCTCGGAAATCTTTCCTCTTCTGGATACACACACATAAACACATTCCTATTAACACGTGCTGCCTACAAATGTGCCTTGGAATGAAATGTTGTATATTTTCAGAAAACAAATACTATCATCACTCACTTTATTGCATCTATTGTCATCCCATTTTAAGTTTTTCTATTCTAACATACGCAGACCGTGATAACATTGAGAAAAAAATCATCTAGTGGGAAAACATATTTAGTTTCAACATTTGTAAAACATGCATTTAAGGTGCAGTGCAAAAAAAAAAAAAAAATTAAAAATAATGGAGAAAAACTCTTTGAGAGAACAACGATACAACAGTCTATGCAATCGATTTCAAAAAAATTTAATAACCACTCTCAATGTTTGCAAATCCGTAATTACCATTCTCTTTCGAGAATAAAAACGCACTTCTTGCTAAAAGATTATATCAATAAGCACCGATTCAAATTCCTATTTGCTCTCCAATTTTTTTAATCACAAAATGGAATATTAAAAGGATTTAAACAGTCTTTTATTTAAAATATACGGAACTCAACATCCCAGAAGGCGATAAATTTGATCCTGAAAAAAAAGCAAAATTTTTCCAATAATCTAATAAGTTTTCAATTTCTTTCCGTCCTAATTCATCAGAACACTCCGTGCAATACCAATCTCAAACTAAGGTACTGAAAAATGCAGCATGTGTAAAAAATCTGGAACTTTCTCACGGAAATTCAATGCTTTTTAAAATAAAAAATGACAGGAAAGTTGCAAGGAAACAAAAAATATAAGGTACTTAAAAAAATGTCAATAAAAGTTACCTTTATTTAATTTTTGATATGCAATTTCTCTCTCTTTCCCTCTGTATGTTTGTGTATTTCTTCCAACAAAGCGAAGTGGTAGATTCCCCACTTGGAGCTTTTTTGGCTGCTAACTGGCAATTTAACAAAAGAAGAACGAAAATCGACCTGCCCAGAATTCAAAATTGGTAAACTTTATAGCTAATTTTAAAGCCCATTATCTCTTTGCTTGTGGTTTATGTGTGTGTTCTTACACTCTTACTGCACTGCACTGCTGACAGTTAACTTGCGCAACCGTGCAAGCCTTAAGTGCATGAATTACAGCGAGATGCACCATCTAACGAAATGGTACCAGAAACAACTACAGTGACTTCTTTCTCTTCACTTAGAAATATAGTAAAGTATCAAAGATAAGTCACTAAGTTCGTTTCTCTTCCCAATTTTTCGATATAAAGTGCAAACCTCAAGCGCTATTCCACACACATCACGAACTTGCACGATTTGCAGCAATTAGTACAGACAGTCCAAGCGTTGTTCTTATTTTTCTTTCAAGTGCTTATCAAGACTGATCTGCGTTAAAACTTCCGCAACACGCAATACTGATTGCAAAATGCAGGAAGTAACGCATTACAGCTTTATACGAACAAACTGTTACGCTGCGCACCACGCATGCAACCACACGAAAAGAAGCCTCATAAAGTAGGCTTGAATTTTCATTGCTTTTTTGGAGATTGAAAAACTAAATCTTCTTTTTTTCAAAACTATAAATTTAAAATTCAACGGCAATGCAATGTTTTCGCTGCTGACTTTGTGCATACAGCAGTTACCTGCAAAATATCATTATTTTTGCTTATAGATTAACAAACTTAAGCAAACTCAGACTTTAGACCCAGATCACTAAACTTGGAAAACCTAGTTGTCACGAACAATACAAAAAAGACTGTGTGCTTTCATGCATCCCTATTTTATTCATCAAAATGTGCGATAAAGTGGATTAGCCCGAAAAAGAAAAATAAATCTATCTCATTTACTACTTAAATGCTACGAATTGTACTCATGCATTAATTTTTAGTTCCATTAGTTGCTGTTTCAATGAAAAAAAAATAAGCGGCCCCGACTGAAAACTGCACTTCAAGATACAAAAAGAAGGCATCAGAAGTACCTTTTTTAGCTTCTGTTACAATTCTTCATCTATCCTTACTGGATACCAAATGAAAAAATAAATATACAATTTCAGCATCGCTTACTTCAAATTCTGCCCAAAGACATGCCATTTGAATGCAAACACACGCAATTGCTTTTGCCGTATAACGCACTCCCCAGTTTGTCATATGGAGCCTTAAAAAGAAAAATAACCCTCAAATTTTGAAAAAAATGAATAGACCAATTTTGTTCGTAACCAATTTTGTTCGTTTATTTTTATTCCTGTTCTTGCAATGATTCTATATGAATCAATGGAAAGATATCAACAACATCTTATAATAAATACCAGAACTACCGCATGTTTGTATTCATTATAAAATATTAAATTATTTACATGTCGCTCGCAAACCAATAAGCTATTTCCGATATCCTTCTGTTTCCTGAAGCATCTAAAATACAAATTTATATTACTAAATAAATTGTAACCTATTGTTATGTTTATTATGTTTTCATCAAGTATAAACAAAAATCGCTTTTGCAAAGTATATTCGATATAAAATTTCTTTGAATAAGACATAAAATCTGTATGTTTCTGAATAAAATATCGATTACCACAATGTCTGCTACATCAAAATCGAGTAATTGGGACTGCATCATCCTCACGTTACTATGTTGTGTTGCCTTGAGTTACTTGAAATTCTGTGCCTAACTAATGAAATATTCAATGTTATAATTCTCTATATCTTATACAACATTATAAAACCAACCTCGTGCAAACTTTTGCATATGCGTCAGGACGTATGGATGCGGTATGTCCACTGACAAATCGAATGCTGCATGAGTAAATGTACAGTTGAGAAAAACTGTGCAATAATACTCTTTCAATTATGCTCATCAAGTTTAAATTGATGTTTTAATGCATTTGAATTTCAATTTTCAAAACCAAAAGTATAATGTCTTCGCGTACTTCGACATTTGAATAGGCAAACAACAAAAACATGATTATTTTGTTGTTATTCCAAACAAAGAGCAAAACTTGCCAATTGTTTGTAGGACGAGGTTTTCCAATGTTACAATAAGTTGCGAGGCATCATGAAGACGCTATAAAATACTTCAATTAACTAACAAGAATGAGTGTTTTGACATAATATTACATATCTACAGCTCTTATATAAGAAAATGAATCTAATTTATGAAGGAAATGGAAACAGACTTCAAGTTTCCATTTGTAAAATTGTGAACAATACATCAGTTGTTCAACTGCTTTACATTATTCATTGTATCATAAATTACAATTCATTATTATTTATGGTAACAAATACATAAGAAAAAAAAAATAATTTCATAAGACTATAAAAGAATCGATTAAAAAAAAAAACTGTGCAATAATACTCTTTCCATTATGCTCACCAAGTTTAAATTGATGTTTTAATGCATTTGAATTTCAATTTTCAAAACCAAAAGTATAATGTCTTCGCGTACTATACAGATATACAATAAAGAATTGCTAACATTATTGTCCAAATTTGGTGAAATGGGAAACTTGATAGCCCACCATACACGTACAACATGATCCAATTTGCGAGGACATTCTTCTGATTTACCCGCCAAAAACAAACATGCAGCAGCAATGTCCTGGGAAAATTATCATTGTCTATCTCAGTATAAAAATCCGTTGCCTTTGTACTGGCAGGTCAGAACATATAATAGGTAAGGAAAAACAGTTTTAGAGATTACAGTCTGACTTTAGAAAAATTTATTCTGAAAAGAAAAAAGCCAAATCGCTCATTAGTTGTGATATGGAACCCAGTAAGCAATAGAAATCACATGGTGTAAAAACCAAACACAAAGTTAACTTCTCTTATAATAAATCTCACCCGTGGATCAAACTTGAAAAAGGAATGGAAGACAAAGAATCGATGCATATGCATCATTGCAGCACAAATGCATAGCTGAGATCTGAAAATAAAAATCAATTTGAATTTTGAAGCTAACAGAAACAAATACTAAGATTCCGCATATTGATGTGATGTGCATCTTAAATCCTGAATAGATTTTTTCAGTCCTTTATTTCACAATTAATTTTATAAAAGTTTTTCTCGAGAAAAAGGGTCATATCATATTCTTATGCTTGGAAAATTAGCATTAATAGCTAAACCTAAAATTTCAACTTAACATAGAAATCCTCGTTCTCTACTTCACTCGATGTGTGTAAAAAATACAATAACTTACATCCGTACTCGAGATTCGTGATTTAATTTGTCAGCCATTTGATGAATTGTACTCGCTGATACTCGCCGCCTTTTTAATTCCTGAATTTCAAAATACACTGTAATAAAACTCATTAATTTCTGCGAGAAACCAAACTTCATAGAATGTTTTGCAACTCTTAGATCTATTATACTGTATTTCACTATTAACAAATTACAGCTTCGTACTAAAACATTTCACAGTATCATATCATTAATTTCTTATTACGCAAATTTTCGGATTCAAAAACATGTTAAAAATATTAAAATTCCGGAAGAATAAATATTAAAATATTTCAAAACTTATGAATGTTAATTTTGAAAGAAATAAAAGATCTACTTCTTCCGGTGACATGCCTTCTCGTATGCTAGGTACCCTCATTAACTGTTCATGCGTGAAAATCCAGCGAGATGACGATGGTATCGAAGCAGAGGCCGACGCCGCTGCAGCTGATTGACGTTCACCTGATGCTGCCGCTTGTGAAGTACTAATATTTGTTGTTACGCTTGTCGCTAGCATTGCTGACGACGCAAACTGAAAATCGAAATCATAATTTTGTTACATCAATACTGATCCATTATTATTACACTAACACGACATATAAAGTTTTAGCAAAGATTATTTCGGTATGGATGCGATGTTCTTAAAACAACATTTGTAAAAGCTCAGAACAAAGAAAAAAATCATCAATGATAAACGCTAAAAACACTGAATGAAATGACGACTGCAGGAAGACAAGCTAAAAAGACAGATCGTTAAACAATCAATTTGGCAAATGTTATTAGTAAATACACATGAAAAAAAAACTAATGGTAACTCAAATACGGGATTTTGAAAAAGGAAACAAAGATTTTGGAAATATAAATTAGCTTAAAATAAAACCTTAAAATTATCAATTGATAACAAGGTAGCTATGTGGCTAATATGACAAATGACTGATATAAAACAGTAAAATTTGAGATGTCGAAGTCTAGTTACTGTAACAGAAAACATTTCATAATAAAAGAGCTTGCTGCAATTGTAAATGATTGAAATGGAATGAATAACAGAGACGTAATCACAAAAAAAATCCCAATGAGAAATAAGCATCAATATTTCACCAACTCCAACAAACAGTAAGGATTTACAAGGATTTACATAGGTTTGTATAATCCAATTAAACGTCCATAGAGTAATCAACATTTTTAATCAAAACAGTAACGAAGTACTAATATTTTAATAATACTTATATGAGATGAGCTGCAGTATTAAATGTACAGTTTATACCTCCCTAAAAAAAAAAATTCAAGCGATTTACCAGCCTCTAACTATTGCAATAAAAATTTGGAGCCAAAATAACCTGTTTTTTATAGATTTATTTCAAAACCTAACTCGATTTTTTAATTACATAACCTTTAATTTACTCAATAGCTAATAGGATTTGTAACAGGCTTTCTTTGTTAAAAAGACATTATGATACTTCGATTTACCTGAAAACATCAAAATATCGTTCCTAAAATTTTAATATTTCACTATCCAGTAATATAACACATTAATCAAACACCTTATTAGCTGAAAAAGTTTGAATAAACGAACAACTGAAGCCATAATCCATCAAATAAGGAAATGAACGGCCTGCTACTAGAAAAAAATATTTTTTATACCATAATTTTATGCAAATTCTTGGTTTCAAACATTCTCGGCACCTTTATTATATTCCACTATCGTTCATTAAGCGGAGTTCTAAATTCTAACTGTGTATTTCAAATAATGATTTATATGCTAATGTCACACTTTAATGCTTAATTTTTTTCATGTAACAAAATAGAGAAATGCTAATTTCCTAGAAAGATCTGATTTAAGAGAGGTACTAAATCAAATTTGATAAACATTTAATTCGGGTTTGAAAATCAAATAAACAGGTGAGAAATTCTGTGTGAAAAACAAGCAAATCAACATGCTAATGATAAATCTAAGCATGATAAAGTCCAGTATCATATAAAATGAGCAATATATAATTTAATACCAAACCAAACGTCAAAAACACTACGTAAAAAAGTGAACCTAACTTAAATGCAAACACAAACTGGTATCGAGAAGACCTCAACTACCTAAAAATCATCACCCCTTCTCCCGAAGCAACAATCACCTAAAAGTCGCTTAGCCATCCATCGAGAAACGCAAACGCAACGCGTACGCAAGCGCAGCCTAACGACCGTATGAAATGCAATCGTGAACATCACCCAGGAATTTAAGTTTTGATACATTATGCAATTTCTTTCAGATCAGGGCTTCCTTTTTTGAAAACTTTGGTAAAATTTGGAAAGAAGAAGGGAAGTGGAGTTTTTGAACAGAAAAAAGCCAAAATACTCGATGATTCAACAAATTAAAAGATTGCAGTCATAAGCGTGCCTATGTATGTGTGCATGCATGAATTGCATGCACGTATGCATGTTTACGGATGTACATTTGCGTATATATCCGGATGTATATGTATGTATGTGTACATGGGTATGTGTGTATGGGTGTGTGTGTGTGTGTGTGTGTGTGTGTATGGGTCTGGATGAGTGAAAAAGAAGCTAGGATGTATTGATAAGAACAAGTTTCGTTAAAAGGGGTGGGAGGGATAGATGAAAGGAGGGGTTGACAAGGATGGGACAAGAAAGGATAGAGGATGATGCTTCAAAGGTGGCATTTTTTATTTCTTCAACTTGGAAAGGCCAAGGCCACCGATTTACAGATAGGCTTATAATTTAAGGCACTTCTTTCCCGCCCTTCCCTCTATTTCAACCCTCTTCCTTGTTCTCTTCCCGATAACATTTAGCTCAACCCATTTCAATTTCAATTCGACCCATCCGTCCTCTGTTCGACTACTTCTGAGCCAGAAGAGAACGCAAGTAGGTTTAGGACAAGATTATATTTGCGGATTGTTGGATATTATTTCAAGAAATGTAGTGATTATAAGTGATCATTTGTGGATTTTCTCATTAAAAATTGGTAATATGAGGAACAATAACAATAAAAATGGTAATAATAGTAATAATAATAGTAGTTAATAGTAATAATAATAATAATAATAATAATAATAATAATAATAATAATAATAATAATAATAATAATAATAATAATAATATAATAATAATAATAGTAATAGCGTCAACAATAACAACAACGACAACGACAATAACGATGATAGCGATAACACAATAATAATTTTGATGAAATCTGAAGGATAAAGAAGGAACGAGAAAGCTATGATCGCAAGGACATGAAAAACATTTCACGAATTGTTCCAAAATTATTTTGGCAAAAACGAGAAGTAATAAGAAAATGCGACAAATCGGTTCGTTCATTCGCAATTGCTTGCGACTATATGAATATGAATAATGAATAATGATGCGACGGAATGATATGTTGGATTGGAAATATTCCAACTTATTCTTCGTTATCTTACTACTGTCTTATCAATAAATGAAAGAATTTCGTATGTCTACGGCTGATAAAATTTCTTATTTGAAACATAAGGCACTAATTAATAGGCCAATGGTAAAATGGGCTAGAACAATGTCATCATTTATTCTGACTAACTTTGCCTGCACGCTAATTTCGAATTATGTCATGCATACTATGCGCATATTAATGAATGTTTTGCAATATCTGTTATTATTGCCGTTCTATTCTTCATTTTTTTAAATTTTGCAACTTTCAAGTGCAAATTTTAATGTTTGGATTATACAGTTCATTTATTTTTCTCATATCATAATGATAATTGTTGCGCAAATGATCACGTATTTGATAAGAATTTACGTTACAAATAATTAGATTATTTGCCGTTTTGGATAATAGCGCTTTGCTCTTTTATCAAATTTAACATTAATAATAGTTGATAAATTCTAAAATCAGCTTTTAATATGCAAACACCTGCAGCTTTTTTGTCTTAAACATTTCAAATTGCATAACATATAGGAGTAAAGTCGAAGTCATGGCAACCAATAATATTGTTCAAAAGTTGGCAATTTAGACGTCAAACATATCAAAGTTTCTTAGTTGAAAAAGTCAGTTTCTTTAAATTTAACTATTACATCTACTAAATTTAAACTTTTCACTTCTTTTGCAACTTAAAAGATTGACTTGCATTTTATCAAATTGAAAATTGCAATTTTCAAGCGCAATCGAACTGTAACAGGAAAGAGCGTACAAAATATGTATAAAATTTTGAATAATTTTTTTCAATCATTGCATCACAACTTATCCATTTTCTAAATTGGAAAAATGAATTTCATCCCAACTAATATTACAATTTCTGGATTGCAAAAATTGAAGAAATAAAATTCACTTTTTAACGAATGCATCATTGGTACATTTTTATTTTTCATTATAAATTTAAAAGCGCATTTTATGTTTTATAAATTGAGCATTTTAATAGATAATAAAAGAAAGAAATATATGAAATTTAAAAAATTTATGTAGAAAAATCGATTAACAAAATGTTATTTCATATACTTAGCTAATCAGTGAGTGATTTGTTTTCTTATGAGAGGTAATCAGAAGTTTGTTTCCATTCATTCATTTGTTTATCAAAAAATATTCTAAAGATTTATTTGCATCTGAAGATTTTTTTCTGGTAATATTATACGATTATTGTCTTTCATATAATGATCCTGTTAACTTATTTTCGCTTATCAAATATAAATAAATATCGCATTTGTGATCATCTGATAGGCTAATTACGCAGAATATATGAACTTATTTATAGCAACAATTATCAGTAACACTTTCTTCAATAATCATTTGTGAAATAAGGAAGGAAACAATGAAATAAAATGATGAATTGCTATTAATAACAATAGTTCTATTTACTACTTTTGTTATCAAAAACGCCACATTTCTTTTCTTCTCAACATCCATTTCTATCTATCAAAACAATTATCGTTTGATAAGAAATTAATTACAAAAATTATTTATTAATATAGCGAAAGTCTAAATACAAACATTTGTAAAAATTTTTTGCAAAAAGATAATTTCATGCAGTATTGCATGTGTAAAGCTAATTATTTATATATTCAAATGAATAACTGACATCATAGAATAGCGAAAATTACAGACCAAAGATGAATTAGTAAGCTAAATTTAGTTCCAAATGTCAGTCAGATACTAATAATTTTTACAGTATTGAGACATGTTATGTTTAGAATAATTTTGTTATATAATTTATTGATTGTTAATATAATTGCATGCAATAGCTATCAGTAAATATCACCCGATGATGATAAATGCTAATATTATCCTCGTTTTATCGTTTGACTAAATGCATTACTAATTAGCCGGATATGCGTAATATTTTCTTTATAGGTCTTGAAATGGAAAAAAAAAATTTCCACATCATTAGTTACAGCGAAAATATCCGGATATTATGACCGGAAAAAATTGGCAAAAGAGTATTTGTTCGAATTATTAAATGCATGAATGATCTGATTTTAGAATAAATTCTACAACCATCAAAATGCGATTGTTCTTGAGCGAGAAGAATCGAGATATCTCGGGAAAATGCTTCATTGTACCTAAGTATTCATTATGATTCATGTGAATTATGAAAAAATCAAATGAATCAAACATAGCTTAATACTAATCTTATAATCAAATCTCTGATTCTACCGCTTCTATATTGATTCAAATTTCGCGAAGAAATTCATAAACTGCCCCATGAATTGAATTTATGCTTCATGGATGAATATATCAGTAGTAATTGGGATTCGATATCATCCATTTCAACTGATGCAACTTTCTTATCAACGACAACTGCCATTCTTGACACCGTACTTAGCGATCATTCATTAAGCTGGGGCGCAATTATCCTTTCCGTTATTATGGGCGCTATTTCTATTGTTACAGTTGTTGGCAATTTAGCTGTACTGTTATGCTATTATTTGGATAAAAATATCCGTCAGCCAAGTAATTATTTCATCTTCTCCTTGGCAGTTTCAGATTTGGTAAGTTCAATTTTATGTTTGAATTTTATTAATGCTTACGTAATTGACGTAATTTTTAACTATCAGTTTTGCATAATTCACCTGGCACATTCTTGCTTGGTTTCACCATTAATTGACATTTATTAATCTTAGATCAAATTCGAATAGTATTTTTTTAACAAATTTGCTAAGCAATCCCTTCCAAAATTTCATTTACGAATTTCGCATTTATATCAATCATTTTTGTTGGATATAATTAATTTTGATATCTCAAAATAAAACTAACGTTACATTTTTCAAATTCTTTTAAAAAATTTTACATAAAGTAGTTTTTTTAAAAAAAGAAACGAAAACGAAAGAGAGAGTATAAGTCTGTAAGAGAAAGCAGGGGGGAGAGAGAGAATAAAGTTAAAGTTTTAAGATAGAATCATTTATAATGTTTTATCAAATTTCACAAAGATGATTTTTTATTCATTATTACCATTTCCATAAATAATGCAATTTTGCAAGTGACTTTCTAACTTTAAAATTTTATTTTCATCAATACGAAACATTCCGTCGAGAATATTCTATAACCTATCCAATCTCAAATATTTTTAAACGATCTGCTATTTATCAAATAATTGATTTCGATTATGCATGACGAATTTTATCATCACTTTTAATATAGCATAATCTTCAAATAGATTAATAATTGATTATTCAACCAGCAGTGTTTTAAAAAAATGATAATTGAAACAATCAGCAATGTCTTTAAAAATGATAATTGAAACAATCAGCAATGTTCTAAAAAATGATAATTGAAACAATCAGCAATGTTCTAAAAAATGATAATTGAAACAATCAGCAATGTTCTAAAAAATGATAATTGAAATGTTTCAAATCAATTAGCAATCATTTATTTATATTTTGCATTGTTTATTGGATTATTTGAAAAAGCATTTAATAAATATTTTTTGTTTTTTTGTTTTGTGACAACGAAATATTTGTAATGCGAACGAAAAAACAAATTTAATGTTTATTAATTGAAAATATTTGCATATTTTATGCTTCGTTTAGCATAGTTTAAGTACATTGAAAGCAAATTTATATCAAATTTTCGCGTCGTCTATTTTCGCTTCATTTCGTTAAGCTTTCTCGCCTTCTTGGATAGCGCTTCGCAAAAATAACTATTTAATGTAAATTATTCGCTAACGAAATTCGAATAAATCTAAAGGGGTTATGAAAAAGAGAGAGAGAGAGAGGGAGAGAGAAAGAGAAAGAGAGGAGATTGAATGAATAAGGAATTATTTGAGGTTGAAGAAATTTTATTTTTTGATTTATCATTTTTTTTGCTGGAATTTTCAAAAAAAATTTATGACAATAAAAAAAAACAAGCGCAAAGAAAAAATGATTTGAATTAAAATAAATTATAAAAATAAAATGATAAATATTACAACATAATTATAAAATATTATTTCTAAATTGAAATATCTTTCCAAATAATTTTATCAATGAATAATAAAAATAATGGAATATGATGACGACAAAATTTTAGTTTTATTAATTTAATTTTCTTTTACAATATTAATTGCTGATAAATGGCATCAGTAGAGAATGTAAACACTTGTTTTTAATTTTATTTTAATTAATACTAATATTTCTGTATGATAATTTGATATTTATTTTAATTTTTACCAATATTCATTTATGATTATTTAATTATAATATATTAATAAAAAAAATCATTTATTATAAAATTTGTTTATTTAGAATATTAGTAAAATATATGAAATTCAATTTAGCAAATAGGAATTTTTAATTTGAAAAAAAGTTTGATAAATATATTAAACTTTCATTTCTGTCTCTGTGTGAAAATACTTTTGATTCCGTTGCGAATGAGACCTTTCGAAGCTATGACATTATTAGTTTTTTATTAATATTATTAAGTAACATTTTGCAAACAATTTTATGTATGCATGCATGCGTGCATGCACACACACAAGTAGTTGCATAATTGGAATGAAAAGGGAAAGGTCAATTTGTTAATATGCAATTTTTCACTTTAAAATTTGATAAAATAACTATGAAAAGCTAATTGTCATGACCATTTAATTTTAGCAAATTTTGAATGGAACAAAAAAATAGGATAGAATAGTGACAGAATGGAATTATATATTATAAAATGATTTCTAAAACATTTATAATAGTAAGAACTACGAAATTTCTCATTTATAATATTGAAATATTGCAAAAAAAAAGAAAAAAATGAAACTAATGTCAGGCATTGTAGACGCAATTATTTTTTATTTCATTTCCATTCAAAAATTTTCATTATTTTATGTTTCCCATCTTAACTTTGCATGAAAATTTTAAAAAATAAAAAATTATTTAATGAGAATATTAGGTAGTGCTGAGAGATACAAATTATTGATTGATTTTTTTTTTGTTTGATTTCTCAATTGCAAATGCACTAAATATTTTAGCAAATTAACTTTGTTTGCAATTCAATTTTATGTTTATTATTTCAGGAAGATCATTGGCATCATTTAATTTGATCCTACTTTTAGCTCTCGATCTTCAAGTTCTATCCATTTCAATGCCTTATTTGCTTTCAGCCAAGTCATATCTTATTTCTGAAAATATTCCTAACTAATACGATATGATTATAGATAAGTAAATAAAATAAAATAACTTAATAAAATTTATATATGCCTAAAATATTTATCGAAAATTTTGCATCCAAGTAGAATTTATCTGACCAAAATGAATTTGTAAATTTGAAATATACAAAATAATATTATCAGTTTGTTTATATCAATCACATATTGTTCATATAATTTAAAATTCTTAAAACTATATGATCGGATTCAAGAATCAATAACTTTTCATTAATGATTAAATATATGATTATGATTACAATTAAAATTCGATATTCATTATTGTATAAAAATTTTTATTTTCCTCTTTGCCAATAATAAGAGATATATTTGTAAAAAAAAAGGCAAATATTTTTACAAATAGCTTTTGGAAGTATTAAATGATGTTAGCCTAAAAGACATGTTTAACTTACATCCACCTTAGTCATCATTATTCTTCTTTTCCCATGGGAAAGATTATCTGACTCTATTCATATTATAAAGCTATTTATATAAGCCTAGCTTATATAAAGAAAGACTAATCCAAAATTGGCATTAATATCATAAACAAATGGTACAAATAAACAAATGAATTATCCTATATTCATATGTAAATGAGCAATAATAAGACAGGCAAAGGGGAAGAGAAAAATTTTCACAAATAACAAATATATCTGTTAAAAAAATGGTATTTCAAATTAAATTTTATTCATAATTGGAAGCATTAATAGAAATTGAATTAATAAGAAAAAAAAACAAATTGGAAATGGATAAATTGATTAATCAGTGATAAGAAAACTTTGAAGGATAAAAAAAATCAAAAGAAAGATAAGAAATTTAAACGACAATGGTAGTAAAATCGATAGATTAGATAGATAGATGGATAGATAGATAGATAGATAGATAGATAGATAGATAGATAGATAGATAGATCTATGAAATCTGTTCTGTATGGGAGATAAATATATTAATTCTTATATTCAATTAAATAAAGACTTATCTGTGACAATTTGAAGACGAATATTTCAAGGCTTTATAAACGAATTTCTGATTTATTATGGAAAATCATCAAGATGATGTCACTGATTAATATAGAAGATGACAGTACTGATAAATGATTTAAAATTTTGAGAAAGCAAAATTTACAAATAATTTCGAACTTTGTTTAATACTAAAAAAAATCGCATAACTGAAATCACATAATTAAATAATAAATTTAGGAAGGCGAGAGGAGGGTTGGAGAATATTTAGCATCATATATATATACTCTCATAATTATTAAAATTGAATTCTTGAAAAATTTATTGGCTAAATTTGAAAATAAATAAACAAATGAATTCATCAAATAAATAAATTAATTAATTCATGCTAGAGAATTTGACGTCATTATGAAAATGTTTTTAATTCAGTTTATAATTTTTATGATGTTTGAATTGAACTTAAATTGTTTCATAAATACTCAGATATTAATAATTCCCATTTATTCCATTTTTAATAATCTTTTGTACATAATTATTATTTTCAGTAAACAAGGACATACTGCCTTCTTTCTAATGAAAATACTTTCCGATACAATTCCAATTAGCATAAACGATGAGTGAAACATTTCCGATATTAAATTTGAATATTTTTCTATGCTTTAAGTGCTTGAATATAATTTCTTTTTTTTGAAATTATTGAAGTGTGAGTAGAAGAAATTAAATTTTCTCCTTTTTTTATTTTTTTAATATTAAAAAAAGAATTTTTTTAGTTATTATACCGATGAAAATCTTTTTTAGATTTATCATTTCCTGTCTTATCTGTTATAATAGAAAATTAATCAGATATTGTTGTTATTTTTAATACAATCATCTAAATAATGTTTGTTATATTTCGAAATTGATACTGTTTATGAGTAACACATCTCGCAAAAAATGATATGTGCCACCTTTGACCTCAAAGGAAAAATTCTCTTTGAGCTTATTTTTCTTTTTTTCTTTCCCTTCATTTTTACATAATTTTAAGCGAAGTAAGTTCAAAATATTAATGTAAATAGAAGAAAGAAACTTATGCACCAACTTTTTTTCTCACACTAACAACTTCGTGTATGGCTAGCATTTTTCTCGAAGTAAAATGAAATTACTGCAATTCGGGAACTTTTATAGCTAATAACTTTTGACTTTTCGCAAGATATGATACAAATTGAAAATTTCAATACATGTAAAAATTAATTGATAGCATTAAATATGTATATAAATATATAGCTGTAAGCAAAGTATTTCTCGACTCTACTCTCGAATTATTCTCTTCTATATTCGAAATTCTTTCATCACTATCTTTCCTTGATTCTGCTTTCCTGTCAATATCACACAAAGACGGATACTGCGAAATGCAATTTACTTATCTTTTATCTTTTCCCTGTTTCTTATCGTAGAATCGATCATTGCAATCGTAGAATTTGTTGGATTAAAGACGAAAGAGAAGAAAGAATATATGAATTGTTTATTGGAAAAATTACTAAAAATGAATTATCTACCGCAATACAGCGGAATATTTGTTGATGGAAAAAGTCAGGGATCAAATGAAATAATACTTTGAAATGGAAGAGAGGAAAAATTGTTTTAGGGAAATTATTATTTGTAATAAAAAATTGAGTGAGATAACAAATGACTGAAGAAGATGTGACTTTGCAAAGATTCTCGAGAATTATTGTTAAAGAGAAATTAAAAAATTGCATAAAAATGATTATACCTACTTATCATATTCATGTAACGATTTGCAAGTAAATAATTTTTATAAATGGAAAATTGATTATCAAAATGCAATTCAATCGTTCATTCTGTTTATATTAAATTAATCATTTGCCTATTCGAAATAAATGAAATATGTAATCAATGAAAACTAAAGATTTATTTACAGAAAGTTCAATCGGAAAAAAAGAATTTGGATGGTTCATTTTTCTGTGAATTTTTTTTGTTAATAGCTTTTTAATTCTAATACCTTATAGTTAGTCATATTGATATTAGAATCAAAAAATTAAGAAAATCGTTTTAATTAATTTTCAGCAATTGAATTATCAGTAGTTTTTATCTGTTTTATTTTTTTTGTTTTGATTAAATATTATTTAAATGATTACAAAAAAAAAAAACGGCATGATTGAAGAGTAAAATATTTAACTGATGAATGATTCTTGATAATGATTACAACTGTTATCATCACTGTTATTTCTTTAACTATGATTAGAAGTAAAAGTAAACAAGAAGCGGTGAATTTAAAATTTTAAAATAAAATTTATTTCTTCCTTACTATATATTATTTCATTTTTATCATTTCGTCTTAATTCTATTTTGTCTTAGGATATTTCTATTATTAAATCTACCCTAAAAATAAAAATAAGAGGAAAGTGATATTCATTTCAGGTAGACTTCATTAATTTACTTCGCTTTAATAGTTCTGAAATGACTGCGAAAAAACAGAAATCTGAAAGTGTAAATAAATTTTAGTCTTTAAATTATGTTAATGAAAAATGATGAATCATATAACTGAATCTCGAATTGATGACCAAATCATTCTTACGTATCATTTCACAATATCATTCATTATCGTTTGGCTTTTTGATTGGTATTATTTTTGCATTTGAAAGGAAGAGGAAATGAGAAACAAAAGGAAATGAAAATTTTTATATCAGAAAATGAAAATGGAAAAAATCAATGTTACTCATTTTTCCTTTCCTTTGCTACTTTTTTTTGTTATGGAAAAAAACCCAAAAGAATTTATCATTTAATGATATCAAATTATCTATTACATATTGTTTAGTTCTTTTCCTAAAAATCTTGTTCTGATAATATTTTATTTATGATTAATTATTCAATGAATAATCATTTTAGTTTAAAACAATAAAACTTTGACTATGCAATGATGATAATTTAAATGAGAAATCAGTTTTTCAAATTTAAAAATATCGAAAAAAAAATTTTCGAATCCTTTTTTAAATTATCGTCACACTTTTAATTTAGTTCTATCTAAATGATACCTTAAACTATTATACAGATATTTGAAATAATTTTATTGGATTTCAAATCGATATCACATTATTTTCTATGCTGCTAAAATGAATTACATATTTCTATGTTACATGATAAAAAATCGAGACAAAGGAAGATAGAAAAAGCGAAGAGAGAGAGGAAAGAGAGAAAGAAAAGGAAATTAAAATTTGAAGAATATTTTTGAAATGATTGACTAAAGATTTCATTGGTAATATAATGGCTATATTTGGGATGAGTTCAATTCTTTAAAAATGCTATACTGTGAATATAATATAATTTAAATGAAACATTCTGTACTTTTCTCTTTATCATCTTATCATTTTCAATTACTCATATTTAGGCATATAAAAAGAAAAAGGTTCAGATAGTGTTGATATATATGTATTTGTATACCTTTTAAAACTTATTTTAATTCATACTTCATTCTTCAGTCGTCTCGACATTAATATCATCATTATCATTATTATTAAGTAATACCTGCAAGAGATATCTGAAGGTATTACCACTCTTTTTTCTCTAAAATACGTTAAAAGTTCACTAAAAGATAAGAAAGTAATTTTATGATTAAAAAAGCTAAATCAATAAGAAAATATGAGGGAAAATAATGAGTTAGCATAATTAATAATTAAGAAAGAAAATAAAAATTACTCATAAAACTTGCTGAATGATACTAATAACTTAATAATTACAACAAAAAAATTACAGAATATTTGAAATTTATTAATTACATTTTTCTAAAAATAATTTCGCTTTTCTAAATTTGAAAATATCACAAAATTTCCTCATTCCTACATTTATTTCAATGTATGAAAAAGAACAAATTATGAAGTGGGAGATGTCAAAGTTTTAGAATTGATACCAGCCTTAAAATTCTATAAAATCCTAATATGGCTTTAAAATTTTATTAAAATCTTAAAATTTTATCAAAGTTTTAAAATTGATGCACCAGTTTTAATCAATATGTTTATCTTTTAACTACGAGAAAAAAGTTGATAGAATGGCTGTTTACTTCCGACTATTAATTTAGAAATATATTTAATGCACTAAATTATTGGATTCTTTCCTTTTTTTAATTCTAAATCGAAGGATAATTATCAAAAATGAAAAGAACTTGAAGTTTAAATTTTGGAAAATAGAAAACACAAAGTTAAAGATATCATTCAACAAATCAAATTAGAGGAAAAATGATAAATATATCAATATAAAAAATTTTTTCTTTTGGGATAGAACTTTGTGAATTTTTTTTAGAAGAAAAAAATAAGCTCGGAATCTGAAAAATTATTTAAATTGCATAGTTGGTACGAATGATATCTCAAATATGTCAGATTATTATGCTTGTCTTACCTGTTCTAAATTAATGTGTTCAAATTGTGCTTGTCTTACCTGTTCTAAATTAATGTGCATGACATTCAAATTTCAAAATGAGTTGAGTAAATAGTATGATAAAAAACAAAAAGTAATCCATTCATATCGTTGATCATCCAAAAATGACCGCAATAGTCGTAAGGTGAAAGGAGTAAGGATTAAGATGAAAATAGTGTGAAGTTGAGGTCATCAACTTCATTAATTGTATTTTTAATTTGATGTAGATCTGATTCGTATCCGTTTGTCAAAAAATCATGAATCATTCGTTGACCTAATAATTTCTGGCTGACCTTAATAACAGTAAAATATTCTAATCGTCTAATTTGTTTTCATGTTGGTGGGAAAATTAGAGAAAATTAATTATTCTAATCCAATAATTCCGATAAATTCTCGTTCTTATTTAACATTGTGAATAATTAGAAGAGGAATATTTGTCAATTTTAAGATAGAATTAAAGAAATCAGATATTTTTGAAAATTATTAATTTCTGATTTTTAATTCCAATTTCATATTTACGTATATCAAATTGAAATTAAAAGAAGCTTATTTATGTTCGACTTCATTATTAAATGAATTTAGCAAGATTTTAAAAGTTATTCGCAAAAGTTGATTATAAGTATTTCGACATATTTATAATTAGCGATTGATTTCTGCACTTTGAAACTTTAAATTTCTTTTAATTTTTAATGCTTAAATTGTTTATCGTTTAAATAATTTGAATGTAATTATTTGTAATCTTTAATTCATTGCGCCATTTAAATTTGCTTTTGTGTCGAATCTTTTTCTAGAAGTGTCTAAGATTAAATTTTTGTTGACAAATTTCTTTCATCGATAGTTCATTTATTTTGAAGTTGTAAGAAATTCCCCTTTTCAATTAACTAAATTATCAACGAAGTTTATCATTTATTGTCGCCAATAAAATACTAATTCTTAACATCCTTCGATCAAGCATATTTCAAAAAAAAAATTCCCTCGAGAGGATAAATTTGCATCGGTGAATAAGATGAAGATTCATCTTAGCTTCATATACTCTGTTTATCTCGAGAATGGAAGAATTGCCATCATTTCGAGACTAGTTCTATATATATTTAAGTTATTGGTGATTACTAGCAAGAATGGAGGAAGAAGTATATTTCTTTAAAATGAAGTTTTCGTAAATTAGGAAGAGAGCTGCAGAAGAATTGACAGTGCAAAATTTGTTTATTTTATTATTATTTTCTCTCTCTCTCTCTTTTTTCTCTTATCCACGATGATAATATATAATTTAAGCAAAATTCGACCTTAACATTATTATTATAATCATCGTTAGCCTCTCTTTCATCCACGATGATATGATATTATTTAAGCAAACTTTGAGTATAATATTATTACTATTACTACTCTCTCTCATGCATGATGATACGATATCTTAAGCAAACTTTGACCGTAATCTACTATTCACTGAAGCAAAAAATGAATGGATAATTTACTGTAAGTTTAACGAGTAGTTGCAGCAAATCATTTATCATTTAAAACGATTCTTTATCCTCTTTTTTTAACCCGAATGATTCACTCATTCATTCCATATTACATAAAGTAAATTTGAAACAACCGTTTTTATTTTTTTTTTGCTTCTTTTTTTTTTCTCGAGAAGAGAAGAAAAAGTTAGCAAGCCTGAAATATGCATAGCACCAAGCCTGGATTCTATCACAGGAAGTTTGAAGATAGGCTAAGAAAAGTAAGCTATAAATCATTTTGTTAGGCTTAGTTTCCCTTTTTTCTCGTTTTTTTTCCTGCCTTCAAAGAGAAAAAAAAGAAAAGCATTCTCTCTCAATTTTTAGCTTAAATATGGATGAAATTGAGCGGAAAGTTGAAATGATAGTTATCAGATGTTTTTCGATAAGTATATATCGATTGATAAATTAAAGCAAATATCTGAAATTATTTCGATTGAAATATTTCCATTTCCATTTCTCGTTGTTTCAATTTTCCTTAATTTTAATGTCATAAATAAAGCAAATTCTTCGAAATAATGTAATAATTATCCAAAAAAATGATAATAAAACAGAATATCTTAGATCGTCGTCATATCTGATCGATCTGTTACATCAACGGAATGATAAGCAAATACGATGTTCTATTCAAATCTAATTTTTAATTTATATCACAAATTTTATTCCCAAAGTTAAAAAAAAAAATATTTTATCTATGATTTGCAGAGAGCCAAGAAATATTCCATCCAAATTTTTTTTTTAAAAAAGCTTCTGTTTACAAATATAAAGCCTTTTAAATATTAATGCTAGAGATGGATCAAAGATCAATATAATCGAAAATTTTGTAATAAGCAATTAAAATAAATGTTGGAAATTAAAAGTAAAAAAGCTTATTTGAAAAAATATCATAAAGAATTAAAATATTGCTGTATTGAAGATGAAAAGTATATACTGATAAGTGATACGGAGATGATTGATAGAGCAGATGAAAATGTTACAAAGTTTGAGATTGAGAAAATCACAAAAGAATCATACACATCAATGTTAACGGTGATTGAGGGCACTTTTAAACATAAAGTTTTCGATTTTAAAATCAATTACACTGAATTCTCAACGTATATTTAAATATTAATCAATTTATTTACTTCTAACATTAAGATATGAATTAGAAACGAATCAATTTTATATATACTGTAATTTCTAAGCATTTTATAAATTTAATAGTTTTTGACATATTCTAAGAAATTTTAAATTTTAACTTTTTTATTATTTCATCCATCCAACAACAAAAGAGTAGATAGTTTTCTTTTTCCGTTTTTTTTTGTTTATTGTTTTTCATTTTGGAAAGCATATGGTACAATGAGATAACTGTTAAGGATAATTGTTAAGCTTTAAGTTTTAAATTTTGATACATTTACAATTAACTTGTGATTATGCAAATGAATGAGTTAATGTAATCAACGAAAAAGTGAAAATACACTTTTTTTTGGGGAAAAGTTCTATCAAATTGTTTATTCTTAAAAAAATGAGCGTAAAATGAAACGAAATTGTTTTGAATAAATAAACGATTGAATAACAGATATATTATCTATCATCTCTTGCATTTATCATTTGATAGAATTCTTTGAGAGAGAGAGAGAGAGTAGAGAGAATGAAACGAGAGAAATGTGTGTTGTTTTGCTTAATCACTTTTTTTTAACTTGCATAAATTTATAATAAAAAAACAGAAAATAAAACATAAACTAATAGTCAACAAATTGAAGAGAAAAAAAATTTACATAAATTTTAATTTGAAATATTTTTCACTTTTAATTTATATTAAATATAATCAAATATTTCAAAATTTTCTTTTGTCTTTCATTTCAACAAAACAGAAGAAAGAACTTTTTTTGCATAATAATCGATAAGTTGTAAAATCGTATTCATTGCTGAATAATTTTAGTTTATGCATATTTCATTTCGATGCAGCTGCCGTTTTATTTTCCTTTAAATTACAGCATCCATCAATGAATTTTTAAATAAATAATTTAAAATAGAGAGAAAGAAAGCTAAAGAAATGAAGAAATCGAAATAGAATTAAAATTATGTATTCGTTACTAAAAGAGAAAAGAAGTGAAAGATTAAAGCGTAAAAATAAATAACACTTTTATAAGAAATTAAAAAGAAATTAAATTTCTAAAAATTTTCTTTCTGTTTTTTTATATAACAAAAAAAGAAATTCTAATTTATTGAAATTAATAACTTTTAATTCCTATTATTGTTAAATTATCAAATTTTCTTTTTCTTTGCATACATTAAAATGTTATATAAAATTTATAACTTCATACACTAATATCGTGAAATTAATATTTGTCCTAATTATATATAAAAAATATATTTAATGAATGATATAGCCATTAATTTTTACAGGTAATTGGTCTGGAAGGTATACCTGTTTATACACATTTTCTCCTTAATGATCAACGTTGGCATTTCGGATGGTTTCTTTGTGATTTATGGTGATGGTCGATTATGTTGTTTGCCTTGCATCAATTTATACCGTACTTGGTATTACGATCGATTAGGTAATAAAAATGAATTTGTATCTCCAGTAAAATTATTATTCATATTTGATTATTTATTTTGATTTTAATTACAAAATTATTAGTTCATGATTTGCATAATGAGCAAAAAAATTTGCCATATTTTTATTTATTTGCAGAAACAATAACATTGGTGCTTGTTTTATTAACAGCAATTTAGCGATTACAATAAGGAGTGAAATGTAAATTAGACTAGGCTATTTTTTTGTTGTCATTATGCAATTTTTAGATATTGCTCAGTAAAATTTCCTGCAGCTTATCGAAATTGGAGGACACCACGACGCATTATTATAACTATAGCGATTATATGGCTGGTAATTTTGTTCATTCAAAAAAAAATAAATAAACAAATAAATAAAATTCATCGAAATTTCCTATTAAATATTGCTATACAGATAGTTTGAATTAAATTTTTGAAATTATCTTTTAACTGATTTGCTTAATCATCGGAATCAGATTGAACTATGAAATATAGAACAATCAAAATGATATTGATTTATCGATAAGATAATATGATAATCGAAATATTCAGTTATCATTTTTATGCAAAGAAAAGAGAGTAACGACAACTAATTTACTTCCGTCAGAAGATTTCTTAAACCAATTTTTAAAAGCTTTTTCGCTTCGAAAAAATAAAAAAAAATAAAATGAAGCTAGCTTGTTAATGTTTTCAATTAATCGATCATCGAATATTTTCAATACTTTTCTTTTTTCCCAATCGCTTAATGATCAATGGTCAATTAAAATTAAATGATAATAAATCATAATTTTAATGTATGATAAAACAATTGATTGACATCCTATCATTTCAGATTCCAACCATATTATTTGGCTTATCAATATTTGGCTATGATAAATTTACGGGTGAAAGAATGTTAAAAGAAGATGAATGCTATGTACAATTTATGACAAATCCCATCTTAAATATGGGAATGTATATTTCATATTATTGGTCAACCTTATTTGTCATGTTATATTTATATTGGGGTATATATCGGGCTGCAAAATTATTAGCGGCCAAAAGTGAACAGGTAAGTGTACATACGTACATGTTTTATTGTTTTTTTAGTAAAAAAATAAAAATATAATTAATTTCGAATTTTATTTTTCAAAATTAAAAATATTTTGTTTTAGTTGATTTTTTTTTGATTCTTTTCCGTTTTTTCCTTTTCTTTCTTTTTCTGTCTTTCCTTTTTTCTCTTTTTTTTTTTTGTTAAACGAAAGTATTTCTTGAAGGATTAATTTATACAATGACATTTGTAGAAAAATAAACGACTAGCAATGTTAAATGAGATGAAAATGCATGCGAAGCAAGAAATTCCATCTTTAACAGCCTGTAAAAGTAGTGAACAAGAGGTCCACCTGAAACTTCATCATCATCACATTCAAGGTCATTTCTTTTCCACTTTTTCGCCTTTTGTTCTACTCATTCTCTAATCAGTGCTTATCACTGTCCGAAATCTCCAAAAGCATTATCATTGTTTGGAATTAAAAAAAATAACGTCGATCGATTGCTCACAATTTCCTAAATGCAATGCTTTCATTCATAGTAAAGCGTCATTTGTTTGACGTATATATGACGTACGTAACAAACATCAAGTATCAAATGACCTCACTAGATGAATGAATGGATGATATTTTCATTGTTCATCAATCATCACTTCTTGAGAAGAATAATCAAATTTGCATAGCTTTTCGTTTCTGAATTCCTACTATCTTTTTTTCCCTCTTTTATTTACAACAAACACTCATCCTCTATTCCTTCGAGATTTTCAATTCCTTTTTCAATGACTCTAAATTATGTTTTATTGATTTTTAAGAAGACTGTTCAAATGGATGAAACAAAATTTGATATTAAATTCAAATAATATTTACAAGAAGTGAATAAGGCTTTATAATGTTATCAATCAAAGCCAGAAACGAATTTCTTGGCTCAACAACGCGGAAGTTCACAACTGATGCCATTTACCATATTTCTTTTTGCTTTTTTTGGCCTCTGAACAAAGTTCAACTATTAAAATGATAAATGTCAGTACACACATATACACAAATGCACACACACACACACACATATATACATACACAATATATATGTATTAAAGATAAGAACATAAATTTTTGTTTGAGTGGATTTCAAAAAAAAAAAAGACAAGAAAAATAATGAAATTTTCGCAAAGAAATAAGTAAAATCGAAGAGAGAAAAGAGGAAATAAGTTTTTTAAATTTTCTTTTTTTTCTTTTTCAACTTGAAAAAGCAAATCATCAAATTATAAAATTGTCGACTGAAAAATTAAAATCACAATTATTAGCTTTATACTTTAAGAAAAGTGTTGTGATTAATTACAATTTATGATATTTACTATTATTATTATCACTACCATTATTATTGTTATCATTATCATTATTATTCAATGATATTCTCATATACATATTTATATACGAATGATATTTATTGAAAATTTCAATGAAATATTAAATTCAATTATTTAATATCAAATAACTATAGATATTTGTCATTCACATGTGCAGTGAAGGAAAAAAAAGAAATTGTTGCCTGTCACCTAAAATTGTCAACAATTTTGCCAGGCTTGATTATTACATGAACTCAAGGGAATATACTTTACATCAGTGTTGTGCTTGGCTGCTGAAGTGATTCTCGAAATTTCAATTTAAACAATATTTCTCTCCGTTGCGTCTTCAAAAACAAAGAAAGAAAAACGAATACTTTCTTAAGCTGAGACATATTCTCGAGAAATTTCATCAAAATTTCCTTCCACGAAAAGTTTCCTTTCTTCAACTATAACAAAATTATAGTGCAGAAAAAAAAAGCCTAAAATTTTTTCTTTATGAAACGAATATTTCTATCAATTGATATAATAATTTATTATGCATCGAAGATGACGAATACAAGTCGAAAATGAAAATTTAATAATTTTTATTCAAAATCAATCGAACTAAATTAGCTTGTTTCGATTTATTTTTAAAATAAAATAAATTTCAACCTTATTAGTCAAGAAAATTATTATTATCTCTATTTTTTCATCAGTTCATTTATTTGGCTTACTTGCCCGGTGATTTATTTCGAAACAATAATTTTTATAAAAAAATTTTGACTATCAGAAATTATTCGAATGATATCAAAAATTTTACGTATTAAATTAACATAGTCTAAGCTTATCAAATTATTCTTTCGAAAGTATCGCATTTGTATTTAATTAAAACTAATTGTTGAATATAAGTGTACGTAATATAAATATGTTTACATTTGTTATATATTCACTTCATAAAGCTCATATTCGTTAAACTATTTTGCACATATTTAAAAATTATCAAACAAAATTTTTGATCTATTCGTTTTATTATTTGTAAATATTTTAGACATTTGACATTAAATTGATTCTTGGCAAGTAAATCGATTGATGAAAAAAGAATAGGAAAGATAATAATAATTTTCTCGACTAATATAAGTTGAAATTTATTTTGTTTAAGAATAAGTTGAAATAAGCTAACTTAATTCAATTAATTTTTTGAATTCGATTGATTCAAATTATATTTAAACGTCTTAAATGTATCATTTCAGAAATGTAACAGCAACGAATTCTCGACAACTCCCAATAGCTTCTAAAAAACCATTACCTAACCAAAGTAGTAATAATAATATTATTCATCCAGCTGGATTAGCAACTACTAATACAAATACCACCGTAACTTCTAATACCGATATTTCTACAGTACCATTAGTACGAAAAAAAAGGTTAGCATTGATATTTGTTATATCTTTGAAATATTATTGTTTAAGATGTGATTGATAATGAAATCATATCTATCAAAAATTTCCTATTTCTAATTAAAAAACTTTCATATTAAATGATATTATCAATTATGATAATATGAGAATATACTGTTACAGTAGCAAAGCAGAATCAAACAACAGCAGAAAATTTTCAATAAAAAGGCCTCTTTCGTTTATTTCAAATTTGAGAAATGCTCAAGTGGATTGTATCAACGATGAGAATTTGTGCAATGAAGAAAGAGTTGTATGTTATTTGTAAGTTTATACTTTGTGGATTCATTCGTTTTCATTAGAACATTTGATAATTTTTGAATTTCCAAAATTTCATTTCTATCAGTTAATCACAACAATCATTCAATTCTCTTAACAACAAAAATTTATTTGTTATTATTAGTGAACTGAGCTCAAAAGTAAGCAGTGCTATGGAACGTGAGAGTACGGCACCTTGTGTATCACCGGAAATATCGGATCCGGATGCGGAACAACAAGCACCATTTAATATTGCTAATCATATTCCTTATATCGATATTGACAGCTTAACATCATTAGTTGGACATGATGATGTATATGAAATACCACCTCGAATTGAGGTATAATTTCTAAAATGATCTATCGAACAAGTTCTAAAATTTAATCTTATCATAAGCGTGTATTTTATCACTGATTACAATTTAAATTGTCTAGAATTAACCGTCGTTTAGTTTCTATCAAAAAATATTTGCTCATTTTGAGATTATCGAAGAACCAAAGCATATTTTGGCAACGTCAGAAGAAGTACGTCGACCGCTCTTAACCACTACTCAAGTTACGCCACGAAAGCATTCCTTGCAAGGCATTTGCAATATAATTCACGTTGTACGTAAACGAAGTTTAGGAAGACTTAAAAAGCAACAATCCAAAAATGAATATAAATCAAAGTCCGAGAATCGCGCTCGAAAGGTTAATTTCTGAACTTTTGATTTGAAAATTTTTGCGATCAAAGAAAGCTAAAAGTTAATGCTAAGTGATATTAGAAATTGATAAAAAAGATTATGTAAGTTTCAACATAAAATAAATTTTTCAGGCATTGCGTACAATAACATTCATCCTTGGAACATTTACAATTCTTTGGACACCATTTTACGTCTTAGCAACCGTAATGGGATTCTGTGATTCGTGTAAGAATTCCAGAATATTCAATTTCTTCTATTCTATTAGCTATTTTTTGTGCTATATGAATAGTCCAATTAATCCATTTTGTTATGCTATGGCCAATCAACAATTCAAGAAAACACTTATACGTATTTTAAGTTGTGATTTCAAAAGGTCATAGCAATAAAATGATCATTTCATTTTTATTTTTAATTTTGTTTCTTTCTTTTTTTATCTTTCAATTTTTTAATTCCTAAATTTGTCTCGTCGAATTTCTTTTATTCAACTGCGATTTGAAAATAAATAAATATTTCTTCAATAAATAAGTTATGCAATCAGTTTAATCCTCTTCAATTATTTTATCACTTAAATAGGAATCACCTAAATGATTGTTATCAAATTAAGGTTATCAATATTGATCATATAGGTTTGTCATAAATAAAAGATTTCGTTTAAAAAGAAATACATTGAACATTTTCGTTTATAAAATTTATAAAAGGCAATAAGTAAAAGTGCTTTCTCCGTTCTTTTTTCTTCTGTTTTAATTTGATTGTTTGATAATATTATTAAACTATATGATTATCTGATTTCTGTTTCTGATAATATTGATTGTTTGACTCCCTAACAATATCACTTGGGATTAAATACATAACAAATCGTCAGTTTATTAATATTGAAAATTTGAAATTTAAAAAAAAATAGGAAAATGGGGAAAATTATGGTAAAAAGGTGATATTGACATATATATGTGTATCAGAGATGAAGAAACAACAAAGAAAACCTTACCATTTATTTCAAAGATTTTAATTTTATTTGGAATGGTTCGAAAGCTTTAACTATTTATAAATTGAGCATTCATTTCAATTCTATTTCGGGTATCGTTTTTATTTCTAATTTATAACTTTTTCTTTTTCCATTTTCCAAAATATAGATCATTTGAAATTGGGTAATTTAAATAAGTATTAATGGCACATTGCCAACAATGATTTTATTTATTTATTATAATAATTTATATATGAAATTATTAGAATAAATTTCTGATTCAAGCAATTATTATTGGGAGAAAATGATGGATCAAATTCATTGGTTAATTTTAGTTAGTTATTTTTTCAAAAATACAGAGACAATATACCGTAATCAATAATTAATGTGCTCATTTTTAGATATGTTATAATCCATTGTTTATGCTTTACAGTGAGGTGTTTGCTATCAGTATTATGATTAAAATAATCACAAACAAAGTGCAACAATTCTAATTTGATAAGCAAATTCAATATTTGAACAGTCTATCAATTTTAAATTTTTATTCCATTATCTGTTGCCTCTTTGAGCACTTTATCATTTTTCATTTCTCTCTTTACAAAATCCAGCCATAATACAGCGTTGCTTGGATAAACAATAACTATTTGGAAAGTACTGGAATTGAAATACTGAAGTATTGAAAATGAATTAAATCGTATAACAGCATCTAAGGCAGAATAAGAAGAAAATAATTTGAAGTTAAAAAAATAAGTGTCAAAATTAAGTCAGAAGTAAAGTAAATAAAATAAAATGTTTTTGGAAAATAATTGAGGAAAAATATTGGATTAGTTGAAATATCAAAAAACGAAATCACAAGGGAAATGAACCAGAGAAATGAATTAAGCATTATATTGGCCTAGGCTACTTATTCGTGTGGAAATTTCTTGAGAGGAAATAAAAGAAAATTTTAAATGAAATAAAATCAGCCTTATCATTATTAATGCTTAAATTGAAATATAAGTCTGCCTAAACCTTCTGATGTCTTATATTGATCATGCATAATTATTGATCTTAAGATATATGACATCACATCTGTTGAAATGGAATAATATGGAAATGAATGAATAAATTCGACATGATAATAAGACATATTTAATTTCATTCTGGTTAGAAAATCGATAACTATTATTCAATCATTTAATCAATCAGTTAATCTTTTATTCGATTTTACTTTCACTGAAAAGCTTTGCCAAATTAGTATTGCAATTACTCCATGATATTATTGCCAATCTCACTGAGAATGAAAGAAATTTTGATAAAGTAAATTGAAATTTGAAATTCTAATATCATTTCCATAATGGGAAATGACGGAAATATTAATTCTTCTTTTGCATTAATGCAGAAAATATTGAACAAAAATTTATAGGGAATATTAGGCCATCTGAATTCATTATTAGTAGCCAATATCAAAATATTGTAAGGAATATTAGGCCATCTGAATTCATTATTAGTAGTCAATATCAAAATATTGTAAGGAATATTAGGCCATCTGAATTCATTATTAGTAGTCAATATTAAGAAAGTTGTAAGGAATGCTAGGCCATCTGAATTCATTATTAGTAGTCAATATCAAAATATTGTAGGGAATATTAGGCCATCTGAATTCATTATTAGTAGTTAATATCAAAATATTGTAAGGAATATTAGGCCATCTGAATTCATTATTAGTAGTCAATATCAAAATATTGTAAGGAATATTAGGCCATCTGAATTCATTATTAGTAGTCAATATTAAAAAGTTGCAAGGAATACTAGGCCATCTGAATTCATTATTAGTAGTCAATATCAAAATATTGTAAGGAATATTAGGCCATCTGAATTCATTATTAGTATCAATATCAAAATATTGTAAGGAATATTAGGCCATCTGAATTCATTATTAGTAGTCAATATCAAAATATTGTAAGGAATATTAGGCCATCTGAATTCATTATTAGTAGTCAATATTAAAAAAGTTGCAAGGAATACTAGGCCATCTGAATTCATTATTAGTAGTCAATATCAAAATATTGTAAGGAATATTAGGCCATCTGAATTCATTATTAGTAGTCAATATCAAAATATTGTAAGGAATATTAGGCCATCTGAATTCATTATTAGTAGTCAATATCAAAATATTGTAAGGAATATTAGGCCATCTGAATTCATTATTAGTAATCAATATCAAAATATTGTAAGGAATATTAGGCCATCTGAATTCATTATTAGTAGTCAATATTAAAAAAGTTAAGGAATACTAGGCCATCTGAATTCATTATTAGTAGTCAATATCAAAATATTGTAAGGAATATTAGGCCATCTGAATTCATTATTAGTAATCAATATCAAAATATTGTAAGGAATATTAGGCCATCTGAATTCATTATTAGTAGTCAATATTAAAAAGTTGCAAGGAATACTAGGCCATCTGAATTCATTATTAGTAGTCAATATCAAAATATTGTAAGGAATATTAGGCCATCTGAATTCATTATTAGTAGTCAATATCAAAATATTGTAAGGAATATTAGGCCATCTGAATTCATTATTAGTAGTCAATATCAAAATATTGTAAGGAATATTAGGCCATCTGAATTCATTATTAGTAGTCAATATTAAGAAAGTTGTAAGGAATATTAGACCATCTGAATTCACCACTTGATTGGACAATTCACGATTAATGGCCAATATCAAACGCAATTTGCGGCTTTTGCGATGTTGGCATAATTTTTATCACATTCTCTTCCCAATGACTTATCAACGATTTGTATCAAGCTAATTAGGAATTTTTGATTACCCACAAATCGATTTCTTTATTTTGAAATTTTTAATCATTTAACTTTCTGGTAAACTTACCCCATACTGCTTGAAAAGCAACGGTAATTCGACGAGAAAATTTCTCGAATTCAAGTACAATTTAAAAAAAAACTTTTATTGATAAATAATACACCGGGTGAAACTAAAATTAAATAAGGCATGCTGTTAAGTAATAGATTAAAATATAAAAATATGCAGAGAAATATTTTTATACAAGAAAATATAAGAATTAACTATTATTGCTAGGTACAAATTGCTTATCTTTTAGATTACTCGAGAATATGAAATAGGAAATTAAATCCTATAATATCTCAAAGATTAATTCAATTTAGCTTACTGATCATCTTAAAAATACGGATATTTTATGCAAATATTAATCAGTTAATTCACTCAGAAAATATTTTCCAGAAACAAATTTAATTCCATGAATTATAATTATAATAAATATTCTGAACAAATGACACGGGAAGAATAAAAACGAGATCGTTTCAAAAAAAAAAAATTATATAATTCTATAAGCAATATAACAAAAAAATATTAAGTCAGATTTTTTTAAATGATTCAACATTATCATCGTTATTATCATCAGCAATATCAGCATGCTCAATTTTGTAAAGTAAACGGGCCTTAGAAGCTTTGTATTTGATCAAAATGGATTCAAACCTTAAATACATTACTTCATGTGAGGATAAAACATTAAGCAATTTTAGCATTAAATCAATTTATAGAAACATAGCATAAAATATAACAGATTCATATCACAATTAAGATTCAGAATCTTCTTAATGGGTAATTTGTAATGTATTGCTTTTCATTGTAAGATCATGAGTATTGTTGGCTGATTTCAACGATCCCATATTCCGTTGTTGCAAGAAAAATTTAGTTTTTGGTTGTTGCGTTGGACTGCTTGGAAGTGATCCGAATCCTGAACTATCCGCTGAACCACTGGCACTGTTCAGGATTTGCCTGTAGATGGATGTTCACAAATGCTGCTTACATCGATCATGGCAATGGTTTAAAATTTGACTGTCGATAAATCAATATATGATCAATTTGTTGGTCAACAGAAGTGAAAGAATACGAGTCACGGCAATTATCCAACGTTTTCCTAAAGGTGGATAAGAGAGACTAATGACTCAAGAATTTTTATTCAAAAAATGCACCACCAATTCAATATTTTGAATTGGTATTATTATATTTTCAATTTTCGAAACAATGATAACGCTAAACGTCAAGTACGTGTACGTAGTGGTGGAAATATGTTTGCGAGTCAGGGAATTTTTTTTTACGTTGATTAATTGATTTCTTTCATTTATTCGTATTTTTCTAACTTTCAGTAATCAAGAAAGTAAAATGAGATCTAGAATAACCTGATATGATCGTGTCCTGCAATTTGGGCTACGTCTGATGCACAACGACCTAAATTATCACAAATCGACGGTTCGGCACCAAACTTTAGCAAAAGCATGACTATATCACGTTGTCCGTTGTTTGCTGCTATATTTAATGCTGTTGCACCCTGAAATTAGAAACAGTATGATTTCGAGAACTTATCAGAGTTTAATAAAAAAAGGAAGATCAACTAACAATTCAGCGAATTAGTGATAAACTTTGACGTATTTTATACAGCATATTTTCCAGTCTTATAATGATATAAGTAAGTTCAATATTTAACCTGATAATCGGCAACATTTGGTGCCACACCAATAATTTCCAACATATAATGGCAAATTTTATAATTAGACGCCCAAACGGCAATCATCAATGGTGTACGACCGTCTTCATCACGTGCTTCAAATTCTGCTCCATATTTTCGAACAATAGCGGCTAATTTTAGATCGTTCAACTAGAATATGATTAAGTTTAAATAAAGCTCGAAGAAGCATATGATAAAAACAAAACTAATTTGATTAAGCTTTTCTTCAAATATCTGATAAAAACAAAACTAATTTGATTAAGCTTTTCTTCAAATATCTAAGAAAATTTCTGAATCTTCAAATATCTGAAGAAACTCTCTGAATCTTTACTTTAGAGAATTTTTAAAGAAGTAAATTTAACAAATTGTTTATATGAAAAGTTAAAATTAATAATTTTGTTCTGTTGGAAATATTACCTGTGCAACAATATGTGCACAACTTCGTCCATGTGAATCACACGTTCTAGCTGAAGCACCATATTCCAACAACGTGGTAACCATAGATGCATCACGTAAAACAAGCAATGTATGAATCAGTGGTATTCCATCAAGATCTGGTTCATCTAATTTCAATCCTTCACTGTTTTTCTGAAGATATTCTATAAGAAATTTCAATACCGGTTCGTTACGACTTATTGCTGCGGCACGAAGTGGTGATAAACCGTCATGTGATTGCAAATGTATCGGCGCGCCAACTTTTAACAATTCTTCCACAACCTGATATTAGAAGATTACAATCTGATAGTAGAAGATTACAATTTTATTATACTTGATATTTTAAATGAAGAACTGATAATTTTTGTCTTCTGATTATACATTATGCAACGAATAAATGCCAAAGATAACAGTATGTTAAAAACAAAAACGACTAATTTTTAGATTACTCAGATAATAAAGTTTGCCATATAATAATATTTTTAATCATTTATAAAACTTCAATTTCATTAATTAACTCTTGACAGTGATAATAAATAACTCTACCTGAACTGATGAACGCTGTCCAGCAATGAGTAATGGATGTACACCACGTGTATCAGTAGCTTGAACAGTAGTTGAGGTAATTAAAGATTTGCATGATTGCAAATCTGCATGTGCAACTGCATAATGCAATGCTACTGCACCATCATTATCCTAAATATTTAAGAGTAAACAAAATCAACGCTAAGAAAAGCTTACACATTGCATACTTCTAATTTCTAATCAAGAAAAATAATGTTAAAATATCCGAAAGTCCAATTATTTCCATGATTGCTAATACTATCTTTTCACGTAGTTGAAAAGGTCATTTAAGTCATACCTTATGACCTTCATCAGCTCCTGAATTGACTAACATCTCGCAAACATCCAAGAAACCACTCATTGCAGCAATAATCAAAGCTGTACGACCAAATTCATCGATAGCATCAGTATCAGCACCATGTTCAATCAACTGTTGACAAGCAACAAGATGACCCTGACTTGATGCAAGCATCAATGAAGTACGTCCATTTTGATCCTGGTAAATTTTCAATATTTATTTTTTAAATTATCCATAAGGTAAGCATGTATATTAACTGAATACATTAGAATTGATTTTTAGAAAATATCTACCTGAGCATCAATATTTTGAATGAAATCAATAATTGTTGGGAGATTTTTATCACCATGATATGCAGCTATATGTAAACAGTTTCGACCATTCATATCTTCGATATTCAAATTTGCTCCACCTGAAATATTTCAATTCTTTTTAAATAAATTTTGAATGATTGGACGAAATATTAGAATACATTAGGATATTTGACGTTTCAAATATTTTATGTCTTATTTAAATTAATTTTAGTGAGAAAAAATATTATTAAGTTCTTCTAATACCTAAAAAAATGATAAAATTATTCTACCGTAGTAAAATAATTTCAGTATTATTTATAAGAAAAAAAAAGACGAACCTTTTATAAGTACTGCAACAGTTTCATCATGATCAAAAGTTTGAGTACCTGATGAAAGTGCCAGATGGAGAGCTGTTGATCCATAATTATCCATTATCTGCGAAGTTTCATTTTATATTTCATTAATTAATATAATTTTCCTATTGCATACTTAATATAAACATGTACTACAACATTTCGTCTCTTTTTTATCATTTATTATATCTGTCTTATGTATTAGTTTTTATAATTTATCATATCTATCTTATGTATATTAGTTTTTATCATTTATCATATCGATCTTATGTATATATTAGTTTTTATCATTTATCATATCGATCTTATGCATGTGTTAGTATCAAATTAAAAAAAAACATAAATATCGCTGTTATAATTTTTGATGAATAATAAAATTTACATTTGGAAGTGCTCCATTTTCCAAAAGCAAACTAACGATATTTGCATGATCCATAAAAGCAGCAGCCATAAGTGCAGTACGACCTTCTATATCCTGCTTATCAACATTTGCACCACATGTCAGTAAACGACGTACGACACATTCATGTCCGCTCCTATAATTCATTTATTTCCTATTAAATATGCAGAAACATAATATTAAATGAAATTTTTGGGAATTACATGAAGGTCAGAGGTCATACGTTATCATCAAATTATTTCTGAGCCAATATATATTTTTATTTTTTTTCATCGCTATCTTCATAAGTAGCCTATCTTAATTCAGCTGTTCCCTTAAATATCCCTTCCACAAACATATCTATGAATAATTCAAAGGCTGCCATTAGTTCTCGAGAATAGTGTTAATCAAATTTTGTCCCATGTCGTATAGCTATGATTCACTGTTGTCATTTTATTTATTCAACCTCGCAAAGCTTAATTATTTACTTTATGCTTCACACTCATTATCCGTTCTTCTTATATACGATTACATTAAATATTCTTCAAACAAATTATTATTCACTCATTCTCGAGATCCCTCATTTCAATCTCCTATTGTTTATAAGATGAAGTGCCATATAAATGTTACTGAACTTAATGATCACGACAATTCATTGCTCATTATAAATTATTTTTACAATTCACTGCTCATTATAAACTATTTTTAATTGATAATTAAAAAGGTAATCATTATGCAGTAAATTAAAATTGAACTTTGGAATTATTCCTTTATTATTCGAACATAAAAGTTATGGAGATAATTTATAAGAGATAAAAAGATTTCTGAATTACAACTCAAATGTTTAAAATTTCTCTAACTGAATGAATAAGTTTCAAATGATTTTCATAAATTCAAAATTTTGGATATTTTCATTCAGATATTAGAAAAGAATATCTCAAAATTGTTGATATCTAAATTTAATTTGCAAAAGAGGAAAAAAGATGAATGAGCTCATTTTCAAACTCTTATACCATTCTAAATTGTAAGCATAACAAATATCGATTCTCAAGAAAATTCTTAATGATAAAGTCTCTTAAATGATTTAAGTTTGAAAAGCAAATTTTCGATTTTATTTCTTGATTTAATTAACTTCTAATCATTGTAGAAAAATAAAGAAAGAAATAATTTAGTATTCAGAAGAATATTTATACCGAAATTTTGATATTTTTGAAGAATAAACTTAATCAGTTTTAAACACAGTTTTAATATCAAAATTTCGAGTATATTTCCTCGTGATATTTGTTTTACAATAATATACAAAGAATTGTTGTTAATAAATTAAAAACGATTAATCAGAACGTGATAGATAACATTATAATAAAATATTGGAATTTAAAATGTAACATTTTCATTTTATGCTATATATATATATATATATATCTTTTCATTTTAATTGAATTTAAACAGAAAAATTTAATTGTAACATAATTACCATGCTGCAGCTCGAAGTGCTGTTCGTCCACCTTCACCACATTCATCTACTTTCATACCTTTAAAATGAGCAGTTTATAAAATTTATCTCCATATAAAATTAATAATCCCTTTGGTCGATCATCATGATGATATTGCATGATCGATATGATGATACATGAAGCAATAAGAGAATAATGAAATACTTCAATGAAAAGCCTTTCCTTTAATTAATGACCATATGCTATTGAAAGGTTTCAATTATATCATACTCTGTTCGGATGATATATGTAGCATAATAATTGATGATGGGAATTATATCTAAATATGCTTTCCGGTCACTAAACATCTATTTAATATTTACCAATGAATTAATTAATTTAATTTAAATATAAATTCAAATACAATTCTCATGTCTACTTACATTATGTTAAGTATTGTAATTTGTAAATATGCTGTCACAAAAGAATATAGTACAGTGGCGAGAATTCTCGATGCTTTTAAATTAACTGATTGTCTAA
>SNRZ01000027.1:600000-831552 GCA_008729115.1 Dirofilaria repens | reverse complement strand
ACAATAAAAGAATATATTTGTTGACAACAAATAAGTTGAAAATTCGTAATCAAAAAACGAATTAAATTTGAATTTGACTTGGCCTAAGAATAGTTCATAGAAAAAAAAAATTATTTTGCCCCAATCAAACATACTGTAATATTGAAATGATTTCAAACAAGAAATGATAATTTCAATTAAATTAGAAACTTTTTTTTAATTTTTATGATTTTTTCATATTTAAGAATATTTTGCTTGTGTAACCTTAATTAAAATATTGAATTATCTCCATTCGTGGTATCTTTTTTAAATTACTTAGCACACAATTTTTGATTAATTAAATTGTTTGTAAAATATTAATTTGCATATTATTATTGTATTTTATTTAAGAATGATTTGAAATTTTTTGCATAGCTCGCATACTTTTTGAATGAGAATTTAAGTACTAAAATTATGTAATTGATTAGCGAAGGATCGAAACGGCAAAAATTTAATAAATTCTAATTATTTATTTATTTTATTTGTTTTTTTCTTTTTACAAAACAATTATGTGAAGAACATTTGTTATCGAGTACGTCTGAGGAAGTGAAATTTAAAATTAATTTGCATTTACTTTGAATGAAAAACTTAAAATTAATTGAAACTTATTTAACAAATAAATTTGTTCTATTTCTTCCCAATTTTTAATATTACTGTAGATTTTTGATGCCCTAAGAAATATGCATTTAATTTATTAAATAATGAATAATAGTTAATTAAACATTACCGTATAAATTGCAAATTAAAATACGAATAGTTTGATATCCAATTAATGTGCAAAATCAATAAAGTTTATTTTTGAATGATTATTACTTGCATAACTACGATAGTTTAATTACAAAATAATTTGTCTTTTTATCACAATTATATAATTTATTTATTAACCTATTTCTTTATTTTCCTTTCCTTTTCTTTATCGTTTCATTTATTTTTCTTCTTAAAAAATGTGATGTCGAAAAATAGACGGTGACGGGGTTCGAAATCCAGGTTGCGATCGTGAACTTGAAGGTGTTAAGGAGCGTGAACGTCGATTTCTCCAGTTATCAATTAATAGCTGCCGTCTTGATAGTAAATGATTATTTATCATATGATACTCATCATCGATGCTCTGAAAAAAAAGCAGAAATGAAATAATTGATGAAAATTTTATTCATTTATGTTTTTAAATGAAAAATAATAAATAGTTCTTTCTAACCACAATGAAAAATTTCATCGACAATAAGTTCAAATCTTTCGATAACAATAAGATAAATATATTTTTAATTATCAAAAAGAATCATTTATTATATATACATATATCCATGCATAAAATTTTCGCTTTTTCTTTTGCTTTATCCAACAAAAACTTTTTCTTTGCCCCAAATTTTAGTTTATATTTTAGTTCGTATTTTTCCAATTTTTATTTTTATTTTTGAAACGAAAAAAAATTAAACACTTAGCAATATAAAATAATAAATTCTTTTTTGTCTGAATGGGAATTTAATTTATGTATTCCAATTTTGTATTATATATGAAAGATTTTATATTTTTTATTAATTTTAAATTTATTGCCCACTCAATTTATTGGTCCCTTTTCATCAAATAAATCATTTAATCGACTCATAATTTTAGGAAGAAATTATATGAGCAAATCTGGGAACATTCGTCAAAAGATTAACTTGATAATATTCATTTGTTGTAGTATGGCGGTTTATTCAAATTTTTGGTTCTTGAAAAATAACTTTCTTTGTTCTAATCGAGTGATTACTGAATATGGAAAATGAAGAGAAACGATAGAAAGTTGTATGAATCCCGCAATGTGGACCACCGGTAAACAATATTTTGGTGGTAGGGTCAAAAGGGCATTTGCTTACTTGTAAACAATCTCCTATTATCTACTTTAGGAGATAAAATAAAAAAAATAGGAGTAAAGAGATGAGGACAAATATGTATTCAAGTATTTCCAGTAAAGTAAAAAATAAAAGATAAAAGTATGCATTCGCATCTTTTATAAAATTGGAATTTTTCATAAATTCATAAATAATTTTTTCTAATTTTAAATAAATTAATTCAATTTAAAGTTTTCGGAACACATCAAATTATAATTTAAAAGTGAAATATTTCGTCGAATATTTCTTCAGGTTAATTAAAGGTAAAAGAAAAATTGAATATCGATCAAATCTGCATTCATATAACCTTTCTTGTTTTTTTTTGTTTGTTTGTTAAAAGTGTGAGAGAAAGTGGAAAATTTGAATTTATATTTTTGATATGAAAATATAAAATTAATTCAAAGCGATATCCATTTTTGTCGAAATTTCTATTATTTGAATTCATAACAAAGTATTTCTTTTTTTTAAAGTTTTCCTTAGAGGAATATTTTTTTTAGAATAAAATAAATTGATAAGTATTTAAGTAAATGGTTAATAAATAAATGAATCATCATAGCCTACCGTATCAGAATCATTATAATCAAGCGGTTCAGATTGCCCATCACCCATGCCATTTAAAATTAAATTGCCGAAATATATCATTCCTGTCTCGTAATTCATTATTGTCATCATCGTTGTTATCATCATCATCATCATCATCGTTGTTGTCGTTATCTTTGTTGAATGGTAATAGTAATAAGTGCAGTAGAAATGTCAGTGTTAGTTTTTTAAGATTATTAAGTATTTGTATCCGTTAGAAAATTACACTTGCAAATTTCCAGGTTAGCTTGAAAACAAGCTTAAAGAGGACTAGCGGAAAGTGTCCACCTTATTTCTACAATTTACAATAAAATGAAAGTTGAAATTTCTAAAAAAGTCATTTAAATTAGTTTTGAAATTACCAAACAATTTATTGTTATGCAATGTTATAAAAATTGTTAATTTTCATTTTACGCAAATTTTAGCATAATTTTTCTACAATTTTTTTAGAATTAAAATTTAAAACATAAATTTAGTTATAATTGTATTATTTAACTTTTGTGGTAAAACAGAAAGATTTACTGTTTACTTGGAATTTTGCTTCTTACTGTAAATTTAATTTGCTAATAAGCTTTGATTTTCGAAAATTTATAAAATAATATTTCTAAAAATTCTTCCATTCTGTCTTTTTTTTTGAAATTCGAAATTTCTGACCTGTATATTGATGATTTATTTATTTCTTACTATCAAATTGAATTTTTGAAAAATATAGCTGCACCTGTTGGAAACAATTTTCTCTAAGTTTTATGATAAAAATTTTTAAATTCTAATTTTCCCTACAAGTAGTTATTAAATCCGTCGAATGCAGTTAACAATTGCTGTAACAATTAAGAAATATACTGTACCTGCAATAGTCATAATTTTTCTGCTTAATTATTTATTAGCAAATTGAACTTTGTACTAAGTATATTACAGCTTTATAAATAATAAAGTTTAACAATTACATTTAATATTTTAAAATTTTGGAATTATGAAATATTTTGCGCAATTGCAAATTCTAATAAAATACTTTAATAGAAATTTAATATGCAATTCGTCATGACCTGCCTTATTATGTCGAGAGGTTATCAAATGAAATATTTTAATTTTAGGATGAACTAGAATAATTAGTTCATCATAAATTTTTCAAGATTTTCAAGATTGTTTTTTTTTGGAAGATTAAGGGAAAGAAGAAAATAAAATGACGGTATATTCCAACAAGTTATTCAAAGCATCAGTAATGATAAAGTTAATCATCTAATCAAAATATAAAGATTGAAAAAATATTGCAGGTTGACCTTTAATTCACTTTTTTTTGACTCATTATTCATTGAGTGGCATTGTTAGAATATATTTTGCAATTATTAACATAACTTTGCCAAATGTCACTTAGAAAAAATTCATTTCAATTAATTGAATAATATATCGTAAAAATGAATCTGATTTCAAATTTCACATATTTCGAATAGATATTATTTCAGTCTCAAGGCAAAGATTCTACAAATAGCGTAGTCATCTGGAAGGACGCAGAGATTCTAGAAATAGCATAGCATCTAGTGTATCTTCTAAACTGAAACATCATATTGCAATCGGTGTATGTAACTGCTCTTTTTATCAGTATTTTCGAATCAAGAAAATCCAACAAAATAGAACTTTCTCGATAATGAATCGAGAATTTTCTTTTCGAATGGGATAAATTCAATTTGACCTTTCAGTACTTTCAGAAATCATCTCAGAAGGACTCGGAATATAAATAAACTGAGAGAAATAGAAAAAATATCAGGAATATTATTTAGGATCAATTAAACAATTATTATTATTATTATTATTATTATTATTATTATTGTTATTGTTATTATTATTATTATTATTATTATTATTATTATTATTATTATTATTATTATTATTATTATTATTATTATTATTATTATTATTATTATTATGAAAATATATTTTTTACGCTCAACACTTCTGAATTTTTGATTGTAATATAGCAAAAGATATTGATGAAATATCCTGCAATATGCAATTCAGGATTTTTCATATTTCGGCCGTCAGATCATTGCTAAATAATTGTGCAATATTCAAGAAATGTTAAGATGATACTGTTAAGATGATAATATGATAAGATATATTTCAAAAATGTCTCTCCGAGAAATTTAATAAAAGTTTTTTCAATTTTCCTTTTCAATTCCCAACAGAACAAATATACAATTTGCTTTAAATTTACTTATGCTGATATCAATTAACGTTTATTAATTAAAATATTTCAAATGTCTCAATTATAAAATGAAATGAAATGAAATTGTTTACTTATTTCATATTAGAATACAATGCCTTGTATAGGAAAATTGATGGACAGAGCAACTGATAAATAGTATTCAAATTAGATGACGAATTATTGATTAAACAAATTGAGAGATTGATCACTCTATGTCGAATATCTTAGATGTTTATCAATCAATGATAAGACAATTATGGAGAAGACAGATAAAGGATAATTTTGTTCATCTTGGAATGAATTGTCCACTCACTGATTCGTGGATCAAGAGTGATAGATCTTATCGATTAGATATAGGAAGGCTACGCGCTTCTTTTCTGAATGACATCCCTCCCATATTTCTCCATAAAAGGATCCGATTTGTAATATTCAAGTCATTCAGTTATTGAATATTACGATCTTTCTTCGACTTCTCGACCCGTCTCGGATGATTGCTTCACATAGCCTGATGCAGCGAGCTGTATCGGTGCCATACTTGAATGTCCAGGTCCAAACCTGTCCATCAGGACCAGTAAGTTTGATATCCTGAAATAGAAGCTCCTAGATGAATCTGTATTCATGAGGAATAGTCATTCACGGTAGAGCTACAAAATGATCAGTTGCTCACCGGATATATTATTCCTTATAAGTGCATTATCATTTCTAATTCATTATCAAATCTTTGACCAAAGGAATTAAATTAGCTGCAACCAAAATGAATGGTGATATTCTTGAATTGAATCTTCTTAATAATACTATTCAGGGGAATCATTATCATTTAAATATCATCCCTATTATCATTTCTCCATGCTTGAAATTCTGACATTCATGAAAAGTTATTTACATCGCATATCACAAGATTGATGGATTATATTGAATTTGTGTTACATTATAAACGATTGAAGTATTTTTAGCAGTAAATCTCTATGGAAATTGTTCCAGCTATGAAAGAGACTTGACATCTCGAGAAAACTTCATGTATTGGATGGAAAAGGCCTACGCATATTTGATGTTTTTATTTCTCGACATAACGAGAATACAAAGTTGCTAGGTGACAACCAATTAAAAATCTTTTTAATCTTGCAGCTTAAAGCATACTTTTATCAAATAATCGGAAAACAATTAGCGATAGTCAATAGTTTATAGAAAATGGAATAAAACGAAAAGCTTATTGGGTACAAGAAAAATATGATATATTATTCTTTTATATGCAAAATATGATATTAAGTTTTGATTTACAACAAATTTTTTTATACATAAAGTAACGAATAGAGTAAATTTATACAGCAATAATCGATAATCAAAGTTATCTTTTATCTCCTCCACTCTGATTTAGATAGCCAATGACCATATAGTATACAACAAGTCGAATGATCAATCCATCATGTTTCTTGCCTGCAAACTATTTCTAATTTCATTTCATTTTTGGCATTTATCAGTTATAACTATCAAATAATAAATGCAAATAAAAATTTAAGCTGATATATTAAATTGAAAAGAAATTGAAATTGTTATCTGATTTGTCGAAGGAATATGATAAGAAGTTCGTTCATATCCTGATATATCATCTATCATTTTTTACATTGAAAATTTAGACTGCAATTATTCTTGTAAATCTGAAAACGATTTGTTTCTACGATAGATGAAATTGTGAAAAAAATTTCATCAGTCTAGAATTACATTTTATGCAGTTACAGTATGATAGACTATTTAAGTATTCCTTGCTGTAACTACATTATTAAAATTGAGCCATTTTCCGTAAAAATAACGTGAACTGTTAGGTTAGATATTGTGTATCATAAAATAAATTGCATTGATTGTCTTCGCAAGAGTAAGTTTTATGTAAAATATTGCAAACGATGATGATAATATGTTGGATTTCGATGAACAAGCATTATAAATATGATGATTGTTGAATAGATAAGCATAATTATCAACGCAGTTCCCAGTAGTAAAGCTGCATTAATAATTATGCCTATCTATAATTTCAATGATAAAATTAAGGTTTAGAAATCAGAACAAAGTCAGTTTGAATTGAAAGGAATGATTATATTCAGAAGATCGCTGAATAAAATATATAATCAATAGAAGGCGGAAAATTCCATTTTCGATATCAGCAGAAAACAGTAAAGTATAAATTAAACTTCAGCGGTGAAACATTGTTTTCTACAATCTGATATGATAAAAATTAGTTAATTTATCATATAATCATCCAACCGAAGATATCGTAATGAATATACCATGTTTTTTGATGTGATATCAATTAGTTTAATTTATTCGTATTTTAATCATTTCTTTTGTTTTATTCAGCAGATTCATTCAGCAAGTAAATTATAATATGATACGTCATCTAATCATCGAATGTTAAGCCACATGAAGAAAGTCTTTAGTCTTCCAAAATATTGCTTAACAAATGTTTTCTATTTATAATTCGCAAAAATTTTTTATTGATTATTTTTGTCTGATTTTGATATATCATTTAACATTAACAAAATAAGTGAATATTTCTTCAGATCGATTCGATTCGATTAATGAAAATTCTATTTTCCAATCAGCAATTGTGATGATAAGAGAATTTGTTATAAATGATAACAGTATAGTGAATGATTATAATTAAGTGAAAAAAGAGTTCAGAGAAACAGTTAATTCAGAGAAATTTTATCACTCCATGTTTTGTATTTCAGATCAATCACTGATCATGATCAATTTCAGATCATGATCAGAATGAGAAATGACGGGAGAAGTAATGGATAGGAAAATATATTGAATACCTATTATTCCTTCATGAAATACTTTGATTACTCCGTCCCCTGACTTATATATCAATTATTTTGATTCAGTTAAATACTTGGAGGCGGTACGCAATATCGCCCCTTCTTTAACAACACCCATTATTATCTGATAAAAGGGTTCGACTTCTAATATTCAAGTCATTCAGTGTTGAAGTCATACTTCGAATCCTACCTTCTGCTTGGTCTCATCTCTTCATATCTTAAAAGTGCTTTCAACAGCAGTTGTATCGTCTGTGATTTATGTTTAATCATATCATATATCACTGGCTAGATGCAGCGAGCTGTAGTTTCACTAGACCGAATATCCAGATTATTTTCTATAAAAAAACTATACAATATATGCAAATCTCGAAATTACAAGTCTCGATAAAACTATAGTTATATAGAAAAAGTAGCATTTTATAATCAAAATGCTAAATGTTTGACAAAGAGATAATTTCTTTTAAAATTGCTACCATCCAATCTTTTTCGTTTTTTTTTTTTCCTAAATGAATTCTCGAACTTAAAACTATTTAATTATTAGTCCTCGATAAACTGCTACCATGCAGAATAGCATTCTACGGTTGTGCTTGAAGTTTATGTGCTCACTGGGAATACTATTTTTTTTGCAGCAGTATTAGTCAGGCTTATCACTCTCGCAAATTTACTGTGAAAATCTTGAAGACGAGAATTTCAAGTAAATTATACTTAGAAGAATCAATGAAATTAATTGATCTTAAAATGAATTAGAAAATCTCGAGATAGAAACACTGGATTTATTTTGCATCTTCCATTATTCAATAGTTTCCAATTATATGGGTTGGATTTCCAGAACATTAAACACATTTTAAGCAGAAAAAATTTTTTGTGAAAAATCCAGGTTTAGAATCATCATTAGAATTTCTAACGAGAAACAAGATGCTTCAAAAAAAATCATTAACAATTTTTATCAGTAATTTACATCAGTAACCAATCCTTCATGGAAATTTAAATTATTTTCAAGAAGCATTATTTTATCAAATTATTATATAGTGTAATCATTTGACGTTTGCAAGACAAGCATATCCTCTTCGTCATAGAATTATTTTATTATTATTTTGATTTGTCATAAATTCTTTCTTCTCGAAATTAGAACTTGTCATATTAATTTTAAACTATTATTTTTTTTGATCTTAAAATGCTCTGTTGCGAGGATAAAATTTCGAGTATCCGGGATATTGATCAGAAAAGCGCATACTGGAAGCCATCTCCAGGATCTCATTAGATTAGATTTATTAGTCGATGAAAAAAAAAGTAGCGGGACAAAGTGATATCCATTGGGCAGTAAATACATTGCTCATAATTTTAGTGGTCGATGAAAGTTCCAAATATTGGCGGCAATGTGACCAAGCCGCAAAATTATCTATAAGTTCTAATTTTGGATTCATTAATCGATTCCATCTCCATCTAGTTATGAATGATCTATTTAACTATAGTTCGTGCCCTTCAAAATTTACTTGTCATAATCGTAGAATGAAGAGAAAGAAAATGAAAAAATTTGATGAAATATATTCAAATATTTAATTTATAAATACCAATATATATATTCAAAAAAATATTTCATTTATAGATATTGGAAAGATTTCGCAACATTTTTTGTTGCATCTTTTGATCAAGACGATTTCTTGAATGTCAAATAGATCATTCGTGATTAGATGAAAGATGGAATCGATTAATGAATTCCCAAAATTAGAACTTATAGATAACTTTGCGGATTAGTCACATTGCCGCCAATATTTGGAACTTTCATCGATCATTAAAATTATGAGCAAACGTATTTACTGCTCAATGGATATTACTCTGTCCCGCTAATTTTTTTTTTATCGACTTTTTTATCGACTGATAGATCTGATCCAATGCGATCGTGGAGGCGGTGCCCAGTATCGCGCTTTTTTTGATCAGTATCCCGGATAGCCGAAATTTCTCTATAAAAGCATCCGATCTATGGTACTAAAGTCATTCAGTTGTTGGTGATAAACTCTTCTTGTCGACATCTTATTTGTGCATCGGTTTAAGGCGATTGGTAGCAGAAGCGGGAATTGCATTGGTTGTGATCTGTTGTTCACAGATTACAGTCTTAATGAAGTGAGATGTATTATTGCCATATTTGATTTCCCAGGTCCAAACCTGTCCATCATGACCAGTAAGTTTGATATCCTGAAATTATTAGAAGCTCCTGGATGAATCTGTATCCATAAGGAATAGTCATTCACGGTAGAGCTACAAAATGATCAATTGCTCACCGGATATATTATTCCTTATAGGTACATTATCATTCCTAATTGTCTTTCTAATTTCTCGAATCTTTAAATTTATAACTGAAGATATTATGTTAACTGTAGGCATAAGAACAGTATTTTTTGGTTGGGCTTGAATCAACGAAATGCTCACCGTTAATACTGTTCGAATGGAAACAGTTTCATTCAATATCATTCCTATTATTACCATTTTCCTATATCTCTGAGATTCTGAAATCCATGATATTACCAGATAAATACAGCATATTATTGAGTTTGTGTTATACATCATGAATAACCAAACTATGCTCAGCGATAATCTTTGTTAGAAATCAATCATTCCAATGGTAGAAGATTTGAATCTCGAGAAAGCTTAACATATGAGATGACAGGCAACCAATAAAAGTCATTCTGAATTAAAGTTTCATGTAATGCAAGTGTTATTAAATGATAATAAAACAAATAGCAGAAGTCAATGGTCAACAGTTCACTCTAAGAAGAGAAATATAATGTTACTCTTTTCAGGCTCAATTCGTAATAGATTTTAGATACATGAAATAATGGATGGGGCAAATCATGCAACAGTAATCAAAATTATGCTATATCTTTGGCCTGGCTATTGTGTGATTTCCTCACTTACCAATAGCCATGTTAGATATCATAGGAGTGACCAATCCGTTGGCTTCCTTTCTCGCAAACTATTCTCTAATTTCACTTTCTGTCTTACATTTGTTAATTACAATTATAAGATAAATCAAAACAGAAATTTTGAAACGATACATTAAATTTAAAGAAGTGAACTGAAATTATCATTGGATCTCATTAAAGAAAATTCATTTGCATCTTCGATACATCGTTTCTGCATTAAGACATTTTATTGGGCTATTAGGATAAAGTTAAAAATGAATTTGTTTTTGTAATAAATGAGCCTAGAAGAAAATGAAATCGTTGTGGTTTAGAAATTATCAATCCTTTTGAAAATTTTCACAAATTTGCGAACCAGCAAATTATTTTGCTTTAAAAATTTTAAATGTTTTTCCTGTGGAACATTAAATATTATTTTGAAAACTCTGATCTTCCATATTTACTTTTTCTTTTCTCGTCCAGCAGGTGAAAAAAAAAATAGTAAGTCTCAGAGCAATATTATCAAAAAAATAAAGCTTTCAATTAATCTGTGAAGAAAATTGTTATTGAAGAGAAAATAATTTGAAATTTATTTTCACATTTATATAACTACTTTGGAGAAAAGAGTACCATATATTTTTGCTCTCATTTATATCTATCTTTTAACTTAAAAAAAATAATAACTGAAAAGATTTTCAACAATAAAAAAAATATTGAAAAATCTCATCAGTCAAATATTGAATGATTTCGTCATGTCGAGAATTTATTCATGACCAAGTTTTGCTAATATAAAATGATCTTGGATTGTAAAAATTATTTAATATTAAACTAAGAATATTAGAAAATAATGAAATTTCCAACATTTCGGAATGTGCTAATCAAATAGTGAAGAGAAACGATATGCTACGTTGCTCTTTAATTATGAAATTATGCTGTTGACATGACACATTTGTAGGGAGCGGCGAAAAGTTGAAGAGAAATGAAGAATGAATTGTTGGAGAGGAAGTGGGAATAAGATGAAGGAAGAATGATTGGAAAATTGGTAGCTAAAAAGTCGAGATTTTAACGAAGGCCAGGTAGAATAAATCCTTTATCCAAAGATAAGAAAGGCGTAAGATGCTAATGAAGACGAATAATCATTGTAAAGAATCGAAAAAATAATCTACAAATTTGCTATATCAATTTTTTTTCAAAATAAATTTCATCGATAAAAGTGTTACAGTAAACATTCATACTTCAGTGCAATCAGTTTTTATATCGTAGTCGAACAAACACTGATTGATTAGATTATTTATTGATGTGATTTCGAAAACGAACAACTGATCAATCAATGCGATAAATAACAACAGAAATGAATCTGAATAAAAATAACTTAAATATTTTTTAAATTGTATGGGTCATGTTTAATATCACCTTGTAAAAAAAGGTAATATTTTGATAGTGATATGATTTCGAGAACGAAATAATCAAGAGGATAAATAATTTACGTTACGAGAGGTCATTTCAATTATTAATATTAACTTATGAAAATAAATAAATAAATAAGCATACAATGCATTTTTTTAATCTTTACTTTGCAATTTATTTGCAAAATTGATATAAATATGAATCGAAATAAAAATATTTTTGAAAATTATTTTTATTCGAATTTATGAATTTCGAATTTATAAAAAGTATCAGAGAAATTGAAAAGTCCGAGAGATATCGGGTTTTTTGCTTCACTGCTACTTGAAAAATATTGTTTTTTTTACGCTATTAATTTGGAATCTAAATACTATTCATCAAGTTTTACAATTAATTATTTATCATTTCCATGATGATAGTAAAATATATATTGATTAATGATTTTCATTTGCTATGAATTTCAAAGTTTCATTCGTATTATTTGCATCATCGCTAATATAATCAAACAAATGGTAATATCCATATTTGAATTTTCAATTTTCAAGCGTGTTCAGGAATCATTCAGTGATAATGTGCTAAGCTTCTAAATTCGACGACATTGATAAAATTTACTTTCCACAATGAATCTTGCCAAATCAAAGTTTTGAAATTGATGAGGTACTGTATCATAAGTAATTCTATTATAAATCATTCACTGTCATATTACTAAAAATTTCATGCGAAGCAGATTTCATTATTTTTTAAATTAAAAAATTTGTTACTGATACCGATCATAGTTTTTGTTTATAGAAAATTCTAAAAGTGAAATTAAAAAAACTTTCCATCCAATTTTATTTTGGCTAGAATTTGCTAAATTAATCTTTAAAGAAGTTCAGTGATCAAGTTTAAAAAAATTAAAACTAACTGATTAAAAAGCATATTTCAAGCATATATTTATTTACCTAATTTATTTGGTTTCTCAGTAATCGTACGATAAGAGATAATTAAAATTTTTTTCATTTAATTCGACAAAGCAATTCCAAAAAAAGTGCTTTTTGTTTTGCGCTTTTTTATCAGTGATATTTGTATCATAAAATATTGCGATAAACTGATACGATTGGATCGCAATTAAATTTTAAAAGCTCCATAGGTTTTAATTTCTTCAATTCTTATCATTTTCAATATTGAATTTTTCATGCTTTTCGTGCTCCTCAGTTTTTTTTTGAAAATTAAGCTCTCATAATACTCAGAAAATTTCTAGAATAATGCTAAATAATACATAATTTTTTTTGTTTGCTTCATTCAATCCTTCAGGACATATCACTAGGAATATTTTAATATTAATCAATTTCATCGTCCATCTGATCAATTTTCGCATTTCTGATAACATTACTCATTTTCTTCCCAATTATTAAGCCTTTTTTTTAAAACTACTTCGAAAAAACAATTTTTCGAAATTTTAAATTTACGACAGCAAAATTTTAAACATTAATTAAGTATCAAATATTCCAAAAAAAGAAAAAAAATTATCATGAATGCTTTTAATTACTATATAAATATTTTAGATCAAAAAATGAAGAAATAGTCTAATTTTGAAAAAATGCAAAGTAATTTGGCTATTTTTGGAATTGGCCTAAAGGATATCTTGAAATTAATCCTATGGAAATACATGAATTAACTTTAGCAAAATATATTTTTGAATTTTAAGGCTAGCAAACATAAACGATGTTAATCGATTGTTTTGGAATGTGAAGTTTGGTTTAAAAAAAAAAACTTTTTATTTATTATTTTCAAAATTCGAGATTCTTTCTTTATCTCATCATATTCGTATTTTAAAAAAATGACAATCATAAGTGAAAAATATGACATTTCAAAAATGTCTCTCCGAGAAATTTAATAAAAGTTTTTTCAATTTTCCTTTTCAATTCCCAACAGAACAAATATACAATTTGCTTTAAATTTACTTATGCTGATATCAATTAACGTTTATTAATTCAAATATTTCAAATGTCTCAATTATAAATGAAATGAAATGAAATTGTTTACTTATTTCATATTAGAATACAATGCCTTGTATAGGAAAATTGATCGACAGAGCAACTGATAAATAGTATTCAAATTAGATGACGAATTATTGATTAAACAAATTGAGAGATTGATCACTCTATGTCTAATATCTTAGATGTTTATCGATCAATGATAAGACAATTACGGGAAAGAGAGATAAGGGACAATTTTGTTTATCATTGGATAGATTGCTCCACCCACTGATCCACAAACGATAGATCTAATGCGATGTATTTTGCGGCGATGTCTACTATCGCGCCCGTTTTATGATCAACAGCCCTCCAAATTTCTCTATAAAAGCATTCCACTTATGGTACATAACTCATTCAATTGCTTTGAACTCTAACCTATCGGCTCGTTTATCTCGCCTCTTCACTTGGCACAAAAGTTTGGGAATCGCCAGATGCAGCAGTTGTATTGGCTGTGATCTGTCGTATGGTTGCTTCACATATCACAGGCCTGATGCAGCGAGCTGTATCGGTGCCATACTTGAATGTCCAGGTCCAAACCTGTCCATCAGGACCAGTAAGTTTGATATCCTGAAATAGAAGCTCCTAGATGAATCTGTATTCATGAGGAATAGTCATTCACGGTAGAGCTACAAAATGATCAATTGCTCACCGGATATATTATTCCTTATAGGTACATTATCATTCCTAATTGTCTTTCTAATTTCTCGAATCTTTAAATTTGTAACTGGAACAATTACACTAAGCGTAGTATACTGACTACGGTCGCTGTATCGATTGCGATCTGTCATTGTTACTTGTTTTGCATATCGCAATATTGATGCAGCGTACTGTATTCATGTCGACACAATACGTATCAAGTTGTAACCAAGACGTTACTGTAGCAATACGGTTTATGAAATCAATCAGCGTTTCAACCTAAAGCAAAGTGAAACATAAAGCACACTAACTGATACTAAAACAAAACACGAATTATTCTAATGACCGGTTATTTCGCATAGGTATGAATGGGTGGAATATTATTGTAATTTTTTTGTAATTCATATCTATCAAGTACTTTTTCGTTCGTAATTTTCTTCATTAATGAATCTTGTCTGGTTAGATTATTCATCTCAAGGAAAATATTTAACTCTTGGGTTACCCTAGAAATCTCTCTTTTCTTTAGCCACTATTTCTGAAGAGTAATTATTTAGAAAAAGATATTTGAATATTTTCTTTTATATAAATTAGGAGAAATGAGTTGCTAAAAAAAGGCCATATCAATTTTGTTGTTTGGTTTGCATGCAAGAAATAGTCTTTATGAAGTATAAAAATTTGACATGCGAGAAAACTGAACTCGAGATTGATAATTGAAAGAAATATGAGCATAAGAAAGGAGTTAGTTTCATTTTGAAAGATCGGAAAATAGGTAAATTACTCGATAAAAATGAATGGGAAAAGTAATCTACATATTGAGATATTAAAAATTCTTATCTCCCAGCAAAATATTAACACGAAAAAGTATTATTTGCTGATCTCTGCTCACTTATCTAAAAGTTGATAATGTGGTGTATAAAGATTTCAATGAATTCAATTCATTCGAATATCGAGTTAAGAAACAAATTGATCAGATATATTCAATAAAATGAACATGCGAACAGTAAACAATCCTATCATGGTATATTCTTTGATTATTTCTCTATATTGCTTTCGCGGGAGAAAGCGCTATCGTACACAAAGTACCATAACCCGCAATTTTAAATCTGTTATCAGTATATGGTAGAAATAACAATTCTCTTTATGACAATAAAGATAAAAACTAAATCATTACGTTATATTCCAGGACTAAAATTAAAAATAGTTCATTTATGTTAAATTTGAAAAGCATAAAACTTTGATCTGAAACTAATTTATATTATTTGATATTTCAAATAAGAGGAGAATCTCATTTGTACTTTCAATTAAATATTTAATTTTCTTTGCGATAGAACAAAGTCAAATTCAAATTATTTTTAAACAATTCCTTCACAAATTTTGAATACAATACTAAAGGAATAATGCAAATCATATAATATGATATATAATTCAAAAGCAATAATCATTTCCAGCAATAATGATAGAGACTGTCAAGCACAATTTTCTATCTAATAATTTAAAAGTTTAAATTAAATGATGCTACATTTCGGAAAGAATACAAATAACTGCTCTATAAAATATTATTAAATTTTAATGATGAGCTTTTGTACGATAAATTATTAAGATTTTGTCCTATCATTATGTTATAAGTCATAATTATTCGAATCAATTAATCATATATAAAAACTTGGTCTTTAAACAAATAGAAAAAATAACATTTATCAAACATTATATGCATAAATGAAATTCTTATCATCCGTATTAGAATTGATGATATCATATGCTAAAGCAATATTTGTTATAACAAGCTAAATCATATTAGAAACGAATTATCCCATAATATTTAATCACCACTAATATCAATTCAATACTACGTCAACATATTTGGAAATAACAATTCTCTTAATGATAATAAAGATAAAAATTAAATCATTATGTTATAATTTCAGGACTAAAATTAGAAGTAGCATATTTAAATATTTAAATTTCAACGTTGTTATTACATTATAAAATTATTGAATCACCCAATCACTCATACTGATAAATTTTCTGATAAAAGTGTATAAGCTCAATCGATACTAATATAATTGGTGAAAGTTTATTTAGCAATAATAATTATTGTTTTGTTGATAAAAATAATTTTTGTTTTTGATAATGATAGCGAATTGTACAGTTTGCATAAGGTTTAAAACATTTAACCATATAAATTGGAAGATTTGAAAAAAAAGTGATTTGTAAAAGTTGTTTATGTTTAATCGTTGAAGAATTTAAAAATTAACTTTTTTTTAGAATATGATTATGATACTTCCTTATCGAATTATCGCGTATATACTTATGTAATAAAGAAATATGACGGAAGAAAATTATTTATTGATCTACTCTTGGTCTAGAAGTCAACTGATCTAAAAATTGATCATAGATTTGCACTAAGTGATATTGAAAAGTTTCATAGGACATTCTAGTTAGTACCATCAAATCTCTGTCCAAAAGAAAACTTCTATCATGATTTCAATCATTCATATATCGAACGTCCACAGAGATTACCGTTCCTCATAAATCAAATATAAAGGATAACCTACGCACTGAATATGGTATATTTATTTCGATTATTTCGTATATATTACTCAATACGAAAGCTATACTCGTACGATACTCGAGATATCTTGGTCAGCTTATATATTTCGACGATGACAGTCAAATAGTGAACTAACCAGAAGCCAAAATGTCAAGAAGCTCACAACCATCAAGAATAAAATATTTTACGGTTATATTGGGATTAAATAATCACCATAACATATTGTTCTAAATGGAAGTGAATCAGATGCAATTCATTTCTAGAATATTCCATGTGTCTGATTGGAAAATTAAGAATCTCAAATTGGCTATATAAACGCTATTATCATTACACCTCATCGATGTATTATTTTCCATCTCTTAAATTCCAATCATCATATGAAGTGCATGATAACAGTATCTGTATCACCTGCGATATATGCTGTTATTTGTTCCGCAACAGCAAAGAATTGATACAGCATAAATGCAAATTTACAACATCATCTTTCGCTATCCATTATAATTTATATTGAAACTGTCTGAAGCAAAATCAAACCTGAAATTCGAAGAAGTACCAAAAGACAATGAGACAATGTTTCACAGTCAAACTACATCCGAAAAGCAATATATTATGATAACGAAAAAAGTGCGCAAATCTATGTCCTAGGTTTGATGCGTGAAATGTTGCTATTTGATAGAAATATTTCTAAAACTCGTAAATTCTACTCGATGTTTTGAAGGGACCGGTACTTTGTAAATTAATTATTGCAACAATTTCAACATTCGAGATGAAGTAGAAGAAAACGTCGAGATGAAGCGAATTTAGATACACGTGAAGCATCCACGGTGTCCTAAGTTTATTCCATTGTTGACTTAATATATAACTACATTTACCTTATCAGTGATACGTAAAAAATATAATCAAAATTTGTTCAGTATGTTAGAACATTACGCATAGAATTACTTGCACTGATTATTTCAACTTCTTCATTCTCATTTATGCGCAATGCTTATTGAGGTATCAATCTTAAAGAATCTGAATAATTTTTATCATTTTTTCACATATCTTTTTTTTATGAGTTTGCAGAAATTACACTGCACTTTTATTTACTTCAATTTATGATTTGTCTTCTTGATTTAATCCCAAATTAGACTAGATAAGGTAAGTAATTTCAAGGTACTAGATAAGATAAGTAATTTTAAGGTCTAAGATAAATACAAGTGTACTATTAGCCAGTTTAAAAATTAATTTTTATCCTGAATTAATTAACTAAATAACTTCTTTGAACTGAAGATAATGTCGAGAGTATCTATACGATACGAAGATTTCTAATGTCATTGCAATTAAAAAATCAGATTCTTGAAAAATGATAGAAAAGTAAGCATTAATGAGTATTTTTAGTATTTTTCCCTTCTCTTTTTATCTTATTCATTCCTCAACTTCATTCTTTGTATAATTAATAGAATGTTTTAAATTTCAATAATAAAATAAAATTATACCAATTGATCACTTCTGTTTCAATGTTCAAATTCTTAAATAATTTCCTCCAATTTAGTAATTCTTAAGAATTTTTGTATTTAAATATAAAAATAAGAAATTGCTGATATTTGTCTTGAGAAGAAGACAAGACGAGAAATATCATTTACACTCTCGACTTTCATGTTAAATAGTTCTCGTAGATCAGTTTATGTTGGACTTGCTATTCATCATGCAAATGAATGAATATATTCTATAATCTGCATCGCACATAATAATGCTTTACTAAAATTATCGTTTTTGTTTATTTTTGATAGTACTAATGTAGATAAATGATAATTGAGCATTAGGGCATATTTACTTATATGAAGTAAATAAGTACTACTTTTCTTTGGGAGTATTGATAAGGAATAAAATGACATGATAATTAAAATTATCAGCTTGTTATAGCATATAGGATGAATGTGCATCGAAAATAGTAAAGTAGTTCCGATATCTAAATAGTATTCAAATTTTTGCAGCAGGAATTAATTAATTAATACATAATGCAAAGGAGATGAGCAAACATTGATAATTTTAGAAGTCTGAAAATTGAAACTTAAAAATGTCAAGATGTAACAGCTTAGTAATCATAATATTGTAAATAAGATGCGATATTATGAATTATCTTTCAATGCTTCTATGTGTTGCTTAGGCTAGAAAACTTTTTGATTTTAATATTATTTAAGATCAAATTAGGATAAATCAAACGGTATATGGTGCGGTACCACTTAATCCATATGCTCATCTATCATGTCCTTCTGGTACCACAAATACTACACCAACATTTGGTTATTCTTCCACACATCCAAATGCACCAATAGGAATGTTTCTATCAGTAATTATTTAAACGGTTTGTTCAATTTTATTTTAAACAAATTTTGTTACGTTTAGCAAATGAATTTGATTACATTTTTTCGCATTTCAGGAATAATTCCTCGGAAGAATCGAAGAGAAAGAACAACTTTTAACAGACAGGAACTCGAGATTCTAGAAAATCTATTTGCTACAACTCATTATCCCGATGTATTTATTAGAGAAAAGATTGCTGAGCAAATACAATTGCAGGAAAGTCGAATTCAGGTTTTCATCTTCTTTTCCCTATTTATATGTTACTTTTACTTAATTATCCAACTACAATCATTTTCCTTTATCATTTACAATCTTATCAGTTTCAACAAGAACATTTCTCGAAGAAAAATGCTTCATTTTTCATAAATAAAAGTAGAATATTTATAAATATGAGAAACTAAATGATTTATTATTCAAAAAGTTACCGGAAATAGGCATTCTATCTCTGGCGAGCATCTGCCATCACTTGCCAATCATTCGATTTATGAACTTTGCTAAATATAACAATAGACAATCACTTGATATGCAAAAAAATAGAGCGGAAGGCATTTTTGATGTTGACCGAGAATAGTCTTTGTTTTAAGTTTTTTTTATAAAGGCTATTTATAAAAGGCTGACAAAAGGGTAACTGAATCCGAAAAACTTCTTTCAATGATGATATCTCTTCTCTTCGGGATTCATGTCATCGGGCAAAATGATAGGCACATTTTGGGTAATTTCTTCTTTCATCGGATGCTACAAATTTAACTCTCCTAGCATTCATTGATGTAAACTTATGCTTTTATCCGAATATTCAATTCAAAATTTTCTTTTCTTTATTCTCATAAAAAACGATAGCAAAGTCATCCAGCTCATCCAACTAACCGTATTTACGTAAAAATATACAAGAATGGCGAGAAGGAAGAGATACGCAATAGCAAGAAGCATTCACCGCCACTTCCGTCAGGTAGTTATGAAATGGATTTGCTGAGATGAACGTTTCTTTCAATTTTATAACCATTTTGTATTATTTGATACGTACGTCGTACGTAATAAGTGAACGTCTCTGCGTATCTTCATGTACCATAATTTCATATTTGTGTATATGTCTTTGTGTGTGTCTGTGTGTGTGTGTGTGTGTGTGTGTCTGTGTGTGTATGTCTATGTATTTATGTATACTTAACTTTTTGCATAATTTACAAATGAAAGATTCTTAGAGAAAGCATTATATAAAACAAGTTAAATTCTAAATTTTCTCGACTTATGATGATGCATATGCACGCATGTATTTCAATACTACAATATTGCTTTTGCATACATGACGAGAGTTGAAATTAATAAAGGCGAGAATGAATCGGTCAGTATAAGTAAACATGATGCCGAATATTCATTTTATTATAGAGCCAGACTGAATCTTCAGTCTTCATTTTTCCTTCTTCTTTAAATTTAAGCGTAATCAGACTGATTCTGTTTGACTCTCGAGATCAATGAAGATTGATCAATTTATGCGCAAAAAATTGAAATATGTTGTTTCTCTGTATGATTAGCTGTGACCTTCGATCAGTATAATTCTAATAAAGTTATTAAAAAGTTGTTGATTAGTAAATAAAGTTTTATCACTTAATTTTACATTATTTCGAAAGCGAGGTCAACTATGAAGGTCCGAAATCTTATTTGCTTCATTTACATTGTAAGGTACATATTTGAGAAATATGTGAAAGATATGGCATATGTTTCGTTGTTGAAAAAATCTTAGTTTGTCTCATGATCCAGAAGAGCTAAACTGATGAATTTCTCAAATCGAGAAAGTGATGTCCAGAGATCGAGCTAGATTTGTAAGGATCATATTCGAAATATTCAAATAATTTAAATAATTGAAATAACAATGATATGGAAAAATTATTAAATTTAAGCTAAATTTATAAGGAATGTCATATATGACAAATTCATAAATTTAAAAATTAAATTAATAATTATTCCGTAGAAGAAACAATCATATATTCAATCATGTGCTGTGCTTCGTTGTAAAGATGTTCTGTTTCGTGTATTTCTCAAAAAATTTCAGAATACCATTTTATATTTGAATTAATCCTAAAACTAAAAGAAAAACAATGAAGAAATTTTTTTTCTTTTTTATTTCTTATAATGACTTTGATACAAATTCAACTATTGATTTTGAGGGAACATTGAATATCAGGATTCCAAGTGATATTTGAGTATTGTCCACAGCATTTCAACAAACTATGACTAGTATCTGAATAATCCGTTGATTGCAAGAAAGGTTGAATATAACAAGGTGGAATAAATCGAATAGTTGCCATTGCTTTAACTGCCATGAAAGCACTTATCGCCGATGCGATTATCGTTAATACTATAAATGCAAAAATCTGTTAAATTGCTTATCGACCTATAAATTACATTTGCTAATCAATTAAATAAGTTTATTTGATCAGCAAATTACTGCTCATTCAATAGCGTTTTCTTTATTTGTTTGCCATATTGTAAAGAGTTATTAAAAATGCTTGGCTTATTTTATCCGCAAAAATTATATGATTTATCAGCTAAATTAACATGATCTATTTATTCGTTCATGTGTTACTTGATTAATTCTAATTAATGAATTCATTAATTACTAAAACTTACCGTTCACAAACAAGAACCAAATCATTACATGACTTGGTGTCCTCTCATAAATTCTGCAAACAAATAACTGTTAGGAACATATCCAACAGATTCATAAACTAAAAAAAATTCTCGCATATTGTGTAAAGATCACATTTCATATGTGATAAGTCTTTTCTATGTAATAAAACATTCTTTAATATCAAATATCATCATCTTTAATTAATATTGGGAAGCTCTCAGATTTCATCTTTAATCAGCAACAAGATTATTAATGAGATCAGTGATGAGAAGATCTCAGATATTTCTTTAATCAGTAATCTAATAAATAATGAGAAGATCAAGTAGGAATGATTTGCATTTAATTATAAAATTCTGATACAAAGAAAAAATTAGCATGTAGAGCATTATATACTAAACTTGTGCATTCTTTCATATCATTTATCGATATGATGATAAATTAATTTGTGCAATTTCTTCCAAAAAATTTTTTCGGAAGATTTCTTCCAAAGATCAATCGTTGATAAAAGGGTTTAATTACAGTTGATTATTTGGCAGAACTAACTCTTTCAGTGTCGGTATTTTCCATTTCTTTGTTTTCTCACTGTATCGCTGGTTTTTGAGAGAAAGGCCAAATAAAGTTGGCAATATAATACAGGTAAATGGAATAGTGGTGCTCCCAAAGAAATCCATAATTGAGCCAAAATTCGGGATTGACAAAGCGACGAACAGTATGACTGTCAAAAGTCCAGTACGAACGATAACGCGTTGCCAACACATCCCTATAAATTAATTTTAGAAATGTTTGAATTTTAAGTTGGAATTTACTAATTGCAAAAAGTTTCATTTCTAATTTTCAATTAAATTTTTCCAAGCTTTCAACAGATATTCTTTATCACATTTCTTTGATATCGTTGATCCTAGTGATTAAGTTCAAGATATCCTTTATCACATTTCTTTGATATCGTTGATCCTAGTGATTAAGTTCGATATGATTAGACAGAATAAAACGAACTGTGCGGAACATGTAACATATCTTCAACTTGTTGATTAACTGGATTTATTGTAAGGATAATGGTAAGTACGCAGTGAAATGCAACTGCCAGGTCAGCTCCATGTCGAATCCAGGTTGATTGAATTGAATCAATTAATGAATCTTGCATGCTTTGACCGTAGACAGCATATGCATATACGGATAGCGGAATATATAAACAACAAGCCCCTGAAATCCTCAAATCAGGCTCTTTTTTTGTGGACAAGAGATAAATCGATATAATCAAATTGCTTATTTAATCAATAAGATAAGATGACATTGTTTTAGCTATGACATGTGGGATAGTTTCAAGCATTTTGAAATTAGCGAGAAGCTATTTCACTCGCACATCAAATCTTTTAGACAATTAATTTTCTGAAATGATAAAATTCAAGCAAAAATAACTAACAGAAGAACCCGAGTAAGACAGATTTCGAGAATTCTTTTGGTTCACGCATATCATGTTGAATTGTTGGAAATACATGATGACCGCTATAGGCAAATACAAATGTGCCAAGACTGTAGAGAGAATAAAATGACGGTGGTTTATAGACAGCTGAAGGTTTGCATAAATTATAGTCTCGAGTAATACCAAAGAAAATCAAGACAGCAGCAATTACGGTACAAAGAAGCGATATGGCCAAAACAATCCTAAAATAGAATTGCTCATTAATATTGCTTCTTTATTATAAGAGATAAAGAGTAATTGATTTTAGTAAAGTTTAATGATTGGGATCTATATTGGTCTTATTCGTTTCCAGAACATATAATATTATACAATTATGCAATTTATATTTTAAATTTGGAATGATTCTTTCACGAGAAAAAGACTACGTATTTTGAAGATGTAAAAAAATTGGATAGATATGGTATTTGCAAAATATATGCCATTTCCAATATCATTTCGAGAATTTAAGACACTATCAGTGAAAAAGAAGGATAATTTTCTGTTTATAGAATCATTATCCATTTAATTCGTGTTTCATTATTTCGCTAACTGATTTTATGCAGAATCGATCACTTAGATCAAAGCTTTTTTTTATCAGTTGATGAATCTATTGATAGGGAAGCAATGATTCTGTCTTGTTGTATGCTCAATCAGTAATGGCAATAATTTTGTAAAGCATTGATGCTTGTTGGAAAAAAGACATTGTTGTCGATTGCTTATAATATTTTCAGTTTTATTTTTCTGAAGCCTTATCTCTGCTTTCAAGTGATAAGATTAGATGGCATTAATGGAAGACGAGTGCATTTTTTGATCAAATCTTTTTATGAAAATTTTTAAATAAAAATTATACGATTTGTTAAACAAACCAAAAATCAGCTGGTGATTTGAGGAATGTAATTGGTAATATTAATATGGCAAGAATGATTAATAAGAGGCAGAAATGTATTTTAATGCCAAAATGGACCAAAACTTTATGAAATATACTTGACGATAAAATAACATATACAGTTGTAACACCAAAAAGCGTCGTATTAACACAAAATACTGTGAAAGTCCTGAAATTTGAAATTTTAGAATACGCAGAGAGATGCAAGGAATTCTAAACAGCTTTTTTCTAGAAGTGCAATTTCTGCTATTCAATATTTGAAATTTATTTTGCCTTCTGTAATTTGCATTCGATGTTATAAATAGAACTGTGAACATGTATCTCGTATATATTATGCGAATCTCGAGATTAGCAATATTATATATAATTACATCGGATAAGAATGTGAAAGTCAATAAAGTTGCAAGTTCTCTGAAAATTCCTTAATTTCACATTAGAGAAGTAAGTAGTGTAATTTGAAAAACGGTGAAGTATGGCTTGCCTCATTTTAGGTCCGAAACTACGCATACCAATTTCAGGATACGGTTGACGACAGTGAGTCCTGTAGACAGCCCATCGATCTCTCATTATACCCCATGTCTCGGATAAGAGATAAGCAGTGCTCATAAAGAATATGGCAATCAATCCCATAAATAAACAGCCAATAATCATACCTGGAAACAAGAATTATCTAATCAAGAAACATGCTCAAAGCAGGATTATGCATTATCATATATGCCAAGAGATTCATCTCTTTACATTAATTAGGTAAAATTCTTCAAATTTTAGATCTTAATCATATGATTCGCTGATCGACTTGAAAACGAATAAGCAATGAGTTCCACTAAATATAAATATATCTGTTCCGTTATTTAATTTTCATTAACTCAATCCAGAATCTGTTTCGTTATACATATAACTCGTTGGATCTAAAATTTCATCAAGAAAAACCTGTATCATGAAATCCAGCTGGCATGGCCACTAAACCTCCGCCAACCAAATCCGCAACGACGATGACGGATGCGACTAACCAACTATAACCTCGAGCGGGAAGTTCATTTACAGATGAAGTGTTGGTAGTAGTATCTTTCGTCTTATCTTGCTGATTGTTTTGCATTTCAATGTCGGAAAGGAATGCTTTGATAGGTTTGCGTGATGATTCAGTACTGGTAATATCATCGCTATCTGTTTGTGGTGATATTGCAGCATTAGAATCGCCCACTAATCTGCTCATTTTTCAGAATCTTTGTCTGAATAACAGAATTATGAAGACATTGATTTTAATCGAAAAATTTTTCATTTCAAAAAAAATTTAAGAAGAAATTTGAATCATTAAACAGATATGCAAACATTTCATTCTTAGAATTCAACGGTTTTTAGCATCCTTCTAATGAAGCACATGATTAATTACATCTATAATGATACTGTTTTGCTTTCAATGCTTTCCGCAAACGATGAAAAGTTTCTAGCAAGTTCCGTGGAAAGTATATCAATATCAGCCGCTTCACAAAATCGAGAATCTATCTAATAATAAATTTAATTTGATACACATTACATACAAAAGCTGTCTTTTAAAAATATTGCCTAAAACTGATGCTTAACTTTATGCAAAATTATTGGATGATTTATTCATCAAATATATATAATATTTATTTGATGAATTAAGAATATGCGTGGCGTGGGAATACGTCATCTTACATATAACAAATTATCATTTGATGACTTAGATAATTGTAATAAAATGGATTGAGATTTATGTACTTTCATCATCAATTTTTATGGAAAAAGTACGAAGGAATGACTGATATAAAAAATGTTGAATACTAGTTTTAAAAGAACAGGTCACATGATGACTGAAAGAAAGCGGAATTTAAATTCATTTTTGTTCGCTTTTAAAAAAATCAATTTCGAAAGATTGGAAATTTAAAATGATACTTTATCACAAAGGTATGGAAATGGAAGGATAAATCGAGTAGCTTATAATTCATTCCCTAATCACTCATTCTTATAATACCAATGATACGTGATATCATCACGTACAATTAATTATTCGGTAGAAAAAGTTATCATTTCAATCATACTGTTTTATCTAATTGTTAATTGAGTTGTTGATAGCTCAAGTCATCATACCTTATCTAAGAGTTACAGATTTTACTAAGATACCTAAGAAGGATAATCGAAGAAGGTCAAATTTAAAATTGATGTTTGATCGAAGCACGACAGTATCAAAGTTGCTGGTTGATACTATTATTACTTCGTCTAACTTTTTAACCATCCTACTGATATCAAAATCACATTCCAAAAATGGAATTCGAATAAGTTTTCCTAATATACAGTGTGTTTTGTATGTCACTGCTTTTCCAGGTTTGTAAAGAGACCACTCCCCCGCTTCCCCGCCTTTACTCTTAGGTCATAACATTCTTATTGATCAAATTTGCAAAGCATATTCTTTATCAAGCAACTTTGAAACTTAGCATTAACTTCTCCTCTTCCTTTCTTCCCCTCTCCCTCTCTCTTTCACTCTTTCTCTTTCTTTCCTCCTCTCTATCTTTTTGTCTGCATAAAATGTCGGCAATGAATATCTTTTTAAAGATGAATCTGAATGATGGATGGAATAATAATGACACTGAAAGATTTCAACTTGTATGTTAAAATTCATTAAACCATTACTTCTGAAGTAACAATAGAATACTCGTTGCAACTACTGTCTTTTCCTTCTGATCATTGATTTCAGAATTGTTGATATTTTGAGAAATGAAAATTTTGTCTGGTCATCAGAATATCTTCAGAAAGATGTGAATCATTAATCATTCATGCCGAAACAATCCAGTAAAACAAAAATTCTTTTTTTTTTTTTGTTATTCTGCCACCGATATGCTTTACATTTTTTCCGTGAACGAAAATTTTGCAATTCTTCCATATTTCATATGCAATGTAAACGAACCACTTTAAATTATTTATCATCGGATTCAAGATGATAGTGTTGATTTGTTGGTAATATTCCTGCAAATGTCACCTAATGAACTTCTGAATCAAAACATTATTTATGATACTATAGACAGTTATGATTGGATGTCATATGTATCATCCAAATATCACTTTGACTAGTTCAGAAATGACAGAAGATCAATTTCATGTTTAAATGTCATTCTCGTCGAAGCAATCTATATAACAGATGTTACCTTGATGGAAATGCATTACAAATATTGCAAACAAATAAACGAACTCTTTTCCTTGTCTGTAGTATCATAAATTAGTTTTTAAACAATTTTTGAGATTATTTTTGAATCTTTTATGTTCGGTGAAAAAATTGGATTCTTTTTCCATTTCTCTTTTGAATTATATACAAATGTATAATTGAAAATTTGCTGAAATTACATTTCAATTTAAAGTTCAACAAAATGTCTTATAATTCTATAAAAACATTCGGCTAAAAAAAGATTACACACTGATCAATATGAATAAATCGATAAAAAAAAAAGTTGGCTTTTAATCCAAATATTTGTCGTCTGCTAAGATACTTTAGAATAATTTCTCGTGCCCATTTTTTCCTAATTTTTTAAGCTATCTTTAAAGAATTCAATAAATATTTGATTAAAGATTAGGAGAAAAAAACATTTTAAAGAACTAATATTGCTGGAAGATAAAAATTCCTAACAATTTGATTAATTGAGAGAGAAATAATTAATTCTCGGATAAACTGATCTCTGCTGTTTTCAATAAAATTTGCAATATTTAATGATGCTTTTTTCTTGAGTCTTGAAACTTTTAATAACATATTGCATATTCTTAAATATCAATTACTGTTAATAAAAAATCTAATCAACGAATAGATCAAATCATAAAATAACTCGCGTAAAATTGATATAATGATCGCTCGGATTATTTCCGTAATAATTAAATTATGTTATCTGCTTGCAATTTTCATATTTTCTTTGCTGCTACTTATTTCATTATAATTTTGCTAATATTTTCTTCCTTAAAGTTTATGTTTTCAATGAGAGAAAAAGAGATGAAATAAAGGAATGGCATAAGTATTTCAAAAGATATAATTAATTAAAAAGTTCAAATTTTAATGAAAATAAGAAATTAAAAAATGAAAAGCGTAGGAAAAGAAATTTTTGAGAAGTAGGAATAAATGAAAAGAGAAATTGTATGAAATTCTTTCTATTTTTTACTGAAAATATTCAAAGAGCGATGATGTCATTACACAAAAATGCGATATCATTCGCAAAGTTTAATAGCGATATTTCTTGAAGAAATTCTAGTCTTGCTGTTCTTTACTTTGATATTGACAATTAGTTTTTTTTTCGATAACGGCTGTCATTTTATAATTTGTCATATCAGAGCAATAATAAACTGCTATTCTATCAGATTCAGCTATATGAGATGAGAAATGGTAGCGAAAATTTGGCGATGAATATAGAGCAAAAGAATTGATGACAAACAGCTAATTAATTCATCTAATTGGATAAGAAATGCAAGTAGCTACCGTAGTCTACTATCTTCTTCTTATCATATTTTTATCATATAATTAGTCCATATTGATAGCATACAGTAGTTGTAAGTTTCTTTAAGTTTGTCTTGTCTGTTATCTGTGCGAAAAAGCTTGCTAAAAAAGATGCAAAAAGGATTTGGTTGGTTATTACTTGCAGAAAAAACTTTTAAAATAAAAGTTCTACATCATAGTTTGGTCACTTATATTGGAAGAAAGTACAAAATATTTGTCCTTATTTTCATCATCTTAATATTTATGTATTCTAAATAATATTTTGCAAAAAAGGAGAATATACTTTTCTCTGTCTCGTCGAGAACAAATTAGTCAAACTTTAACAAATTAATGGATGTTGCTATTCTTTAGCACTCTTTAAATATTATCATACAAAAGTACGTCTATCATTCCATTAATTATCGATTCTTTGACTGTCGCTTTTCTAATCACTGACAGTTTAATCAGACAATCAGTCGATAATTAAAAAAGAACATTTTTAGTGCAAAATAAATTTCAACAAAACAAAAAAATTTTAATGATAAGTAGGTCAAAAAGAAATGTTTCGGAAAAAGGTCATAATATTCACATTGTATTTTATAAGTATCAGTCAGAATGCGTCATTATCAATTATCACAGAGCCAAAAATTGCTAGGCCAGGATGAGTACTGTTGAATTGGCTTATTAATAATATTCGTCTTTTGCAATACTTATAATAAAGAAAGCAGAATAATATAGGCAAAAGTATTAATTAGAGCGAACATTATTATAGATAGAAACTATTCTTTTATATTCTTGGCCAGGATATCCAGGTGACCACGAAGACTGATGATGGCGCAAATGATAAGTGCTTACTGTACAGCAGTTTTTCAGTTATCATTTTGCACGATTGTTAATCAAACATCTTTTATGTATGTTTAGTATATTGCGCTCATAAAATGATAATGATAACTTTATTGATATAAATAACGCAAAATATGTTTTGAGACAATTAATTTTAGAACTGAATGATTCTTCAATTTTGCAAATTTTTTTTTGATATTTCTTCATTTGTTTACTGAAATGAAAATTTTAAGCATTCTTCCAAAACCATTAGTAAGCCAAGAAATTATTTCAAGCTTTATCTGCCTAAAACTTATTAGCCGTAGACAAATTACTTATTTTTAAGTATAAAGTTATTTAAGTACAAACTTTAACAAATTGATGGAGTTTTAAAATTCAAGTAATGAATCACAAGTAGTGTATGAATTCTTTTTATTGATATTTTTGTTTCGGAATATATGGGAAATTGAAATTTAAAACTTATTACAAATCACTTATCAATAGTGGAAATAGTGGAAATGGGAAATAAGAAATGCATTCAATGAAATATCTGGTTGCCTTTCTTTACTGCTTTCTAAAAGAAACATGAAGCAGAATTGTAAATTCAACATGTTGTTTATTTTGAATTCATCATTGCTAAATAATATATTAACTCTTTGTTTTAAACGATCGATCTATCTTATGCTTACATTTTTCGAGAATTGTCTATGAGTAGAGGTCGAGAACGATCTTTATTTGTATGTTTGCAATTACTAATGGATATCTGTTACGAATGCATCGAAACTTTTTGCTAATATTGCAAGATTAACTGAAATTGATTGCAGTTACGGAAAGGGAACCATTTTCATCAAGCATAAGAAATTTTTGGTTTTTTTTTTTGACAAGGTTATGGAATTGAAATTTCTTTATTGATATTTGTATTAAAAAAAAATTGTCTATTCGAATATGAGGACATATCAAAGTTATCACCTTTGTCGGGAATGTTTTAATCATCTACAGTGTTCAGTATGAATTGTTTGTTATTGAAATTGATAATAGATATCAATTTGAAAGATATTTTTAATTAATTGCAGTATTTTCCATTTAATTTTTTTGGCTCTTATGGGAAAGATGCCAGTCTTTTTATTCATTTCTTATTGCATGTGACTGATAAGTTTTTACATTCTAAGCAAATTAGACAAATGAAAGAATAATTGAATGATGTTTTAATTTGCACTGGCTAAGAGCCATCATTCATTTGATGTAATATTGATCGTTATTCAGATGACAGAATGATGTAGAAATTGTTATTCAGATGACAGAATGATGTAGAAATCATAACGAAGAGTAGTGCAGAAATTGTTATTCAGAAGAATGATGTATAGAAAGATAAATATTGCATATCAAGTTATCAAGAATAATCTGAACTTCAGCGATGACATTGCCGCAGTGTTGTTGCATTGGTAGTTAATTGATGCGCAATTGGAATTGCAGATGGAAAATATGCCTAGCGAAAAAATCATAATCTTCTTTCTAGTAAGACTACGGTAGATCATCGATGGCGATATCATATCAGTATAGCTTCTGTTACTTAAATTACTTTAATTAATATTCAGAAATTTTGAATTTTAAAATTTGAGGTTTCCAATTTATATCCAATTTCAATTTGCTTTATTTTGAACTTAATTGGGGAAAAAATATTCATTAATTTGCAGAATAGTGAATGCCAAACATGAATGTTTCTCGATGATAGTAACATTTGTTAAAACATATCACGTGTTGCGACATTTATTGCGACATTGTGAACAAAAGAAGAGCAATAATCAAATGATCAATACTTCAAGTATCTTCATTAAGCGAGATAAAAGAAAAAGAAAAGATAAGATAATTTGTGATAATTCTTATTCGTAACAGCTGTGAACTGTAATGATCGCTTAATCAATGGTTAGATAGCATGAAACTGTGCCGCACAATCTGTTTCGATTTGTAATGAAGTCATAATGAGCTGCGTGATATGGCATTTCTAAAGCTTATCAGAATTTGCAAACGTTATCTGTTTTGTTTGAAGATGGCATGATCTATGATCGAGATATTAAAGTTGCTAATTGTAAACTTCATTTCTTGTTCCTGCTAAATATCAATATTGATCACTAAAGATACCGAACAATCATTCGACTTATCTTAGATCATTAAGTATGTGCGTGCGAATTATACAAGGCAAAACTGAAATAATAATTACTTCTATTAACTGTGGTGCATTAAAATTAAGGTAATGTATCAATGTATCAATCACTGATCACAATCATGCTTTAAATGATCACAATCATGCTCATTGATCTATCATAAAAGTCTTGACATCATTTCTTGATTATAGTGTAAAAGTACTTGCACTGTACCACATCTGATTTCAATGTGGTGTTATTTTCACTGTTTGCATTATCTCTTTGCGCAAGGAACAACTTTTCTCGACAAACATTGCCTACGCAGTAAAGTTATTAATCCCACTCTCGATGATAATGATGTTTTCAGTTTCAGAAAAATGATTGAAAAAAAGAGTTATGATTATAATGTAGACAATTTCAACGGACTATTTCAAATAATCCATTCTTGATCATTCAATTCAGTTCATGCAAATAAATCAATGAATTATCTCAGATATGAAACCGTAGGAATGGTAATCGAAAAATGTTGAGAATCTGATTAGAGGAAAGCAGATATAGTTTTCATCATCAATGTGAAGTCAAATTGAAATACGCAGAAATGAACTTCGCAAAAAACATTTCATTTGTGCGGCAGATATTTATTCATCCCAGCACATCTGATAATATCGCATACTAAATTAAGTACCATAAAATATCAATTTAAATTTTACTCAACAAATTCTACCTGAAACGATGATTTCTGTCTATTTATTTATTTGCGGAAGTATCTGCAACACATGAAACTATTATTAAATTAAATTCATAAAATTTACAAAACTCGATCTTTCTTTCACTAATGCAATACTATGTGTCAGATGCCAACATAAATCTTAATTCTTTTCATCACTGCCTATTTAAATTTTTGTATATCATATGGAATAGAATTTTCTTCCTCAACTGTTCTTCTCATCTTTGCACTGAAATGTTCGACGAATCTGGCAATTCTCGTTACTCAAAATATTCAGGATAATCGGGTGATTATCTAAAATATAAAATTTCGTTATGATTTTAATTGACATAATTTCTAATAAAATATAAACAAAATTATTTATAGCATAATAAATTATTAGTATTAAAGATAAATTTGCATACGAAGCAATAAACTTTTCACATCATCACTGAAATTTCAAAGATAATTCTCAAAGAAGAATAGAATTTGAAATTGGTATATCCTTTATTTGATAAAATGAATGGAAAATCATTTCAAAAATATTTTAATAGTTCTATGCATGATATATATGATATATAAAAACATGTCTAATATTAGTGATTGCTTAAGTTAAATTGAAATGGAAACAAGGTGCAAAAGATCTTAGATGTTGATCGTTGAGTTGTTGTAAGAAGAAACCTCACAATTATATAGCAATTGTGATCATGTATTCTACAGAAACCCAGTAAGTTTCCGGTCTTCTAATCAAATTCCCTGATTTCTCTTGAATTATTTATCAAAAAATCATTTGCAAACATCCTCAAATCTAAAATATAACACTTCCAACGAAAGAACTAATCTGAATTCATATGCCATTTAGATTATATATTTCTGAATGATTGATTCCTTCGTATTTTATAAACTTCCTACAGAAAAAAGAATTCATCAGTGATTACCGCTAGAATGACTGCATAGCGAGAATGAAATTTGTCATATAATTACATATGAGATTTAAATTCATGTATTTAAAATTGGTACTTTTTTAAAGCCATCATTGTACTAATATTATTAGAAATAAAAGAACATTGATAAACAAAAAAACATGGTTAATATTGATTGGATAGCTATTTTGAAGCATGAATGATAAAACTTTTACTGTCGTGAAATGTGAATATACTGCAGATTATGAGTATTTCGCTTCTACGATACTTTTTAAGTAATATGAGAGTAATTTTTTCCTTATCACAAATTGATAAACTGTTGAAATCGCAACATATCAGTCCTAGTTTTACCATTTAGCCAGTGTCATCATAATTAAATCAAGAAAGATTACTGCTTAATTTGACCTTTCAATCAAAATTTTGTTTTTGAAGAATGTAAACAAACAGTTCTAACATCAACCTAATTTATCAACATAAACGTACTTTATGAATCATTTAGAATGATTGATTAATATGACCAACACTGAAATAAAAGAAAGTATTGATGGCATCTTTTATTGCAAAACAGTTATAACTGATCAAATCTATGGATAATAATTTATGATATGATTTGCTGATCTAGTCATTTCTCCGAAAAATATGGGTCATTCTTTATTTAAATTCAGTGTTACAACAATAGTTTTATACAGTACTTTGATTTAACACTGTAAAAGCAATTTACTCTTTTTGCAATTATAAAATCACTTCCATAAAAGAAATATTTTTATTTAGTTTTATTATGAAAATTTAACTTTGAAATTAAGTTATACAATGTAATTTTGCGATACAAGAACTTTTTGCTTACTGATTGCAATTTCAGAATACAACTTCTTTTTTTAGTATAAGTGATTTAAACACTTCGAAGAAAATCTGAAAATATGCGAAAGTGCATTATCAAACAAGCTTCAGCTTCAGAATTCGGAATTCTTATTTTAGTGAAATAAATAAATATCTAGTCCTTCCTTATCTTTTATAAATCTTATACAATTTTTTATAGAAGCGCTGCTTCATCACGAAATCTTTTCAAATATAAGGCAAGTCACTGATTGCTCGAAAAAAATTTTCATGATACAGTAATATATGAAGCAACAATTTCTCTGTTCATTTTCTATTAAACATTTCATTTTTTTATGACTTTGTTTTCTTCTAAGAATTGCTCTAAAATCAAATCTCAGATCTGATCTTTACCAAATCATTGTCAATTAATCAAACCCAGGACAAAAATTTTTATATAACTAAGTTTTGCACCGATTACTCATTTATTTGTTAAGTGTCATTCTAAGATGCATTATATCAATCTCTGATCACTTAACAAATAAAGTGTAGTACTTAAAAGGAAAATATTATAAAAAAACATTTTAACGAGAACGAATGCACAAAAGATATCACCAACATGTTATCACGTCATTGATAAAATGAATGGAAATCAAAATATTATGAAAACTGGTTAAAAAGAAGAAAGATAAAGAATTTGATTAGATTGATTAGACAGACGAAATGATTAATGATCATATGAATTTGTGAACATATGATATTTCTTGCTTACAAGAAATAGAACCATTTTTCGACGATGTTTGTTATCTTTCATTATTACAACAACTAATTTAGGAGAATTTGAAGAAAATTTTTAAAATGAAGGATTATATTTGATTATGCACTGATAAAGAAATGGCACATAAAATATTTTTGTATTTAAAATTTAAAAACTACTCTTTGTTATTAATTAGCCAAGCGCTATCTCGAAAAAAAAATGTTCCTTAATTTGTTATTATAACATAGCAATAAGATTTTCAGATGGAAAAGAATATTCTGGTGTCAATAAGACTTTATAGGATTCATTATATTCAAGAATTATAAATCTTTAAATTCAGCAGCTTATTTCAATATAAAAATTAAATTACTTATAATAATAAGTTAAATTTTTGGATCATGAAATCTGATAATGTTTATGATTCCAGATGAATCGGTATGCCATTCTTTCAATTTTTTTTTTATTGTGAACTATATCATCTGATATGAAAATCAAATTTATTCTAAATAAATTTTTTAGAATAAAAAAAAATTTATTAAGTTTTATCTAGAATAAACCAAAATGTTGAGAAATTTAGAATTCTGAGAATCACTATAAAGAATTCGCTACAAGACAATGACAAAAATAATTTAATATCGCAACTTCGCGTTTCATCAACGATTTCACTTTAGCGACCCATGCCAATCGAAATATATGTTGCAAATATAATCAAAGTAGGAATCATGATTTCTTGATCTTTGGTTACTCTATTTCTAGAGATTCATGTTTCTACACATTGTATTCAAGCGCGTGGTGTTTGAGAAAACGAAATAACTTTCTTCTTGTTTGATGTGGGAGAGCGAATTGATGTTTCATGGACAATTATATTTGGAAAAGTTTACTGGACCATAAGCTGATAATACTGATAACAGGAAGAAATTGTTCCATCACTTGGAGACAGATTGTTAAAGATTTTTTGAGTTGCTTCTTTGGTGAGGATGAAAAGATCTCATTTCTGTTAGCTGTGAGAGCACAATTGTAGACCGACCGTTTATCACTGGATCCTTACTGAACAACAATCCTTCAAAAAAATCCTTCTATTAGTGATACGCTATCTATATACATTTCATGGAGCATAGACAAAGAGTAGTCATCTGAGATGCATAAGATAAAGAAATAAGATTATCTACCATATCATATCATATAGAAAATGGCGAGACTGATAGGAACAAAGAGAATAAATTTTTCCCATATCTGACTATACTTCTTGATGTACTAAAAAGAAGCAAAATAGGATATATTGGTGATAAAAAATGTATGTAGGCGATGACAATTGCTAACATTCTGGCAATTAATATATGGATGGAATTAAATTTAATACCAACCAAGGAGTATGAAAAGCAACTTATTAAATCTGACTGTCAATTATGGATCAAACAATATCTCGACATGTAGTTTCAAAGATTCGAATTTTTAGTAGCAGAATGGTCAAAATTTGTAAGAAAAGCAAGCATTGTATTCTGCTTACTTCGTCAATTTAGGAAATGATTATCAAGAAATAAATGGATAAAATGCAGATTATGCAATCGGTAATCTGCATTTTATCCTAGAATTTTGTACTTTTTTGTCCTTAAACTTTGTATCTAGGTTTGTCCTAAAATTTTATTTTGTCCTAGAATTTTGTACTTAGCTTTGTCCTAGAATTTTGTTGCTTTGTCCTAGAATTTTGTATTTTTTTTGTCCTAGAATTTTATATTCAGCGATGTAGTGTTAAAAAAGCTTAGCTTTATTGATGGAATTATTTCCTATCTGATTTATCAGTAGTAAAATCCTATGTTAATTGCTACTTTTAATTAAATTAAAAAGTCTTTAAACTTGTTTTAATGGATGTCTTTGGTTCAAGTAAAAAGATTTATTTTTGAAATTAGCAAGGATTCTCAGAATTGTTTATTTCAAATTTAACCTCTTCAGTTCGGCTGTTCGTGTACTAATCTTTATTTGATGGGTCAAAATACTCAAATCAAAGTTAACAAATGGATGTAAGATTTAAAGATGAAAATATATGTAGCTATATGAATTTCCATTGTTTAATATCTGATGAAGTAATAAAAAAAACATGAGGATTTTCCAGTAGAAAGATATATGCTTGGTTCCTGAAATTATTTGGCATCATGCGACTTTGATCATTTCAAACCTTTCATGTTAGTGACGTAACTCTAATCTTCAACTTATTTATTTCAACTTTTACAGTATTTATTTCAACTTATTTGACGCTAGGCGAGAATCTTTCTTGGTAGAGGCAGGAGAATCTTCTCGATAAAAATTTGCAGGAGAACCTCCCAGATAGGACTGGCAGGATAACCGTTCTGATTAAGCGAAAGAAAACGAATATACAAGAGATAACTGTTATTCTTTGTCAGCTTTAAATTTAATGAGACATGCATATTGCATTGTGGCGCAGAAATTCATAACGACAAAAGAAAGCGGCAAGATTTGAATTTTGGATGTGCTGTTACCCGACAGCTGTTCAGTTGTTACCGTATTCCAGGTAGTTTATCCAGCCCTGTTTATCTTGTTGAGTCATTTGTTGTCTGTCATCATGTCGAACTTCTTGAAAATGTTTCGCTCAAAAAAAACAACGGAAAAGGATAACTTCAACATAGTACACGATGAGGTTAGTGTCCTTCATGATTTCTAATTCCTGACTTCTTTTTTTGTCTTGCTCAAATGATAGGATAAATTAATTTTCTCTGTTATTCCCAAACTGTGGGAGATGAATCAAAAAAGAACAACTTAACATAGCGATATTACCCCAAAATGTTAGTTTTATATACTAGATTGACTTTCCGATTTTTGCTAGTCTAAAGATTTCGAGATGGATACCTAGTGCAATGATTTCAGGAAAAGATAAAACATCGCAATAAAGAAACATACGGTGGTGGACCATCAAGACGTGATAAAAGAATTTCTCGAATACGAAGCATCGATGATTCATTTCTAAAGCCTACGGCAGCTTATCATACTGTTACTCAACCGAGGCAATACAAAGCCTCACGATCATGTGTTGGCCGTGATGAGTATGATAAGTACGACAAATTTCGTCATTCAATCGATTACCACAATAGGGTTAGTTTTTTAATCAAGATTATATATATACTCGCGGTTACTATCAATACCGCTGTCACCCTTTAGATGTTAAAGATAATCAGTTGATTCATATTGATTCATATATTTTATATATCCTAGAAGTTTTGAGCATCCCATATTTGATTTTATTATTTATCATATGATACCTTTTCTTTTACCATTAGATTTTTATGATCATAAAGATGATACGTTCTCTCTCTTTATCCTGTACGTATTTATTGTCAGTCCATTTAGTATCATCAAAACATATAAAAACGTGACACAAAAAATCATCAAAAAAGCTACTTTTTGTCTCTGTACTGTAGTATTGTTCTTAAATTTGCAGTTATTTTGGTTTCTAATTCCTATAATCATTTACTTTTTATTACTGTTATTCATCACTTATTGTAGAGTAGTGTAAGGTGTGGAAAACGATCACATGTTGAAAATGATCGATTCCATGATCGGCTTTCAATGTTTAGCAAGAATAACTATGATTCAGAAATTTTGGATTCTGACGATTCATATGATTCACAAAATGGTAGCGGTACAAACAATGATGATACTGTTCAGGTTCATTCCTTGACCTTTAATTGGACTATAAATTTTGAGTGATAATTCATCGAAACCGGAGGATAAAAATGACCTATAATTTTAATTTTCGAGGAAGAATTTTAGTCTTCTGTGTGTAAGAAATAGTTTCCAGGCTCTAGAAACGAAGTTGGATGCTGTTCTTTACCGCCTTCGTCGAGAAGAAGAGCGCAAAAATTCATATAAGCAAAAATTGATGTCTGAACGTATAGTGCGACAACATGTTGAAAGCAAATTCGTTGAAGATATTCAGCGATTAACTCAACTGGTAGAAATGCTCAAAAATGAGCAAAAGTCATACCGAAATAGGATCAGCACTTTGGAAAAGGTAAGCTATGGGTGTTATTTGTCTACTCTGTTTTTCAGGTAAGAATGATTTGAGACAATCAAAGATATGCTAAACCAGAATAATCGAGAACTTAAGATATGCCACTTTTTTTATGGTATTGAAGGGTTATGATGCGCTCAGTATCTCTTTAAATATATGTATCCTTTTCTTGTAATTTCATGGTTGTTTTTCAGCAGATAAAACAGAGTGGTCCGAAACTTATGACAGACGACTTTAAAGGGCCATCGCTTTTCTGTTCACCACCATCAACATCAAACGGTCAATCATCGGTTCTTACAATGACCGAATTGGCTTGCTCTGCAACCTCCGGTTCTACCGTACCACTACCGTCTGCATTACATTGCAATAGAATTAATGAAGGAAGTGTTGACGAAGTGAGGAATTTTCGCATCAATGAGGTACGACAGCTTTTTATCCGAATCTTCAGATTCTTAGCGAGAAATCTAGAAATTTCTGTTAAGGTTTTTTTGGTACTAAAATAAAAGATTTTCCTATCATTCCAAATCTGTAATAAAAATGAACAATTTTTCTTTTTTTCTTTGCATTTTTTTTTTTGCATTTTATTTTAGATTGATTAATTTTTAATTGTTAGTTTCATTATCCTTCAAATTGCTTGGCAAATAGGAAATAATCTTACTAAAACAAATAATAGAATGAAACTGAATGTAAAGCCGGTTTTATTTATTCTTCTATTTCAGTTCATAAATTTTTTTTTTTTAATCCAAATTTTTTGATTAATTGATCAGTTTCCTATTGATATAAATTGCTGTATTCTGTCTCAATAGGTCACTTCGTCTGTGGAAGCTGAACGACGCACAATATCTGGTAGCTCCTTCTCAACTCGTGAAAATGAAGGTTCCGCAACTTTAGAAGAAACCTTGCGTGCAATTGATCGTGCCACTGCTACTGCGGTAACAGCGTCGCATGGATTTGGCGATAAAATGGCAACATCAATGATTCGACGATCAAGTAGTGATACCAAACTTGGGCAGCGTGATATAATGCTTAAATCTACGAATATTTAAACAGTGATTTGATACAGAGAACAGAATATGCAATATTGACGATTCTGGATTTAAGAAGAGAAAGCATTTCAGGAAATCAAAAATTATTTAGAGTTGATCGGAGAAAAATATACATTGCATATTGAATGAGTTAAACACCGCTCTCTCACCAGAGCCACAATTTTGTGATTTACTTTGTTTAACGGTAATATTTCTTATTTTCTTATTTGGCATTATGTGAAATGAATGGATGTGTCTCTCTAAATCGTTTATGTTTTATAGTTGAAATTTAGTAATATTTGAATTTGGTAATATGGTATGTTGTTCTTGTCTGCTATGTTTAATGGATTTGCTTGGATTTTTGTTGGGATAATTGAATTTAATATATGAAGCATTCTCTCCAAAAAGAAAAACGCATGATAATTTTTTGTTATTCACTGGGGTAGATTATTTTTTCAGCTACATTCTTGATTATCCTCAAGTTTTCCTCAAATTAAGAACGCTCTATTTCCATACATTCTATAGCGTACAACTTAGTAGAGAATTTCGTTCAATTTTTATCTCTAAAATAAAATAGGAATTTATTGAGTGCATCAACATCTTGATTTGCTAGTAACAATATTTTCTTATTTTGTCTTACCACATATGCTTAATAGTATTAGTGTGACAAAACTGTAGATGAATGTCAAGTATTAAGGTAAAAAAGATTCACGAGATTAGTTTAGTGACTTACAGTATTTACGGTTCAAATGCAGATTGTAGCATCGCTTTAAACGAAAGAAATCATCTTGGTGCTGGAACTGTATTTCTAATTCTAAGGATGGAAAATGGTTGCAGCAGAATAGGTAGAGGCTAACAAATAGAAGTTAGAAGAGTTTTGTAAACAGTTGGGAGTTTCTGTTTTAGTTTACGATTTCAATTTTACTTAATGTGAGCTCCGTTCATGGGCAGATTCTAGCGCTTCAGTCTTATTTGTCGTTAATCAATGAATGCTAAGTTAAGAGGGACACCAGAATATTTTTGTTATCTTAAGCGATAGAAGTTTCGTTAAATTCATTTCCAAATTTAGCACTGAAGATTTTAATTTTGATCTTTGCTCTTTTCGTTGTGTTAGAAGATTAATTATTATCCAAATGTTAATGGATGAAAATAGATGGGAGAAATTTCATTTACTAATGTAGAAGAATTGATATCGCATATGGCGATGTCCCGTCCTTTCTTTCCCTCCAAAGAATTTTATACCCGGCTAGGTCACAAGTCATAAGGGATTGATTCTCCACCCTCATCTTTCTTTCAGGTATCAAAGGATCGGCCGCCTTTTTCCTCTTCGTTTTCATTTATGCTTGCGCTTGTCATTCAATAATCATTCATTCACATCCATTTACTAATTCCTGTTTTGGAAAAAAAAAATTCAGTCCTCTTTTTCATGTTATTCTTTACTTTTACAATCTTTAGCCAGGTTTGAATTTTTAACTGTTGCCAACTTTGTCATAAAAATTGAATATTATCATGGATTTTTTATCTATCTGATTGTAAACTTGCTTGGAGGAATCAAGAATTTTGCATTCAGGAAATGCATTCATGAAATCTAATCTTGCTTAATCTTTTGATCAGATTATTTTATGGATTGCTTGTTTCGAAATAATCTTCGGTTTTTTGCGATAAAATTTGAATTGATTTGATTTTATTTTCTTGTTATATAGTAGATTGATGCGGGATAATTGGTTGTCTTATGTTATTGTTGAAGCAATTGTAACTGTTTTCCTTCTGAATCATCTGGATTCCATCTCAAACTTCGTCTTCAACTCGATATTCCGAAAATGATTATCTGAATTGTTTCATTTGCGTATATTTTGGAGATATATACAATGTTTAAAAATTGGTTGAGATGGAGGAAGACGAAAAAAGTGGTAGCGGTATGTTGTTTTCTATCTGTTCAACTTTGATCCCTGTGATCATTGTTACTTCACATTCTTTTCACGAATTAATATTTTTTCGCTTGAATGAAATATTCAGGAAGATGAAACTAGCGCAATTCCCCGAAAGGATCTTCAACATGATTCCCAACTTATCGCCACAGCAGCCTATCATACAGCAGCTACTCGACCGAATGTAGTACATCGTCGTCCACGCTCATGTACCGGTGATTTAGGCGTAAATCAGTATAATGCTTGCAAAACTGTTCTGGATCGTTCTTTGTATTCGGATATAATTATTCCTGATGGAATGGTTTGTAATGATCTCGAATCCTGTAAAGCATTTTTTCTAACATCTAATCAACTTGCCAACATCCATCGTTATATCATGTCTATTTCTTAATTTTGTAATATTTTAAATTTATCGATTCTACTCCTTCCTCATCTCGCAAGTTTGCTTTCTGCAATTCATTTTGAATTTAGTGATTCTCGGTCAAGAAAATAAACAATTTTTTTTTAATTACCAGTTTCTTTCTTAATTATAGATTCATCGACGTCGTCGACAGCAGCATCGTTTGCGGCGTGCTAATGATGCGTCCTCATCAGAATACGGCAGTGGTGATCCATCATCAACAATTTTGTATAGCACATATAATCGAAATCTGGACGATTCAGGTTCAGATTCTTGGAATGTGGAATATGAACGGGTACAACACATTAGGGTTAGTTTAGAATATCATTACAAGTAGGTATTCTATTTTAAATTTCTTTTTTTTTTCTATCATCAATAAGGAAAAAAAGCCAAATGATTTTAATTCATTGCTTTCCTTCTATGAATTAGTATTCTTTTATGAATCTCTAAAAATTTGTAGGAGTTGGAGTATAGACTTCGGGAACAGAGGAAAAAGTTGAAGGACTACAAAGAGAGGTTACGAGCTGAAAGAGATTTAAGAACTGCTAACGAGAGGAATATGATGGAAGAGGTGGAAAAATACAAATATGAATTGACGAAGGAACAACAACAAAGAAAAGCAATTGAAGAACGATATATTGATATCATCGCTTATATGAAAGCAAAATTATCGGTAACCTTTCGATTACTGTTTTCATTTTTAAACTTCATTTTTGACCTATTGCTACTGCATAAGAATACCTGAATACTGAATAACGATAATTAGATAAGAATTTGCTTATTGCGATGAATTCCAATAAGTAAAAGTTGGAGAGGGATTTGTAATGAAATTGGCATTGCTTTTGAAAATTCATTGCAATTGTTGTGCGAATGATTTTGTTCAATAAGCGCTAATGATTGCTAATTATTGATCAGTCCAGTTATCGGTCAGTTTTGCAGTCTATTATGAGAAATAAAAAATTTTTTCGAAATGTTTTATTTCATAGTTGAACCTTGAGAGAGAAGAGAAAAGAGCCAAAAATTAAGGAAGCAGAAAGAACTGAAGTTCAACAAGTGATTTGCAACTTTGAATAATTTAAACTTTACTATCAGAAATCATTAAATTCTGTGATTTTAACTACAAAAATTAAAAAACAAAATTACCTTTGAAGATTCTGGAACAGCATCAACCGATGGAACAACGATGTCTATCACCATCACTACCATTTCTCACTGATTCAAGCATTAATCTGCAAAATAGTATGCCACAGTTCGGAAACAGTAGTGAATTATTTCCTTTAAGCGTGAATACTCCATCGTCTATTTTACCAAGAGTTGGAATTGGACGAGAATTAGATGAAACGAAGAATTTCCGAACTGAAAGAGTTATGCGGTGATTTAGAAAGTGCTCGAAATAGTAAAAATACGACGACAACAGACACAGAACTATCAGACCCGAATCCACCGATCGATAACACCGCTAAAAGAAAACGATTCCGATGATGATGATAATGGTTATGTGACAACATTTGAGTATCCTGCAAAAATTATACAAAAAAAACGATGTCCACCCGACGGTCTATTGCATACCTCATTATGAATCGTAATGCAATTTCAGGTTATACTGATTCCTAAGATCATGTCATTTGATTTATTATCAGACTTATTTTGTTTATTTCAATTAAATGAAATCGTTATGAATTATCTCTTCATATAGTGAAAGCACTAATTTGTCAAATGATAGCATTGTGGTCACTTTTGATGAATTGTTACCATTTTCTGCTAGGACTTTTCGTCTGACATTTGGTTAATACCTAATAATAGTTGCTATGCCTTATTTGGATTATTGTCTAATTAAATAATTGTTGATTTATTTCAGAATTTTTTCCCCAAATCGATAAAATCGATTTTTGCGATAATAAAATTATGAGTAATTGATCTTATGAACAGTGAATGATTATTGCAGCTAGAAATCACCTTCGAATGTAAAACCTTTCTTATCGCAATCATTCTTTATTGTTCAATAATGATTAATAAGTCAGTAATAAATTTATGGTCCATATTGCAGTGCAAAATAAGTTTATGGAAATCTTATTAACAGTTTGCTAAGATTACTTTTTATGATTAGTTTAACAAGAAAGCTTAGTATGTTCAGGAAATTACTGCATAAGTTTCAATTTTCAACTAGCAATTACCTTATCAGCAAACTCAGATTTATTAATTAAATTATCGATTAACGACATTACCTTATCACGTGATTGATTTTATGCATAATCGTATCATAGGAGTTTCATATTTGATACCACAAATATACCATATCACGTGACTGGTGTCGTATGTGATTATATTACAGGAAGTGATAAGTAACGGATAATTCTCTCCTCATGTAACTTAAGTCATCCTGAATTTCAGATGGTCGTTCTGTTCTGATCCTTCTTCAATCGTATTGATTTTATAATCAAATTTTTGCACGTATTGATTTTATTATCAAAAATTAATCGGTATTTTCACTTCTCCTTTTAATTCACTCTCGATGACTTCTGACCCGAATTGCATACTGAAATATAACAAAAGTGAATTTCTAAATAGTATACCTAAATAGTATAACTCTTCTCTCTATCAACAACAGATGCGATGACTTCTGTTACAGATTCTATGCAAAGTTGTCCTTATTGATTTTGTGCTGCTAGCAGCGTTCTACTGATTGGATTTAAATTTGAATTCAAACGTTTCAAATTTGAATTTAGTTGGTTTGTTTGGTAGGTGTGGGAAGGAAGGTTGGTTTAGAGGACATTTTAGAGATGAGTTATCAAGCAGCCTTTTTAATTATTTTCTATCAGTTTATTTCATTACTGTTCAATGCACATTGGGCATTATCAATTTGAGTTTTTGATGTAATAATATCAGTATCCTTTTATTCCTCTAGGTTATTATTACCAATAAAAACGCCTAAGAATGACTTCACGATTGCAATGCCTTATATGTTTGGATGTTCTCTCTTTGAATGAAAGTGCGGCTGTACGCTGTGGCCATATTTTCCATCTACACTGTATCTTACAATGGCTGAGGTAAAGTTTCATTTTAATTTATAGCGTCTGATCGTTTCCATCTTGCATTCAAGTTGATATTGTCTGATCTATAATATATGCTTTGCTTTCCAAGATATTACGAACTAATCCTTATCTGCGATGATAGCTTATCTTTCGATATATGCATATATTTCCCATTTCATTATAATTGTTTATCCTATTATCAATACATCCATTGAAATACCATCTATCGTACGCAAACAATAACAGGCAAAATGTATCGTAGACACATTTTTAGAAGTGACAAACAAATCGAAAAGATTACATATTTCGGTCGGTTGATGTGATCCTAATTGCGATCTTCTCAAACCAATATTTAGACGGGTGATTGTTTGGAATCAAGGTCATGGAAATTGGTTTCATGTACAAATTCTCATAGAAAGCAATATTTGTTGAACACTTTATATTTAGTAGCTTAATTTTACTCTAATACTTCCCTTTCTCTTCATCTTCTTTTCTCTCTCTGTGTCAAAAAGAATAATCATTTCTTGATTGTTGCAGAATTGTAAAACATGTCCAGTTTGTCGAAAGAAGACTACAACAAGAGATCTCATCCGGCAGCTGTTTTTTCAAATGGAAGAAAATAAAAGCTTCAGTTCTGATAGTATTGATCTATATGAAATGCATAATGAAGTTCTCTATTTTTTCGCATTTTTCAAATTGCAAAGGCCGCTTTGAGAAAATATAATTTTGCAGAAAAATGCTGTATAAATAATATTGCATTATCTGTTTAGCTATAATTACTTTATTCATCGTAATCAATAATATATTTTGAAAGCGATGCAAAAATATATATTGTTTAGATGGAACAATTTATGATATATCATTCATTCATCCAATGAAAATTATTTTAAAGAATGTGTTGTATAGAAAGATTCTACTGATTATTGTCACATTTTTATCCCACGTTAGTAACTTAATTGTATAAAATAATTAATACATAATACGACTCTTTTATACTCAATATTTTCAGCTCCAGAATGCTTTGCATAATCTTGAGAAGGAGAAGCAAGCTACGCTAAAGCTAAAGATGAAATTAATATTTGTTTGGCTACGAATCTTTTATTGGTATTGATTATATAAATAATCAAACATTTATTAAGTTCCAGTAGCTCACATATCGTTTTGTATCTTATGTTTCGAAAGAAATTTTATTTAAGTTCATTTTAATTCTTCCTCATTTTCATATCGTAATTCTTTTTTTTTTCTTGAAGAAGAATTTCCACTAAAATTATTTGAATGCAGGAACAAAGAGTTATTGGAAACATATTAGAGCTTTCATCCATTATCAGTTTGTTCGATAAACAAAACTGATAAGGTTGCGAAAAAAATTGATTTCAGCAAACTTTTCTATGGAGATTTTAAATTTAGAAGGAAAAAGTAAAAAATTTGGAGTTGGCTTCTCGATTTAATGTGCAGCAAATCAAACATCTAGAAACCATGCTTGCACAACAACTGGATATGGAGAAAGAGTTGGAGAAATATAAGAAACGGTTGCAAGCGGCTGCATTGTGAATTCTTTCTTTACCGTATTGATACATTTTTAGAAATTTAGAATATTCTCGCATCCTTTTTATATATTAGCAGCATTTTCTAATCTTCATTCTAACTTTGCCATCATTCTGCAGAAATTTTTTTTCTCGAAGGCAAATAGATTTTCTCAAAGACAGACTTTTAAATTTTCGTCCATGGTTAAATAAGACATTATGTACGTATCTATTGTATAAAGTTGACGTAAGAGTCTAAAGTTTATAGTTTTCTTTGCAGCTACAAATTACTCAGCAGTATGAAAGATGAACCTGTTATGGAAATCGACAAATATATAAATAAAGAAGGATTGGAAGTTCAGAAATTCATTACCCTGCTAAGGAGGTAATGTATCTGCACTTTCATGTTTTAAAAAACATTTTATATTCCTTCTTATCCTGAAGGTTAAGTAATATTATGCAGTTTTGAATCAGATTATGTAACCCGAACTATTTTTCGAAGAAATTGGTTGATAATCCTCTCTGTATAAACTTTACTTTTTTTACAGTACAAAATTGCTGATTAAAATGTAAAGCTAGACTTATCTCTGTCGCGTTATTCATAATATAAGATATTTGATAGAAGTAATTCATAGTTATTTGCAGGCAGTTAAAAGATGCTATGAAAGTGATGGAAAATCAAAAAGAAGAACTTCAAGAAAATCGGAAAAAAATGAGTGAGCTGCAGAAAAAAGTGAGCATATCTTTACTCCTCCTTTCTTTTATTATCTGATAATCTTGAAGATAAGTCATGTCAGTACAAAATATCAAATTTCTATTGATGAATATTTTCATGCTTATGTCTGTTTAGTTGTAGGCTCCATATATACGCATCCTTATGCATCTATATTCTTTCTACCATAGCCTTCGACTTACTATATGTACTTCAGCATTGTGGTTTTCAGTTAAATGAACATAAAAACCTCAATGTAGCATTGAAAAAAGAACTTGCTTCAACTCGAGCAGATCCCTCACAAACAATTATGAATGCAGCACTCGAAGAAGTTATTGCTTTTAGGTTAATTTGATTTCCAGAACTTCAGTTTTTCATTTTTATCTATTAAGCTTTTTTAAATCTCAAAGAAAATATTTTATGAACATTGCTAACAAGGTCGAATTATGTTTGACCTTAAATGTTTGACAAAAAGCACTTATTGCTAGTTGATTTATTTTTCTTGCAGTCCAAATCAACATTCGTTTTCATCAGTTGATTTAAATGATCGCAAAATTTTCCCAGCATCACTTATAGCTTCGGCATATAGAAGTACTTCTGGAAATACTACTGCTTTGATAGAAAAAGTTCAAGAAACAACGCCAGTTCGAAGGAAGGTGGAAATTCCCGTCTTCAGAGATGAAGTTACAAGGTTGAGTGCAATGTTATGAAAGGATACTGTCACATTTATGAGTACTGTCCATTCTTTCAGTCAGTGCCTTTCACTATAGTTTGTAGTTCCAAGCGAAATAGAACTTAAACAGATTTATTTAGAATTAATTTATTAGTGAGATAATTATTTGGATCAGTTTTTAATTGAAAAATATTTTTTTATGAATGGTATATTCCAATGCTTAATGTAATTGTCTCTTTTGAGAATTACTTCTAACATTTAACTGCATGATTTCGTCTCTTTTGGATATCTCCAAAGTTGAGTTTTCCTGATCGATTTATGTAAGATAATTTACTACAACTGGGGCAAAAAATTTGTGTTTATTGATGGCGTTTAATAATAATTTCAAATATAATATAGGTGCGAAAAAGTTTCGAAGAATGAATTGCAAGCAGACATTGAAGACGATATGGAAGAAGTTTTTGTGCCTCCCATTATTCGAAGATGTGCTACGACGACATTGTCTCATAGAAGTTTACATAAAGCGCCCGTTGTAAAGCGTAGTCAAATGATGAGAAAAAGAGAATCATTGAAGAAAAGAAGTTCTTGTATCGAATATCGTAGAAAAAAAGAAGCTCGATGTTTGCGATATCGTGATTTGAAAAATGAAACTATTACCATAGAATGAATCATTAAGATAGCAGTTTTCATGATCCTACAACTTTCGTATTAATCCTTCCTGCTTCTTAATTTTCTGAGAATCGAGAAATGTATGATATAGATCTTGTTATGTGATCACATACATGATATTTTATCTCATGTCGCAATCAAATTGCAAACATAGGTTATATATTTATAAGCAATTAATGAATAAACGGGAAGAGAATAGAGCTGTGACTTAGCAAATGATTATTGATGGTATATACTGTGCTTTTGTGACATAAAATTTAACAAACTAATTTGGAGTTTGTTGAGGCAAAATTAATTTAGAGCAAAAACCCAGCAGATCTAATATAAATCATTTCTATTTTACGAGCAGATCTAATATAAATCATTTCTTGCTTAGTTTGATGTTGCCGGATCATCAAGTGATGCCAGATCGTCAAAAAGATTTTAGAAAGTGCTATGTAGCAGAATCTTTGTTCAATTATATAGTATAATTTGCTTGGTATTTTGACACTTTTTTTGAATAATTATCTACTCGATGCAGAATAATTACAGAAGAAATTATTCAACAATTAAACCATCATTAAATTTATAAAATAGTCTCGATGCATACGATAACGTGATGAGAGATATATTGAATTGAGTAAGCTATAAATTGAAGTTCATGTGATATTTGTATAATAAATTTTGCTATTAGAATAATATCTATCTTGTGTATCAAAAAGAGTAGTTTATCTACTAAAATACTATTCCGATTAATTCAGCTTATATTTTATTGATTTATGATTGTACTTCATTACTGTTGAAATCTTATGGAATACTGCAGATATTGTACAACTTTTCGATCATATTACCAACTCTTGAAGATTTACGAAGTTGCAGATGGCAAATGAAGAGGCAGTATTTTTCATTCATCCCCAGATTCTGCAGCTTCACATATTTTCATTTTAATTAGCTGATTTTTCCGGTACCAGACATTTGTTCCAAAATATAATCTGTAGAAAAGAAATTTAGCTTTATTAGTATTTTGATCAAAAAATCATTAACACAGATTTAAAGGTTTCTCTTGATGGAAATTATGTATCAATTAATGAAATGCCGAATCAGCATGAAACTTCGAATTGACAATCAATAAAGTTCGGAACTTTCTAATCAGTATCTGTTATTTACTATACCTGAATTGTATGACCTGAATTTAAATAAAATATTGAAAATGAAATATGAATTATGAGTTTCTTAAATTTCAGCCTAAAAACTTTTTTTTATATCAAGATGCAATGATCGTATTATCAGTAACCTTATAATAATTATTAGTAACCTTATAATAATGTGCGTCCATTTGTGTGCATGTGCACTTGTAGAGCTTAGTGATATGATTTGCATCGCTGTTGCATTACTGATTAAGTGATATCAGAGAAATAGAAATATTCATCCAGTATTTCGCTTCATCCTATATAGGTTTATTTAGCATGACAAGTTGATTAAAACAATAAACATTCAGCATTTTCTTTATATTAGTTTGCTGATAATGAATATAAGTATTGGACATTTCTCGAATAGTTCCCGATATTTCTTGAATTAGTTCATTGATATAGAAATATTGAATATTTCTTGATCCCGACACTTCTTTTTTATTTTGCAGATATCACTTTATCTTTTCATACAAAAGCAATTTTATTTTTACAAATAAATCATAGATTATTAATTTTACGATGGCTATCGGTTGTATTTAAATATTATTTCATTATTGATATTGCTATTTGTATACTATTACTCATTAATATAATAAATGACACACTTGGCTACAATTACTTGGCCAGAGATATTTCCAGGGCCGCTCTCTCGTCTTGTTAAATGTGCGCATTTCTCTCTCTGTGCTTATATGAGAATTGTTCTACCATTTACTACATATTTCGTTTAAGCAAAGAATTGGATTCGAATTATATAAGTATGGTGAATTAAAAACAATAGAAACTTATCAGATGATTTATCATATCAAATAGTTTCTCAACTGTTATTTGTACATGGACAAACTGTGAAAGGGAATATTGGAAATTATTTTGTTACATTCAGCAATCTTCTATATGAGAATTGATAACAGAAAGGTGTGCAAATCATGTAAGATAAATTGAGCCTTAAAAGATTGCAAGAATTCACTTCACTCTTTTCCTTACACCCACTCATTCCATCTGAACTTTTATATGAAATTCTAATTTCGTTATTACAAATTAAGAATCACAATAAGAATATGTTGTTGAAGTATGTAGAACGAAAGCAATGTTCATATCTCAGTATTACCATCTCATCTGTGAATTCATACAATCACGAATGTTCAGTCATCTGAAGCGACAATAAATTCTTGAAGAACGGTATTCTGTATCAATACCAATACTAAAAAAAGCTACAGGCTAATGAAGCAATAATAATAACAAAGATATGTTTATTATTTTAAGATATTATAATACATTAAAGATTAATAATAAATAATAGCAAAAGTCAGTAGTATTAAAATAAGTATTACTGACAGTAATTATTATGAAAAAGAAACAAATGAATTTTTTGGATGACAGTTAATAAAAGCAGGTAAATAAGAATCAGATTAAAATATGAACAAATTTCAAAAAGATATCATTGATAAGATTTTTGATAAGAGAAAGTAATGCAAATGATGAGATAATCTCTGATTTATATCTCATTCTAAATTGTGATATTTTTTCAAATTTGCCATTGCTGAATATATTTTTTGGAATTTGAAATAAAACCAGATTTGAGCAAATGTCTATTGTAATAATATTTTTGCAAGAAAATGATAGTTAGGAAGAATCCTGATATCAGGATAAAGATTATAGTTTGTAAAAGTATTCCATTTCGTAATTCCATGCACGATATGTTTGATATTTTGGTTGAATCTGTTTCATTCATTTCATTCTGTTCGAAAATTTAAAGCTGAAAATTTGTTGATTATTATCACTTACTTATGAAGATTTATAATTTTTTTCACACGTTATCACTATATCATAACAAATTAAATTTTGCTGAATCTATCAGAATTCCACTAAAAAATGCACTAGATTTAAACATTAGTTACCGTATTACTTGTACTTAATCTGCTTCGATAAAAAGAGATGTATCTTATCACATTGCTAAAAATCAAAGTTCTAGCCATCTTATCAAGCTATGACTGAATGATGAAAGCAACTTTAATCTTTCACATATTTATCATTTTTACTTTTAACTTCTGAAACAATAGGATCGAGAAAATGTAATCCACTACTCAAACTTTGGTTATCGAACGAGTTATTATTTTTAAAGCCATGACGAATTGAACTTAATATTAAAATTTTCAAAACCTGATCAGCATCAACATCTAATATGAAACGATTAGCATCGGTGGAATTTGCTACGGTGAAAAATTTTCGAGAAAGAGGATTCATTGTGAGTCGGGATTCATTCACAGAACGTTTTTGCTTATTATTGCCGGTTTTATTATTCACCCGGTTTGACGCTATAAAAATATTCGACTCAGTGGTACTTTCGATGTCCTTATTTGATGCATAATCGGCAGCATCTGTATCATTTCTGGGTCTAATAGTACCGGTATCATTGTTTGACACATAATCAGCAGCATCTGTATCATTTCTGGGTCTAATAGAACCGGTATCATTATTTGACACATAATCAGCAGCATCTGTATCATTTCTGAGTCTAATAGTACCGGTATCATTATTTGACACATAATCAGCAGCATTTGTATCATTTCTGAGTTTATAATACCTGAATATTGTAAAAAGCATTAATTGACAAAATGTTGAATTAAATAAAATCATTACTCTCTAGTTTTTTATTTTAATAATAATTTTTTTATTATTTTGCTACCATCTAGTCGAGAAGAGTCAAAGAATGCTATATATTTTATAAACCAAAAAGCATATTAGTTATTGATTTTTATTAATCCCAGATCATTTAATCGCTTCTCGCCGCATTAATTTGATCTTGATCTTGATTCACTTGTCAATTATAATATTTAATATTATACATTTATCATCAGTACAACCTAATCTATCAAATTCGGTATGTTTTGTTGCATTGCTCATTTTACAAACCTATAATTGCTTTACTTTCCGGAGTAGTGTGGTGTGATGGTTTAGCATTTGAAGATGAAGCGGATTCTATAGTAACTGCTGCCGCTTCTATAGCATCACTTTCTTGGCCATAAAAAATTGTCGCACGAGGTCTTTTGCAGACAGGTGGCTGAAAAAAAAATAATGATAAAAATAAATTCAGTGATTTTTCAATACTTCTCTCATAATTTTCTTTTATTTTATGTTTGTGATTGAACCAATGACTGTATATTATGTTTTATATAGATATCTAAATAGAAGATATCTAAATACATATTTTATCCCTCTTATCAGTTATTTCCATTAAAGTATCCACTCTACATTATTGTAAAACTGCAAAATGCAAATGGATTGATAAGAAAAAGAATAATTTAGAATTAATTTTTTAGAGGCCAAAAAAATGAATACCGTAATGCCTTCACAGTTATTTTGATTTTTAACACAAAGTGTCACTCTACACTGAAAACGAATAGTAAGTTGATCGGCAAATTTGAACGCTGGTATTATGGAATGTGCTGAGGTGATATTATCATTATATATCAAAGGGCTCATTAACATATTATCTACGACACATCTAGAAATATTATTAATTAATCAAAAATCGTTCCTGATCAATGACTGAAAATTATATGCTAATTTGGTGATATATTTTGATAAAAATTTTAAGAAAAAAATATGACACTTATAAGAAACGATGAATTTCGCAGCCAAGTAGAAGTAGAATAGCATGCCCTGAGATTTTTTTTAATTAAATATTTATTGAAAGGATTTAAAAGTGAATAAGATTCAAGAAATTTCTAATAATTAAATCATTCTAATTTCAACAACATCATTATCAGAAGATAATTTCCATATTTGTACTTCCCTAAAAGTATTTACAGATGAATAAAATATTTTGATAAAGTGCAGAATGAAATCAAAGGCAAAATTAAGCTCTATTTCTAAGTTTATTAATCATACCCTCGATCATCAACAAGCTGAAAGGCAACATCATCAGTTTCACGAGCATAGCATGAATGAACAAGCATACCGTATTTTGCTGAAAATTATAACTTCTCCAACTTCTGAATCTGATAAAATTATAAGTAAAAATTGCTCCCATGCTTAATTTAGCATAAGAATTTTGGGAATGAGTGAAGAAGCATAGAACTGTTTTCCATAAGTATAGGTAAAAGACAAAATGAATTCAAATTCATATTCAAATTTAGTAATATTTTGAAATGAAAGTGGAAGGTGAAAACAAACATTAAAAGAAAACAAAGAGATGAATAAAATCGCTTTAGCAAAATAATAACAAAATTAGGTGAAATCTGATTAAACTGAAAATAGAAATAATTTTAAATGTAAAATAAAGTTTAATAAATATAATTAGAATAAGCAAAGATTGCATTAATCATTTGATCTGATGATTCGACTTGATGTTGAAAACAGTATGAAAGAATTATGTAAATATATATATCGAGAATTTTGTGATATGACATTCAATTCAAAATCTTTACCTGATGCACAACTCCATTTATGGAACAGCTTATCGCCAACATTTGCGTATTTCACTAACTTACCATCTAGTGAATCCAGCACTTGATAAGTACACTTAACTATACTTTCGCTTGACAATTTTTCTGTCGTTAAGCCATTCCTTAAACAATAAAACTTTAGAAAAGTTCTGAAGAATTAAATCATGCTTTCAGATTCATTTGAAAGTTAACTGATTCGAAGCTAACATTGTAATATTTTTCTAGGCTTCAATTTATTAAATATTAATTCTGTTTTGTTGAATCTGCTAATATTACCATCAAGAGTTCATTGGATAAATAAATTCAAAAACACAATATTTCATGATCCAATATTAGCTTCTACTTGACATTATTTTACCTTTACCTGATTTCCATATCTTGAGCTAAACTATCGAAGCCTTTCTGGTAGAAGCAATTTACACTATATATTCTATCATTTTTTGTCACAAACATACGGTGATTTTGAACGACAACAAGTAGGTGATAATTGATACCTGGTGGTTCTTTCTGTAATATATTACGCAGAATCATAGTAGTCCAGTATTACCTAATTTTGCATGATTCAAAATCGGCTCAAGCTTATATTTCCGGATATTAGGGGTTTTGGGTTTCTTCCACTATTTACAAGATAGTTTAGTCGAAAAATTAAAAAATAGAACTTTTTTCTAAATAGTTATATTTTAGCATTTTGCTTAAAATGAATATACCTGCTCTTCACATTTCAGATTACAATCAGCTCTATAAGAAATAGCAAAATACGATGGAACGGCAAGCGGATTCTGCGTGTAATCTACATGACACTTTTTCTGCATAAACGATCCTTTCACGTAAATATGTCCATAAAATGGTTCCTCCGGTTGGAAAAATAGTCGCAGCCCTTTCGTATAGCATTCCTAAAATTAAATGATGAGATAATGTGCAGCAAAAATGATAACTCAAAAGTTGATAAATTAATTGTTAATTACAAAATTTGTTTCAGCAGTTGACGGAGTTGACGTAAAAAATTTATATGTGCTTTAGCATTTTGACATCAGAAACCGATTGAGCTTACTCATGCTAATAGTAATACTTCGTATATTATCTTTATGTTAGATTACATAAAAAAGTAAAAAATCGAAAATTTTTACAAGCTCTAAATAAATTCATTTGCAAAGTTGAATTATAACACTACAAGTTAGCATAAAGACTTGACTTTTATCACTTTGACGTGATTTACGTGTACATCCTATGATTAGATGGACAAGTTGATAGTTATAAATACTGATAAGACATGTTTAGATTTATCAAAGTAAGGAAACAAACGATATAGTTACCAGTATTGGTGTTTTTAAACTCAATACCCATTGTGATGACAAGAATGTGATCAAGAGCACTCCCGAATATTTCAATATTGATGGCATCAGGAAGCGAAGAAAAGTGAGTTAGCGGATAACTTGCAGAAATCTTTATTACTTGCAGAAATTTGATTTCAGGAAACTAATGGAATTATATAGAACTAATTTAGGAATCTTCAGCTATCTTCCTTTCAAACTAACCCTCTCACTTCCCTTTTATTTCTCTTTATTGTCCTTTTATTAAAAATTAATTTAAATGAAATTCCGCCCATCTATTTGTTTACTAAAATTTCTCTTCGAGATTGAGTGATAGTGAAGCTGTCCCTACACGTTGATTAACTGTTAATCCTACCGTATCTTCATTATAAATAGGAGCTTTTGCTTTTCCAACCCGATTGACATATATATATTAATGAATATGCGCCTGTAGATGGAAATAAATAACATATTTGATAATCCATGTATACAACATTCATTTATGAAAAGTAATGTTTATGGCATTTCTGAATAACTTTATACAATGGCATATCAACTTATCACTCAATTGTGGCCAATTTAATCAGTAAGCTAGGAGCCAACAATAAATAAATGTTAATGAAAACTCATAATTTCGACCATCAAAGCATACCGATTTATTCATTGACCGCCAGATTCTCCATAGATGTAAACATTTAAATTCTGGAAAGCCACTTAAGGCCAAGTCTTTCAGCGACTGAGAATATCTAGATTGCCATCACGATAAATATGATTTTAGATTCCGAAGAATTTGGCGCAAATGATAGCATATGCTTTTCATTTATTTCTAATGGCTTTTCAGAAGAATCTATTTTCAAAGTCCTCTGATGCACAGGCATTCTATATAGATCTTATTTCAATATGAGAAATCTCCAACAATTTGCATCTTATCTTGGCCATCCTGAAAAATGAGTCATGATCATGATCATGATCATGAAAAATGAGTCATGATAGAGCGAAAAATATTTTCAGTCACTGAGTAGCATTCATTTGTGTCCAAAGATTCCTTAATCTGAACTCCTCAGACTTCGTCATTAGCCAATATTGTTTGATGTTTTATGGCCATTAGCATGTTCAGACTATTATAATATCCTAAGAGCCAAGAAATGAAAGGAATTGAGCTTCTTTTTATTTTTCTTCTATTCCTCTCATTTTAACAACAACCATGCTCACTCTACTCATGACTCTCTTTTTCTCATCTCACCCCAACCTTCATATAATGCCGATTTTTGGAGGCTTTGAAGTTTATGCTTCCTTGTTCGATGTATAATGCTGAATTAGCAGCTAACATTTGTGTACTAGATTACCTGGTTGATAAGAACTAGCTTACCTGGTTGATAAGAACTAGCCAACCAGGTCAGCCCTCCACTATATTTCAGGTTCTAAAATGTAATTTCAAATATATAAAAATTTTTAAAGTGCATGTGGAAGTTGCTTATTACAGCGCAAAAATTTGTGTTTTCTGTTTCAGTGACGGGGAGGTAGGTAGTGATATTCGGTGGCAATAAAGGAATTAAAGGTATCTCGGATAAGACGCAAGTCCTTCAGTAGGATGTATAGACGTATGTTGTATGACAGTAGCTAAGTATATTTAAAAGAGACATTTTAATTTGCAGATTAATTGCAGAATTTTCTATAATTTACATGAGTAAAAGCTAATGTATGCTTATCAGTTAAGAGCTGATATATGGTATGAAGAATTTTCAAAATGATTATGGTATAAGTTAATAGTGGTAGCTTATCACTACGAATGTGAAATATTAGTGAATATCATTCATTCGAAAGACTGCTGTGGATAAGAAGATAAAAAAGTATTTTAAGAATTAAGTGAGGGATAAAATTTTAAAATGAATCAATATTCTGCACTTTTTCTGTGTAGCATCATCTTAAAACTGTGATTATCTTTGAATGATTTTATCACGAATTGTATACCTGGAAATTAATCTTAACATTTTGAAATTATCGTTCCTATGTGTTATAGAGGCAAACATCCATCATATTACTGGGAGCAATATATGGCTGCAGTGATAAATGCGAAGCCAAGTTCCATGATTCAATGTAGCATGGGTATCGGGAAACCAGGTTTCACTTTTTCTTATCATTTGAATGTACAAAAAGAAAATTTAATGTATAAATAAGAAACTTTCGTCTGTTATCAGTGTTCATATACTGCTTTCAGTAAAATTGGGCTCTTTCGGCAATTGATGAGCAATTGATTTAGAAAACTTTGCTTAATTAAGATAATATCCTTGATAATATCATATTATCGAGATAAATTTAGTGCTATTGCATAAAATCGAAGGACAAATATCACGTGTAAATGGTGTACATTTGTTAAGTACTGAAGAAGGCGTGTTAACAATCAGTGATGATCGATCACTACGTATTTATTTAAAACGTGATAACGAGCAATTCTGGCCATCCATTTATCATTACCTCCCATTTTCTCCCAATTCGATGCATTTCGATGAGAATAAGTTAAGGTATCTTTTATCCTTTTATTGCCAAAAAAGAAGCAATTAAGAGGCAAGCAGTAAGAGAAGAGATTAGTTCTGCATTGAAAATAACAGAGGATATGATGAATAATTTTGGCAGAAATATGTCTAATTTAGATGAAATTTTATATTCAGTAGAGCAGTAAGGTCAAATTGTTGTTGTTATTTAAAAATAGAGGAAAAAACAAAAGGTTTTAATAATATAAAGAAGGTTTTTGAAGACAAAGCAGTAGTAGGTAATTCTGTTTTAACCAAAAAGATATCCTCTGAATTGAAGGGAAAAATATTAGAAAAAGTTTATTCTGTTGGTGGTCAGCAGGGTTTGAAAAAGGACCAGTTAATTAATCAATTAGGACAGCAAACAGACTTCATCAAAACTAAACGCTAAGAAATTACAAAATTTATTAACTCAAGATGACAGCAATCTGTATAAAATTTTCCCTGAATATCATGGTAAGATTAGATAGTTATACATATTTAGAGGATGACATGGTGTTGTAGTGGGAGAATTTCGGGAATGTGGAAACAGATTCTAGACTAAGAGGATTTGAAGCGTTAATAACATCATTATATAAAATTATCTCCAATAGGGATTTTCATGCGTATGGAATAATGTTCTTTCTTAAGGCTCTTTATTGGTCTTATCAATGGCAGTGTTTATGAGTATAAAATAGCAGAAGACATGAATAGTTTATCGGAATTACGCCATTGGATGGCACATTTGAGTTTGGTTACTGCTGTACTGTATTCAGAGGAGGCTGAACTGATCTTCAGTTGTAGTAAAGATAAAACAGCAGTTTGGCATTGTTCAGAAACTTCTGTAAAGATGGGTTAGTTTCAGAGTTATTGCCTTATAAACTTTTCATTGTTTTTAACATCTATAAATATATATGATAACAAAAAACAGCTCGTAAAAATATTTTCTGTTGCAAGTCATTCTTAAATGAAAGAACAGAAACAACAATTTTTTCATCTATGAGTACGAATGTTATGAACGGTGTAAGATCTAATGTCCTTGAAAAGTCCGTATGATGATTTCTGAGTATATAAAAATTCAGATAACTATTGTGGCTAACACTTATAATGACGAGATATCAAAATTCAAATCTGATGTTTTTGGATTCTTAACGCTGACTTATCTTAAAAGTTGAATAATATTACTATTCAACGAGAAAAACTTTTGCATCTAAATATTTTATGGCTTTATAGCAGATATTCAAATTATCTCCTGATATTTGTAATTTGATTGTTTAGACTTCAAAAAAGACTAAAGTTTGCTTCAATTATTCAAATCAGGAATGACATATTTCTTTATTAATTGTCACTCTTTCTTACTCTTTGTTACATGTTTATCTCGGTTCGAAATCATAGTTTTTCTATTGTACCTTTACTGGTGCAATATCTAAACTTTAAGTATTTTTGGTCGGATGGGATTAAATTTTTGAATTATTATGAGATGAATCACCTACTGGTAATAGTGGTTTTTTGTTACAGGATCCTATGCAGGCGAATCAGGCTTTACGGCACTGGAATTCGATGTATCATCGAAATTTGTTTTCTTAGGCGATTCTGTTGGTAGCATTATTCTGTTACGTTTAAATAGTTCGGAAGCAAATGTTGTCACCACTCTTTCTGCACATACAAGTGAGTTGTATAAGTTAAAATTTCATACAAGTGAGTTGTATAAGTTAAAATTTACTTTAGCAGTGACTTGTTGTGTCCATATGTAACAGTTCTGGCAAAATATACTAAACTTCATCATGGCATGGAAAAGATAACTCAGAATAATGTGTCCGCATATTTTCTTGTATCTCATTTCTGTGGTAATTGTGTTATATTGAGAGTTATATTGAGAATAATTTTGAAATAGTTGTTAAATACGTATCCAAATTTTGTGTTATACTTTTAACTGCCATAATTTTGTCATTGAAAAAAGCGCTGTACTGAATGACAGATACTTTGGAGATAATACGTTGGCAATATCTTTTTTTAATATAACCATTTCAAAACCGATTTTGATTTTAGATACCGTAACATCGCTGGCCTGGGATTCAGAACGTCAGCTGTTGTTTTCAGCAGGAGCCGATCACCTTGTTATCATGTGGGATATTGGTGGAAAGAAAGGACAAGCATTTGAATTGAAGTAAGCTTTAATAATTAGCTGTTTTTGGACAAGTAATTTAAAATAATGTCCATGCTACTTTGTTCACTTGAAGCGGAAGCCTATTTAGTTTTTTGATCAAAACATTATTTCTACTTTTGCTTTATTTAATGTTACAGCAAGATTTCCTTTATTCAGACGGCTCACTTTCATTCATGGCTAACTGTTTTTACGATCGAAATGCTCATGTACTGCCTATTTGAATTGTTACAATATTTATTGCGTTGTGCAATATTTGTTGTTAGTGTCTGAAAATTGAATTAAAAAAAATTAGAAGCAACCAGATTTGATAGAATTTCTCGGATGTTGCATCTGAATTTTAGCGCTCACAACAACAGATTAACATGTCTCCAATATGCACAACATAAGAAAAGGCTTTTTTCGGCAGATGAAGACGGAAGTTTAGTTTGTTGGGACATGATGGCGAAACGTGTAGAGACACCGGGATGGAAAACGAGTGATAGTTGTCAGTTGTGCGATTCACCATTTTTTTGGAATTTTCGGGAAATGTGGGATAAAAAGGTTTGCATTATCTATAACAAGATATTTCCTCCATAATCGTTAGAAGTTCTGAAATTGTTGATTACGTAAACTCTTGTATTTGATTTTTATACCATGTGTATCTTATGTTTTTATTATTTTATATAGATACCTGGACTTCTAGGTTTTCAGCTGAGGTATGCTAAGTCGTTATAAAAGCATTTTTTTTTTGCATCTTTTTAACTTGCGGTTTCATGTAGAATTATTTTAAATCAGTGAAATATGAATATTTATGTGTTATGATGTTTTTGGTTAGGTAGTTGGTTTACGTCAACATCACTGCCGTACTTGTGGTAATGCCGTGTGCGCGAAATGCTGTGCTAATACGACAAGGTACCCACCTATGGGTTACGAATTACCGGTTAGGATATGTAACGCTTGTCAATCTCGAATGCAACAGTTCCCCGACCAGTTCGAGTAAGTTTCGCTGAACAAAAATACAAAGCACTGTTTCAAGTTCTGATAGAACTTATACGTGACAAAGTGTCAAGGGTTTGGTTTCAAAATTCATTATCTTTACTGTTGGGAAATATTTGTTTAATCTTTTGACCCAAGGTCGATTAGTAATTTAATTTAAAATTGCGACCCTAATGAAAGTTTTCTTGGTAATATATATTGTATACAATGTAATGGAACTTCTTTTAAGATAATGTGCTGATTGTCCATCTATGTTTAACTTATCTGTTAGTTTTGGCTATCACAGACGAATTAGAAGTATTCAATTTCAGTCTTACCTCGCTGGCAGTCGTTTCGAAACTACGCCAAGGTGTAATGTGCATGCATTTACAAGAATCGACAGGTCGCCTTGTTACAGCTGGTTCCGACCGGATTTTAATGATCTGGGATGTGAAGCAGCTGGTGTAAATAAATACAAATCATGTAAAATTGAGTTTCTCTTTTTTACCTAAGCGCCTTGGTTCCATAGTGTGCGTTGGAAACTCTTCCTTCCTCATTACATCGTATAATCGTAGCATTTTGGTGATTCAGTTAGAGTAAATAATGGAAAATATACTTTTTAGACTTCAATAGAAACTCATTTTGTTCATAAACAAATTGAGATAATGGACGTACGAATAGGTTATGAAAACAGTTTATGTCTTCCGCTCACTTTTTGCAAGTGAATTTGGTGATCAAGTCTTTGATAAGTAGGTTGGTATTTACAATTTGATGGCGTGAATTTGTAATTAAACTAGGGATACAAGAAAATTATGGTGTCGTGATGGATTTAAATTTGGAACACTTCTGGACATGAATAAGAAGTGGCTTCACAGAACACATTAAGCTTTCTCGAAGATCAGAATCCAGATAAATTGCGATTCCTTTGTTTGTATTGCATTCTTTTGCACCTGTGATGTGATATCTGTGATTCAAATGCTAGCAGTACTATGGTTTGGTTAATTCTTTTTTCATATCGTACGTTAGTATTTTGCTATGTTATACACTGTCAAATTGAACTATAAAATTTTGAAGCATAAAATAATGTCTGTTCATACTATACGTGGCTATTATTTTTTTTGTAGCCTCTTAACTGAATATAAAAAGAAGCTGATTGACATCTTGATTATATAGGAATAAGAAATACTTCGAAATTTTGTATTCAAATTCGATTCATTTCATCGCAATAATCGTTGTACATTGTTATTCACACTATCATTTTCTTAAGAAATAGAATAATGTCCTATTCTAATGCATTTTAAGGAGAGCAACTGCAGAATATTTCAATATAATCATTTTTTTTCTATTCTTAAATTTTTAATTGTTTATCGGATATGAAGACGTCAAAAGTTAATTATTTTTCTTAATTATTTTTCGCTAGAAGTGAAGGCTGTAGATATAAGCATTGTTGAATTTTAAAGCCATAGACTGGCGTACGGAATGCATTCATGTAACAAATATAAAAAATAAATGTGAATGAAAATCGTAATTTTGAAAAGTTCAATAATACCCGCATTCTGTGGAATAGAACCGAATCGGTTTTTCATTATTTGGATTCCGAGTTGTGCTTGCGATTTCGTTCACGTTCAATTTCGATCCATTTTGCTAAATGATCGTCTGCCGCTTTGACATAATCACTTCTCTGAATTACTAATGGGTTCGTTTTTCCTGGTAAAGCCATTCGATTGCCTAAAATGTCCGACTTATTAGCAATTCCAAATATACATCAAACTAATTTTTAAAATATCTAACTGATAGCTTTAAAGAGAAATGAAATTTACATATCCAAATAAAACTGGCGCATTACTTCAGCATTGAATAATTATAATTTTTTATTGCTACAAAACCTGGAAAATGACTGGACTTTTTAATTTTCCACTGTACTTACCACATTTGGGATCGAAATTCCCAGCTCGCAAGAGATTCATACGCTGCATAAACACTACTGCAAATCCGGTCATGAATGAATCCACACCAGCACGATGACAACCTAAAATCAGACTTTTAAATGAGATCTTAAAAAAGATGCTATGGATTTCTCGAAATTTTCAACAATTCAGAACATTTTTGGTACGTAGCACATCCTAATTAATGGTTCAAAAACATAGAACTAAAGTAAAATATAAATCATATAGATTCTTGGTTATCTTTGACCGAGCAAACTAGATTTTTTACATTAAAGTAGGTTGAATTTTAGAGTGAAAAATCGTAAAATGAAAAAAATTAAAGATCTTAAAATACGAACAAGTAAAAAAGAGAACATCTCATCCACAAAGCTCATCTGTATAATAATACTAATTTCTGAGACATCAAAAGAGATCCGAAAATCCAGGAACTGAATTGATTATATAATAAGAAAATAATATCTATATCAAGCAAACTTTAAAAGGAAAGAAACTTTTAAATAATTTGAAGGAGTGGAAGAAATATATAGTGCAATAGTTACAACAATCAATATAATTACGACCTGTAATTGATTGTGATAAATCAGTTGCCTCAACCGGATTAAAAGACATCGTTGCTCCTCTCTGTTTTAAAATATCCATTGAAACTGAATACTTTATAGCGGTTTCTTCTTCGGTTTTTGATGAAACTGAAATCCTGTCTCTATGATCATCTGTCGATGCCGATTCAAAAAGTTTGGATTGATAATCGTATCTTCTTTTCCGTCTTTCACGAATCTGAGACTACCAGTACATAATGAAGCTTATCTCAATCCACTCATACAATCAACTGTCTTTTTGAAATAACCCGAAATAGCGTCAAAAGCATTTTTTCACAAATGAAAAAACTTGGATGTCAACACCAAATTATATTGCCACTCTAAATTATTAGAGGAATCTAAAAAAACAAAACCTCATAAAGTCCAAAATTTTAAGTAAAAGATTAAGTGAAAATATGAAAAATGGCTTACCTTTGCTTGTTTTTGCTCCTCTAAACTCAATAGGATATCAACATCATGTATATACAAACAATTTTTGGCGCGACAGAATCCATAGTTCTGTAAAGTAACATAAATGTTAATTCTGGTTTATCTCACTAATGTTTTATTCACCGCTGTTGTGAATGTAGGAAAAAAGTATAGGAAATGAATTGAAATCAAATACAATTCAAACTTTCAAAATATTTCATTTTCATTAGAACGCAAACGAGATAGCCGAAATTTATGGTATTTTTCATAAAAATAAGCATAGTAATAACTTTATTCATTTGCAGTTTTGTCCTCCCTAATTACCTTTCCTTTCCAACAATATCTAGAAGATACAGTCTAAATCGGTAAGGATGAAGCATTTCATAGTACTACTAATACATTCTTTAATATCAAATCGCTGATGAATATGAAATTGAGAAACTCACCGAATATTGCCTGCAAAGTGAATTCTTTTGTTCGTCACTAATAGGATAAGGTTCTAGTGATGCACTAGCATTGAAACCATCGGGAAGTTTACAATCAACAATGTCAACAGCATTTTTCAAAAATGTTTCTGCAGATGTAAAATCGAATTCAACGCTTATATATAATCGATTAAACGCTTGTTCAATTGCATTTTCACGTTGACTGCAATTTTTTGAAATGAGGAAATTATTTTTTGCTGCTTTCATGAAATAAACATGAAAAGAACAATGAACTGATTATGTTAATTTGATGCTGAGCTGCAAAAAATCTCCTACAAACTACTGACTTGTCTTTAATAAGACGTAAAGCAATTTGGTTCCATTATAGATGGGAACATACAAATGTACAAACAACTCTAGACAGTACCATTTTCTGAAAACATATTCTAAAAATGATGCTTTAAATCGAGTAATGTATTCCGCAATATATTTCGAATCAAAGAGGCCAGGAATGTCGCCTGGCAATAGAAACCAATCAGAAATATTAACGACGAATTCATTGAATGTCTCCGGTAAAATACTGTAGAAATGATGATAAATGAATGTCAAATCGATAAGTCCATTGTGTAAAGTAATTGGAACAGCAGCACATAACACTTCACGCCATAATGTTTTTATTGTGTTTCCCTGAAAGATTCCATAAATGTGAATCTGAAATTCTCTTCTGAAATTTTGGGACGAATTATATTCTTCTTGATTGAATTTTTTATCAAAACAACAAAAATCCATTTCTGCATTAAATTATAATCCTGAATCAAAATGTTTCTGCAATATATGAGAAAACTGCTTAGAAATCTTTACTTCTTCAGTATCATTGTTATATGGAATACCCAAACTGATCCATCGATTAAAATCGAATTTGTGCTTCGACAAAAACTGAAACCCACTTGCTTCAACAATAAATGGTACGGTGCATAATGTAAGTATGTTGAAAACCTAAAACAAATCAACCAAATACCAAATCATTAAACTGACTTATAAGGCATGACACTGATTAATATTAAATATTTCTTTCACATTAAAATAAACTATAACCTACGACTGCTAAATACAAGAAATATTGTGAAAATAAGCTATTAGTAGTATCGAAAATTAGTCTTCGTTTAAGTTAAATACTCCTAAAAGAAACCAACCTGACATTTGTACTTGAGCTTCTTCTTTGCATTTGTTTCTTTCCTTCTTATTAACTGAAATGTTGCAATACCAACAGAAAGCACCGAACGGGTTTGAGCACTTTGTCGAATAATATTATACCGCTCTTCCAATGACTTCGCTAACCATCCTTTTTGTATTCCCAAACCGCTAAGTTCCTGAACAAAAAATTAAGAAAGTTTTTTTCCCACTTCATAAGTAAGAACAAACTGTTATCGATAACCTATTTGCGGAAGTATATGGGTTAGTGTACATTATATGTGTGCATTTGTGTGTATGTATATATAAAAGAACTCAAAAAGGCTGCAAATATTTTAAATGAGAAGTAAGCAACAATTTTAGAAAGAGACATGCTACTTGGTCTCTATTGTAGAAAATGATCCTATTTTACAATATGTAATTAAAAAACTAATCTGCTAATTTTATTTCTAATCTTTTTGAAATTCTGAATCATGTACGTACGAAACGCTTCATTCGTAGCACTTTTTCTCTTTATTTTTGTCATCCTATTGAGCTTCGATTAAAACTTCAGAGTCAAAGAAGGCTATGTTTTAGTATGTCTCCAGTATTATGAGTTTATTTACCACTATTATTTGCAGCGCAGTAATTTGCAAAATTAAACTGATTTATAAATTTTATGCAAATTAAAGAATAAATTTACATAAAACTAAGCATACCAAATCAAGCGATATGAATGATGCATTCCGAATAGAAATCAGAAGATAGGGCCATGTAATATTCAAATTCTCCTTGTTCACTTCAACCACGACAATATTCGATAGATAACCTTTACGACTTCGAAAATTATTTCTAGATAGTGATGTCAAACAGCACGCGTTATCAGCAGGACACTGCCTAGCTTTACATATATTTTTGTTAATTATCATTCTGGAAATATGAGAATAAAAAAAGAGGTTAGTAATCAATTAGTTAATACAACTCCATACTTTTCTGATATTTTTTTATAAAGCACTACTGATGTGACTCCTAGCCATTGATCTATCGATAACAAAACCATCTACCGATAAAAGAAAGATGATCCGTCTAGATGCGATGATTCACAATATAGCCTGATTTCATCATATATGACATACAGTTTTCAAATAGTATTACCCAGAGCAACAACAAAATTCTGGGTAACGTAGGTGATTGGATGGATGATTCATATTTTAAGTTGTTCACCATTACATATCTAACATTTCTTCACTATCGTACGTTTATTTGGATGTCCATTATGCATCAGCACATATATTTCAAATTTTAATATGAACTTAATTAGATCTAATTTTTGTTGGTTAGTGCAAATAAAAAAAAGATACATAAATTTAACGTCCGCTCATATATATTGCAAATCGAACAAAAAGGCGATAAATTGAAATACATTGAAACTATGATAATCCATTGAAGAGTTCAATAAATAATGCAGCACAATTGCAAATAATTTTTGTTCTTTACGGTATAAGCTTAACATTAGACAACTTATTATCATGAATCTTTGCAAGTGTTCCATTGGAGATATTATTTTTGCATAGAATAGTATAATATCAGTAGTAGATCTTTCAAGAAACAGAATTTTATCTGTTCATTTTTTTTGAAAAAAATATAAATATGAATCTCTGTTAGATATTATTCAGAATGATTGACTCCCTTCATGGATATTCCCAGGTTATGATCAAAATGAATTATTAAAAGCTTTATCTAACAATCAACATAATATTGTATCTCTCTGATAAAATCGAGAAAGCTCACAATATGTTACTAACAAATCATGGATTATTGGTAAGGCGATATATTTTCAATTGATATACGAAAAAAGATAACAATCAAATGTAACATGATATAGAATGCTTAATACAATCCTAATAAATATGAGTACTCAAATTAGTCAAAAGCTCTTTTATCAAAATCAGATTAGCATTCAAAATTGAAGACAATAGAAATTTTTACTGAAAATAGTCATATCCAAATTTTTCTGAAACAAAACATAACTTCCATTGTCTCTCTGATAGCTTCTCTAATCATTATGGAAATGAAAATCTTTCAGTATTTTCTAGGCTATATACCAGGTTAATCGAATAGAATATGCAAAGCTGTCACCTAGTATTATTTTAGACTTTATTTTTTCCAAAACTGCTATTCATAAATTATAATACTGATGAGAAAAAAAAATTGAATAAAACAGATACTATGCGATTTGAAGTTATGAAAGCCTGTTATTTCATTATATGCTACGATGCTCAAATGACATGTCACTGTAGGATTTTTCTCTGCATTAAATGTAATGATTCATTTAAAATGATATATATGATAAAGTTATTTATTCGATTCGACTAATTTAAAAGAGTGGAAAATTAAAAAAATACCGTAATAAATGTTGAATTTCAATCTAATTTCTTGCTTTTCGATGAAATAAATAAAAGCAAGACCCTCCAGCAAAGTTATCATTCAACAATGCTGTCAATTACTCTTACAAATATCGCCCAATTTATTGTAGTTCCATAAATATCATTGATCTTTCTTCGGTTCTGCAGGTAAAGCTCCATTTTCTGCGTTTTGACCAACTGCTCGTCTTTCTCGACTGGCCATAATTGCTCTTCAAATTATCAACAGGAATAAGTTTATAAGTATAATATAAATAAAATATAATATAAATATCACAAAATAAAATAATCAAAAATAATAGAAAAGCTCGAGACAAAGAATTTTAAATTTTTTCCAAGGTACGAAAATTTTATTTCATTAAATTAATTGATTGATAAAAGTTAGCAAAAGAAATGGCAACCTAGACATTGCATCCCAAATACCGCCCATAAATAGGGCACAAAAAAGATTCTCGAATGGTGCAAAAGGATCCTGAACGTTCAATAATATGGCGCTCAATTTGAAATAAACAAAGAAGCCAACAATACCCTATAAAAATAAAAGCCATTTGCTAGTTCGCAAAATAACGAAAAATCTTTTGCTCACAGTTATTAAATATTGTCATTTTCAGGTGATGTCCTTATAAATATCAGTTAAATAATTTTTAAAAAATCTTTTGCAAAAAAAACTTAAACAGTAAAAGTCAAATTATCCGCTTAATATTCTATGGATAGAATTACTGCATAACAAGGTTTTAATATAATTAATCAGTATCAAAAATTTAAGTTTACAGTAAAATACATTCAGTGGTAAAATTAGATAGTAACATAAAGCAATTGACTTTAACATTGTTTCATGAAAATTTATAAAGATGGAATGATAAGTTATAATTTAACGAACCAAATAAATGACATCATGAGGAGCAGAGATATACCGGGAATGCCTGTCAATTACAAGAATTAAAGATGCAACGCAGCAAGCTTTGGTTGAAAAAGATGGTCGAAGTATTTCGTTATGTGCTGGTATCCATACGCCTCTTACTAGCTGAATTTTGGCCTTGATTAGAAATTTAAAAAATGAATAAAAAGGAAGTTACAGAGAAAAGAGATGAAAAAAAAAAATCTAGTAAAACCATTTTTTCTCTCTCTCTTGCAAAAACACTATATATGGTTAAAATCTCCTGGATTAATAGTATAACTATCATTGAAGATATATAAAATACCATTTCTCTGAGAAAAAAAAGACAACATATCTAAAGATATAATTAGGTCTAATGTAATGGTAATTTTCCATTTTCTTAACTAACAATAACATTACTAGACTTATTACTAAACGAACGGCGATATAGTCATAATTTAAATGAATCACTGAATAGAAAAACCGAAATTTCACTTGTTCCAGTGTTCGCAAGATTCCCGAACCGGCTCCTTTGGCTGTTCCCACGAGAATATGTACAAGATATGAACTTGGATACAACTTCGATGCATGTGATACACCATGTGCCACCTGTCAAAAAACATGTGGTTAAATGCTAAAAACTTGAAAATTGAGGGAAAATAGTGCCAGCACCGCAATTCTTCCGTTAAATTTTCAAAAAAATTTTGAATTTGAACCTTGTATGCTCTTTGAACTTCTTTCAATACAGTCAGAACAATTTTGACGGGCAAAAGTTTTGACACTTTATAGACTATGTCGAATGGTGAATAGAATACAAAATACCAAACAATAGTAGCCTGAAAAATATGTGTTTGCTTATCAATTAACTGTCTGTATTATGGCTATTCATCACCATCAAATTTGAGTAAAAATACAATACAAAAATTTTTTTAATTAATATATCTATTAAAATATAATGCATTATGTAAACAATTAAGATCACAGACATTAACATTAAAAATACAAATTAGCATAATAACTCGTAAAACATTACAGAGTATTTCGAAATGTAATATATTTTATAATAACATTTTCTATAAAGTGAAGCAAACAACCAGGAGAATATCATCATGTCGTTTGAAGGGTGCGATGACTGGTTCGCCCAAAAGAAAATTAGCTGAGATGCTGCCTGCGAAACACATCAACATTGACGAAAGCCAACAACTCAACGGATGTTTTCGAGAAAAAAGTGAAGCTCCGGTCGCTAAATCATCCCGAACTGATATTGTCATCTAAAACAGAAAATTTGGAAAAAAAGTCCTCGCTGTAAGTGGCAGCTAGAAATTAAAAAAAATCAGAAAGAAAAATGAGAGATATACTGCATGGATAGTTTTAAGGATGAAGAGAGAAAAAATTCTGTTTTATATTAAAAAAGAATATTCTGAATTGAATCTGGAGTTATTTCACAACAGTATCTTTTCTTTTTTTTATTCTAACTTATTATACATTCAATATTTACTTATTAGTATATATATATATTCTGCTTGTTAAACTTTCACAAGAATTAGCGTATATTTTAAAGTGACAACACAAGTATTATCTGATTTCTCATACATTCTAGATAATGGGATATAAAGCTTCATTATATCGCAAAATGACATATATAAAGATCAGAATAATAGAAAACTATTTTTAAATAATTTTTATGCTTGATGAAAAAATAAAGGCAATGAAATGTGTAAAGTGGAGAGATCAAAGATTTATCATACTATTCAGAGTATTCTGTCAAAGATTATAAGGAAAATATAAATGGAAATAAATAACTAACAAGTATATAATGTGCCAGATCAAAATATGGATACATTCTAAGGCGCTGCACACGGCCCGCAGCACTTGTAAGAATTTCCTGATCCAGTTTCATATAATCCATAAAGAACATAGTATATATATCCGTTCAATTCGTCAATTCAATATGCAGTGCACAGATCGAAATGATCGTTGCAATTTCTCTTATTCGTCGTTTCTTCTACTATTTTAAGCCGATCTAAAATAAAAGAAATAAAAATTGATGAAATAACGTATTTTTTTTTATTTCGTGATTCTTCATGACAATTCAATCCTTTCATAATAGATGAAAACTTCTATTCATAAAGAATTTATTTCATTAATTAATAACATATCTCGATTAGTAGTTTAAATTATACCACTTCATTAGGCTTTCAATTAATCCAACTAGTTATCTCTTGAGGTCAATAGCAGAATAGTGAAAAATGCAGCAGCAGAGTTCTTTCGGTTAGTCAGATGGAAGAGTACTACTACTCTCTTCTCGACAAAGTCTCGAAACCATCATCAATACAAACGATAGTATTGATTGACTGGATTAATTGATTAAATTTTGAACTTAAGTTGAAAATTACTCACGATCGATAAGATTGCTAGTCTTCAATGATATATATATATATATATATATATATATATATCGATAGACTAAGAAAATTATATTCATCATGTAAATTATGGTAATGTTGAGATTAAATTTGGTTGGTAAAGAAAAACTATGAAAAGAAGATAACTTTAAAGTCTGTGAATATATACATCTTAGACTGTATAACATATTTTTCATACAATATCGATTTAATGAATTATGTGTATTTATTATCATTGTAATCACATATCACGTGATGAAAGTAAGTAGTTAAACAAACTTCTGGCATAGCATTTGAATAAAACAACGCATTCGATGAAATAAGATAATTCTTAATTCACGAACATGAATAAAATACGCCTGATGGAATATGAGAAGATGTACAATAATTTATTACAGATAAAAGATATGGAAATCATTAATTGATAAGTATGTCAAAATGTAAGAACAAAAACAGAATTCAATCAGACAGTATTATTTCATTTCTTCAAGTTTATGAATTGAGAATGAGTATAAATTAATATATCTAAAGAGAAATGAGAAAAAACTAATTCAAAATTTTTAACTCAGGCATTACCAACTCTCGACATTAATTCCAACCATTTATTATATTGCTATTTCTATTTGTTTTAATTCTTATCAGTTTCTTATAATAATTTAAAAACACAATATCTTCCAGAAGACATATCCGAACTCTCCTTATCATTATTCATCTATTAAAATGATGCAAGTTAAGAAAAGCTCACCACTAAGGAAGACTAAACTTCAGCGCAAAGATAGATAACTAACTCCTTTATCAAGATAATAATTAATCTGCAATTAAATAACTTTATTGAAGCATAAAAGAAATAGCCGTTTGGTGATATCATGAGGAAAATTGGCTGAAGCCTAATAAAAAGCAGCAAAATTGAGGGATGAATGAATGAATCTATTATATCATTTCTTCGAGATCAATTAAGCTAATTAAGCCAAAAGGTTAATTACGAAGTTGTGCATGTCGGGAATCAAAATTGCAAGGTGAGGAGGAAAAAGCAAAGAAAGAATTTACTACTAGAAATTGGAATGTTTACAACTACAAATATTTCAGTTTTACTAAACAAGCAGAGGCATCTAAAGCAGCTAGCTAATAGCCACAATATATTCTTCCATTCTCTATCTTTTACTACTTATCTGATGAATGGCAGAAAGAAAAAGGATATACGAATAATATGCAAGATGATGAGTGCAGAAGTTGAAGAAAAAATGAGAGAAGAGAGAAGAATTAATGAGAATAGAATTCTAACAAGTTACGATGATGGCTTATTCCGTACGACGACGCATACGGCTTTTTTGACAGTTGCCAAAGAGATGGATGGTAAAAAAGGGCCAGACGTATTTAAATATTATTTAACTATTTAACAATCCTTCTCCAACAATGAATGTCTCTTTTATAAAAGCACATTTCTCTATCCATCATATATCCTGAGAAAGTAGAATGAAAATAAATTTTGATAAATCTCCATTTCCAATATCAATTCAATTTAGACCCATACATAATCGAGAAAAAAATATGCTGAATTTTTTCATCTTTTATAAAGCTGCTTTTCATAATGAAAGAAAATTGCATCTCAACATAAGAATATGTTGATATTCTTTGAATTATTAATCTGTTTCTGATAAACTTCCTTCCTTAAATCTATTCTGTTCCGGAAAACTGATAATACAATCAGTGAAATATTTTGCAATATTATGTGGTTTTAACTATGGATCAACTTAATCTTTCAAATTATTCCTCTGGTATTATACAAATTTCCACTACTAGTCCATCGGAAATCGGAAATATTATTTCAAATTACTTTTAATCCTTTTGCTATACATGATATATGCATAACAAACGTAACTTTAGCTGTTCTTTTTTTATCTCAGCTCTCTTCCCAATTAATATTAACATATCTATATACAGATAACAAGATATTGATTATCAAGTTATTTTTTTCAATTCTCTATTCTATTCCCGTAAATTTTGATTTTTGTTTTGGGAATGAATAGATCGAGGAAAATAAGGAAACTATGATCAAATTTTGTAAATAAATCATTTATTCTTCGTTTTATTATGCTGTCAATGGTTTCATTTAACAGTTTTGATATATCATTTCGAATCGTTTCATCCAAGGCCCTGAACTGCCGAGAATAAAATCACCTATTTTCCAATTATCTTTCACTAAATTAAATCTGAGATTCTTTTATTCCTTACCATACTCATATTTTAGCACTCTGCTGAAAAATAAATATTATAGTATTAGCTTAGTTCTTTTAAAAATTTACCGTTACCTAAAATTTTCGAGATTCTTGACATTTGAAACTCAAAAAATAAGAAATTCTATAAAAACCTTCATCAATCTTCGAAATTCTTGGAATTCTGCAGAATTTTTCAGTTTATAACTATTATGAAGACCGGAGCTTAAATTCTCTTTCAATATTTTCAGTTACATTGGTAGGGAAAATTATTTCTAAGATGTAATAAAGCAAAGGACATATGACCTTAAGAATTGCCGCTCCTAAAAAGAAATCATATCCTCACTCTTATTGAGAACAGATGTGTCAGAAAAAGCACCTTAAAAATCTCCTTCATGCTTTTGTTGTAATCTTCTATCATTTCCATCAGTGCCAGCATTGCAGATGAAATCACTGATTGCTGAAATATCGCATAAATTTCTTCTTCAGGTGAGCAATTTTTTTGAAGGTTAACTACCAAACAAAAATAATTTCGAGTAACTTAGCAATTTTTTTTTGCATTCAAAATTCGATTTTGTCATATGTTAAATTCTATAAATGAATTTTATAAATGGATTTAACATATAGAATTCTAACTCTTATGGATTTTTCTAACTAATGAAATTAGAAAGAATATTTTGTCTTACAGATTTTTTGATTTCATTGTTTAATAATTTATCAGTTTTTTCAAGCTCTTCTTTAAATGTAATTTCAGCATGTTCTTTCATGGCCTGCAGTAAAAACTATATAACAAGAGAAATAGAGATGTTCAATTAGGACTTGTTGTAAATCTAGTATGAGTTTTTCGTGAAATGAAAGCCCACTTGAAGTTCCGTATCATCCGATTTTCTCCGTAACTTGTTAATAGCAAAGTCCAATTCGTCCCGCTTATTGTTTACAGATTTTATTTCTTTGCTCACATGTTTAGCATTTGTCTATAAACGATTTACTTTTTTTAAAGTCAGTATTCATTCGGTATTTTATTGTTCTTAGAAAATAAATTGAAAATTCGAGTGAATCAAAATCAAACAAACCACTTCTCTCATAATTACCTCAATCCATTCGTTCAGCGGTTTTTGCACTTTCTCTAAAATATTTGTTCGAAATAAGCGATGTTTCTGACCAGCGTTATCGAACACTTCTTTCGCTGTTTGTAAAATCGACGCGCAAGAATCGTCTTCAATTTGGTTTCCATATTTGTATAACGCTTGGCCAACCTTTTCGAATTTGTTCATTCCACTATCGACACTATTCTTTGCAAATTTTTGTTTTAGTTCAGTTGCCAAATTGTCCTATAAAAATAACATTATACTACATGGATTATTTAATAAAACAAAAAAAAAAGAAAAAAACGGTTGCTTACCAAAGATTTATTTTTTTGGATTTCTGATGAACTGCAGAGAAATTACCTGCTATATAATGCCCAACAAGTAACAATATATTGTTGATTATATTAAGAGAGATGGATAACTCATAAGATAACTTACTATTACCAAGTTAGCGCGAGACTGATTTATTTGATAACTTACGGTGACCAGATTAGCTACAAGACTGATTAATTTCTCAGTTTGATTCTTGAAATTATTAAAGAGCGAAATTTTCTCCTCGTAATCTGCACTGTATACTGTTTTCGAGCCACCTGTTAAACGATAAGCAGCAACTTTTATTTTGGTCGTCATCCGATTCGTTCACATATAGTGCTAATGCTTTTATGCTAGCTGAAAAGTAAAGAAGTTTCAGTTTTCTTAAACAGATATTCTAGAACCTTGCAATAATTTTCCATTTTAATTTGACCTTTTCTAAGATATTAGAAACAGTAAGAATTAAGGAAATGTGGACCTGCGCTATTCTAACGATCAGTTAATAGACAAGTATATGCGATACTACTCGTCAGTAATGTTAATATTCAAAAAAATACCTTGCAAAGAAACGCTGCACTATAAATGCGGAATTTGTTAAAGTAATTTATGCATAACACGACCACCTTTAAATAGCAACTTTATTCAATCTTCCATCAATAAGTGAGACGTTGATTTGCATTGTGAACTAGTACACTTAGAGCCGAATTCTAGCTTCATATCCTAATTTTGACAAGTAATGGTGATTATATGTGGTGTAGCTCTAAGAGAGAAAGCCTTATGTGTAACGTTTCCATATCCTCAAAAACGCAAGGATATATCTTATTCACGGCTTTTATGCCATGAAAAAACTTAATCGTCGACGGAAATAAAATTTAAAGATAATTTTGAAAATTTTAGCGAAATCAAAAAGAATTTTTATGTTGGAGAAATTGTGTGAGAAGAGTAAGCGAATAGCTCGTGAACCGTGGCATCGTTATGCCGTGCCGGGATATGATGGCGACGATGATTTACCGGAATACCGCTTCCGATGGGAATTGTTCGGTGAAGCTGTTTTCTACACTTCAGTGGATATGTCTATCTGTCCCATCACCTTTTGTTGTTTTTCTCGTGCCAAATTAAGGTGGATTTGATTTGATATTTCTAGCTTTTCAGTCATCAGTACTTGTTTGATTATTCAATCCTTTCTGCCGACATTTCTCAATCGCTTTCTCTGTCGTTCCTGATTGTACAGATTTTTATTCCTTCTTGTTTTAATACATATTCAGGAATGTTGCAAACAGCAAACTAAGCTTCAGTGCTTTCTAACTCTAGTTTGATCCACTTTTGTTGCTATTGACTGCCATTTGAGCTTCGCTGGACCAATTATAAATTAAATTGCCCAGATCGATAAATATTCTCTATAATTAATTTGAAAGTTCGACCAGTTGTTGGTGATATTCTTGATATGATTGCTTTTAGAAGATAATATCACAGAAAGCTGAAATAAGAAATTGACATTTTTTCCTCTTCTATTTTATCCCTACATATATATATATATTTTCCATTTTATGACAGTGATTTGGATTTATTATCGCTTACTAATGAACTACCAATGACATCGAGTTCAAGCACCGATCGAGTTTTGGATATTTCCGAATCTGAAGTGAAAAATGATGAAGGTGGCTATAATACTGAGGAAGATATCGCTCGAGGTTTCTTCAAAATTCTTAATCAATATAAAATGAGTAATATGTGATTGTGTTTTCTTCGCCAATTTTTTAAAACTTTAAAGAATGTTAATTACTCAACCACTGCTATTTTTCTTAATCGAGAACGACTAGATGCTTGGATCGCACTATTTTACGGACAGAATTTTGTTCAAGCACGCATATTTTCATGTTATTATTTGCATTTAGAAATGGCAGCATTAGATTTACCATTATCTTTCGGGAAGTCAAAACGTCGGGAACAAAACTGTCGCTGGTGTAAGCGAAAATATAGAAATTATCGCGTTCGTGAAAAATCACCACATTACGAGTGCTTGTCAGATTATATATTATGTAATGGCCTATACTTGGAGCGAAAGTCCTGGTTCCATGACTATCGTAAGCGGCATTCTTATTTGTTGCATAAAACTGTAATCTTTATACTTAATTAATGAAACTGTTCGTTATTCTTAAGTCATAGTTCTGTTATTTCGTGTCAACATAATAAGGTCTAGTCCTCTTTGTTCTTTCATAGTTTTGGGCTTTTATCATAAGCTATATTTTTTTCGTTCGATTTTAGTACTTCATGTATATGAGTTTAAAAATTTTATTCTCATTGATTTGTTGATCATTCATTAAAATAAATGAAAAGGAATAAAAATGATGAATAGCTTCAATTGTTTTGTGCTGTTGCGACAAGAAATATCGTTTAGTAAGGATCCTCTACTACTGAGCAAAACTGATTATGATAAAGAATGATTACTGTCATCTTATATTTTGATAGTTTTCTTTTATTAAGACTCATGAAAGATTAACTATTCGTTTTCTTTGTTCTCGGTTCGATTTTAATGGTTTTTTGATCTGAGATAATGGTTAAGAGGGACGAATATATATATATTTATAATATTTATATTTTGCAATTTTCCCTATGTTTCGCGTTGTGATGGCATGGATCAATAAATATATATTTTTGTAACAGCAAGCGAATGTTTAAGTTTTATAAATTCCATTAGAGCTAAAATTGGTTCATTTTAGCAGAATCTTTTTTTTCGACGGAAGCAGCTGAAAAATTTGATAAATACACGGATCAGAATTGTACACCATATGCTTTACTGAAGGAACACGAAAAAGCTAGTGTTAGTTTTTTCCTTTTTAATAAAACATGTGATTCGTATCTAGTACATATACTGTGTAGGAATAATGCTTGTTTTGTATTTGTTTTATATACATTTTTTGTTAATTACTAAAAGTATTGGGTGCGAGTCATATGCTTAAATAAACTAATTTATACAAATATACTGATATACACATTAATAGTACAAATAAAGCGTTTTACAGTTGTGGAAGTTCTTATTTTAAATAGTTCTGTGATGTGAATTTTATATTTATTATTTTGTTAATAATAATTCAGTTGAATATCTGACAGTGCCATATCATCAAAAAAGGATTATTTTTTTTTCAGCGATCAGTTCTTTCAATGTAATAAGATTTAGTAGTTAGAGTATGGTAGTTTCTATCCATTCACTTTTCATCAGATCAGCACAAAAAGTAGTACTTTTCTGAATTCCTTTTTTCTTTATTTTAGTATATATTAATCAAATTTACACAGTCAAAAATGAATTGATTAACTAACAAGTGAAACTATGTGAATATTCATTTAGCTTGTTTGCAATATTATCGTTATTCGTTAGTAAATTCTTTTCTGTGATTACATACTTATTAATTATGTTTCAGCTTATTTCAGGCGTTTTTTGGTGCTTCTTATTCAATATTGGATCATAAAAAGGGGGAATGCTCAGGGTGTTGGTTTCATTGGAGGGAAAATCCAATTAAGAATCAAGTAAAGGAAAGTCCTAAAGATCATAAGATGGAAGGCTCATCTAAAGATGAGGAAAAGCAATATCTAACTAATGATCAAGATAAACAATCGACTACGGAAGACTTGTTCAAAACTGATAATGATTGGAACTTACTTTATTTGAAACATAAAGAGATCGTAGAAAATCGTATTGCGAAGGATTATGATAAATACAAAAAGGAATCAAATATAAAGCGATGCTTAGAATTTTCAGACAAGGTTTGTGGTTTAGATTGTTTTCATCTTTCAATTTATAATTTTTTCGAAATGTTTTTCAGAGACCTTATTTTTTCTTTTGAAATTTAGTTGGCCTCAGTTGGTTTAACCTGCAGAAGAAAAGATTCATCAAGCGATGAGGATTACGATGGTTATTTGGAGACAAATATTCCACGATTACAAAGGTAATGTGCTGTATACTTTTACTTTAGGCTTAATCTAGCAGAAATATTGACTTTGTTTGACGAACAATAAAGAATAAACATACGGAATGTATAAAATTTCAGTTAATATATAAATATATGCTACGGAGTATACTTTCTTTGAGTACATTATAGTTTTTCCGTATCCATATTTGCTTAGTAAAGAAAAATATCGAATAGACAATCTAACGAATCTAAATGACATGGAGATTTTAATTTTCGTCCTAAATTTATTCTCATATATTTTATGCACTATAAATGCATTTAAAATCATACCAAGTTATCTAATATATAATCAAACAAGCCTTTTTAGCTTATTACTTGGTTGTTCAATTTAAGCTTTTGTTAATACAAATTTTTTTGCGAAGTTGGGAGAGACTTTTTCAATGAGTAATGCCTTTTAAATTCTTTCTTTTTTTTTCTATTTTTTTTTTTCATAGCAGAAATATATGTAATAAACGGTTTTTACGCAGTCTGTGCACAAACATATTTTCGGTGCATGTAGCGGAAGCGTTAGAAAAAGAAGAAACATTGAAAGCAAAAGGAGGATTAATAGGTCTAGTCAATGAGTCATTTATTTCTTTAAAATTTTTATTTATCACCTGTAATTACTTTCCAGACAGCGTGCTTTTCGTGTCATCGATATTCATTATGATTTTCAAATACCAAATCGATTTATTCAGAAAAACCGAGAAATCCAGCAACACAAAAATGAAGCTAGAGATGACACTGTATCGTTTTCAATTTAGATCGAATGGAGATATTAACATAACTTTATTCGAGTAAAGAAATGCCTTTATGATCTTGATATGCTTTGCTAGGACAAATTCCCATTTAATTTGCGGCTTCATAATTTATTGCTGAGCATTTTCATACAGATTTATAATTCAGCATATTCGCAAGCCTAAAATATAAGATATATGTATGCGAAGCCTTTCTAATCATTCTGACGGAGCAATACAGAAGCCATGCTTTTAGCGTTCATTATCATTGAGGTTATAGTTCACATATAGAGGAAGCAAGTATAAAATTTAAAAGTAATCGTAAAGTGGATATATATATATATATTCATTTCTTGCAGGAATTTACTGTCTTAGGTGCAGAAAATGACTTAGAATCATCGGATTCTATGCTCAGCGACTTTGATTTCGGCTACAATTATAAGCGCGACAAATGGTTGCTAGCAATGAATGCACTGAAAACATTTGTGGATGATAAAGTATCGATTATTGAAGAATACTTCTGTATTACTTTTTAGATAAATCAGTTCAAGTGCAGTCAACGTAATAACTCAAAATCTTATATTTATAGGACATGCCAAAATACTATAACCAACGCTTTCGCCTTTTTTCAAAGTTGAACGAAGGTATTTTGATGGATCGTGGTGAGTGCTGTTTCAATTATGAAACCAAAATTTTTTAAATTTATGTTTTGAAATTCGATGTGCATATATTAAGGTTATATAAATATTTCTGAAAACCTGAAATATAGCATTTCTTTGGTTAACTGATTAACCAGTTGCAGAGGTTGAATTTTTAGCATTGTGAATAATAAATGTTTAACGTCGTGGTTGGTACTTTGATAATAGATATCTTGCGATTGAGCCTATTTATGAACATACTATTTTTCGGATATAGTTAAAAAATTAAGAGATCCTTGTACGAAAGATTTATTATATCTTTTATTATTTAAAAATTACTAGAAAAAATTGCAGAAGGTTGGTACTCAGTGACACCGGAAAGAATAGCTGCTCATATCGCTGATAGAGTTGTTATTATGAAAGACACTGTAGTGTTAGATGGTTTCGCGGGAGTTGGCGGCAACTGTATTCAATTTGCCCTTAAAGGAGCTTATGGTATGCTTTCTAAGACTGGAAATATGATTTCTAAAATGAATTTAATATTTATCTATGTTCTTACAAAATATTGATTCTGACTTCATGCAGTTGAGCTCTAAATGGATTTAAATTACAACTCTGGGATGATTCTTTTCTCTTTGTTTCGAAGCATGCGTAGTTATGACGTTTAAACTTTCTGTTCTGTTAATTTTTATTTGTAAGTTATATCATAGTCAGAATCGTTGAGATTGCGTTTGGTAGCTTGTTGACTTTATTTATGTTTTATTTTCTTGTCATTAATAAATTTCACTATTTTATATCATTTTTTGATAGTTATTTTTTAATATCCTATACAAAATAGAAATATAAAATATAAGCAAAGTATTTATAAAAATGTAAATGAAGGTTGTTGAATTTATATTAGTGACTCAGTATGAATAAAAAAGTGAGTTGATACCATTTTCAGTGATTGCACTAGATATGGACCCTATTCGATTGCGCTGTGCAAAACGAAATGCTGAAATTTATGGGGTCGCTGATCGTATTAATTTTATCTGTATAGATTTCTTCAATTTTTGCAAATTTCACTGTGAGAAAGTGAGACAGTTGAAAATGGAAATGAAAGAAAAACAAAGTGATACATTCCGATCTCTTGCAAACGATACTTCACAACTCTGGAAAAGACGAAGGGTGAAAAAGAAAGTTGTAGATGATTTTAAACAAGTTCAAAAAGCCACAAATAACACAAATAATAATGAATTTGAAGAGATGAAGAACTCAGGAGATAGGAAGATTGAGAAAAACATGTTTGTTGAAATAGACACGGATGATGAAGACGATTTTGGTATTGTTGTTGATAATTGCCATTATATGCCGATTTTTGACGCCGTTCTTCTTAGTCCGCCTTGGGGTGGACCTTCTTATCTTAATTCAAAGGTTAAATTTTGAATTTTTCGGATCTTCAAGTCTCGAAGTTAATTAATAGCGCCTTTGAAAGAAGTAAAAAGCCGCTTCAAGTTTTGTGGACATAGAAAAATCGCTAAAAACAATTAGAAATCTGCATAAATGGAAAAGTAATTCGGATGTTAGAACATTTATTTCATAAAGAAACACCCGCAATAAATTCCAACTTTAGAATTGTGTTTGGCATACATTTTTATAATTGAAGTATGCATTAATGTTTAATTAATGTTCTTGTGAAATTCTTTTGCAAAATTAATATCCATTCATTTTGCAGTTATTTAGTTTGAAGAATATGGAACCAAAAGGAGATAAAATTTTTCGAATTACGCGGAAACTAACTCATAATATTGCGTATTACTTGCCAAGACAAACAGATGTGAAGGAGGTTTGCTCTATATCTTATAGTCTTGAAGTGAAAAAAAATGCCAAAGACATCAATGTTATTTAATAAAGATATTTGATCTAAATGATGTGATAATAGAACCGCTTCTTCGCTGTTCATTTTCCTAAACTACGCTCAAAGAATGTATGCTGAAGGAGATGAATAATTAAGTATCGAAAAATAATAATTTTTTTTAACAAGTAATTCTGTTTTATAGTTGATCCGATTATCGAAGGATAGTGGAGGAATGGTTGAAATTGAACAAGCTGAAGTAAACAGAAAAGTAAAAGCAATAACTGCATATTACGGCGAGCTTGCATGTGATGCTTCATGGTAGTTATCTTTTTTGATGGTGATTATGATTCACTGTTGCATTTTTTGTTAATTTCTCATGTTTATTTATGAATATGCAAAATGAAAGTTTATGCAAATGACTAATATCAGTTACGAAAATTTTTTAATTTGAAGGAATTTGTGCTCTTTCTTTATTTGAAACTTCTCTACCAGATTTGGTTTTTTAAATCTTCCAAGTGGTCATTTTCAACAGTCAGAAAAACCAATGAAGAAATCTTCGTAGAATAATTCCTGGAGAAGGCTTACCAATGAAGAAATCTTCGTAGAACTGGAGAAGGCTTATTTAAACAATTCTTTAGGAAAGAATCACTTTTAAATTTCCGAAATTTTCAAATTGATTGATTAATATATAATGCCTTATGCATTTTATATTGCTATGTAGTAGTCCATTACCACCTCTACAGAATTTCCTATTACTCATGATGTCATTCATAAGTTACCTCATTATTAGTTACATCTAATAAAGCATAATTTCTTTGTGAATTCAAACAGACATAGCAAAATGGCATACTGTCTCTATGACAAGCTGCAAAGAATGCCTCTCCATATCGGCGCAATGAATATTTTTCTTTCGTTATAGGCAAATAAGGTTGAAAAGCCTTGTATTTATAATGAGCATAATTATTTCAGACATTTTCATCTATTCCTGCTTTATCTAATATTTGCTAAGTGCATCACGATAAGTTTTATCAATGCATACTACTACGCACAATACAGTAAAGAAATATCGTAAGCATAATTGAAATATAATCAGAGAATAAAATATATTTGGTAAAAAAGGAGAGTTTTTTGGTGTAGTTGGTAAAGTTAAAGGGAATTGCTCGTCATGTAGCTGATTGTAGCTGATAATCCAATAAATGATATTTTTATGATATGTTTACAGTTTTTTAATATTTTATGATGTAGAAATAGCTAATGTAGACGAGTCCACCTTTTCTTTGCTCGGATCTACGATTTGCGTGACATCCTTAATTTAATATAATGCAATACTGTAATTTGATGGCCTTTACAATAGAAATAAAGTTTCTTTATTGCAGCTGATTATCGTATATATCTTTTGGAGATAGTTCACACATGCATTGGTTTTCTTCAAGTTTTCCATTCGGCTTTTCAGCATGGGATAAATATGATATTCATTATATCAATGATTCTTATTACAAAATGCAAAGAGCCTTCTTATTTTTTTTCTTTTCAGAGTTTTCTTTGATTCATTGATCAATTACGATCACTTGGCATAAGTTGTTTGATTGTGTCTAAAACTAAAATTTTCTTCTTTCGGTACACAATATTAATTTTAATTCGGTTTTTGTTGATTTTTTCTCCCTACTAATAATCTGGCTTTTATTACTTCATCGCTTCTTAATATTAGTTTTATCAAATATTCTCGGGTCGTATTAATAGACAACATTTTTTTGCTCGTTTTTTGCTAAAATACTCTGAACAAAATGCCGGCAATTTGCTTTCGATAGCATTTTTGATATTTTCCTCTAGAATCTCGCCTATTGCTTCAATCTTTCAGTCGCTTTGATAGTTGTCTTCCATTTTTTATCATTTCTTCTATGAATTGCAAGTCATTACAAAGTGATCTTTTTATGATGAGCGATTTGCCGAATTTTTCAACCACAATTATCCTTACAACACTATTGTTTTATGGAGCTATATCGTAACCTATTACTGCTAACAAGGCATTGCCCTTTAGACAAGACATTAGATAATTTAATCTCTGTAATTGAAGTCACTCCAAAATTCTCTCCACTACTTGGGACCGCCATTAAATTTAGGTGGTGGAATTAAGGTAATTTTATTGTTTTGCGTTCATTTTTCGAGACTGTTTCTTGGCTATCTATTTCAATCATACGCATACGTTGTAAAATTAATTCATACTTACGATGATAAATATTTAAGGCAATGATAACTTTTTTTGTTGAAATTAGCTTTTTAATTTAAAATATTTTATAGATTATCGATCATTTCAGTATATTTCCTTCATGTTCCGTTTTCAATGAGTGATCGTTGCTTTGTGAATAAGCTCAAGCTAAGCTTTGTTTGATAGTTTCAAGCGCATTAACATGAAGTTCAAGATAGCTTATTTTTTCTTGAATGATTCACAGTTTGAATTTCTATTGTTGTCTAATGTACCTCCTTCGGAAGAATCTGATCCGATGGATCCGATGGAGTTAAATCAAACTGCTTTATTTCATTTAGAACTTTTAGTAATGACTCTTTGATAGTTCTGATCCTTTGTCTATACTGCCGGACACATTTCGAGCAGCATTAAATATTGTGATGAAATTTTTGTTCTGTTTTATGATGGAGTGAAGATTAAGATAGAATATCTTGATAGCATAACGAAGCGTTTTACGAGTATTTCAATAGCATTGTTAAATGCGTGACGATAAACAAATTTATTGACACATCTATTATGGACTATATAATAAGGAAATATCATAAGCAGAATATGATCAAAAGACAAAATATGTTTAGTAGCAAAGGATTCGGATAGTTGATAAAGTTGGAGGAAACTGCTCGTCGTCACAATATAAGAAATCGAAGAGCTTTGCAAATAAAGGCGAAGAAGCTTCGTAATAAAAGAAAACATAAAAATTCATAAATTAATGTGTTCTATTATAGAGACGTATTACTTTGTAAGTCAAGATTTGCAATCGATCCATAATAATCACCATATGTTATAAGATGTAAATAAAGGTAATGAATGCTGTTACCTCAATCATTATATTGACGAATGTTACGATGTCTAATGTAACAAATCAGTTACCTAATTCTCATCTTTATTCACTGTTATCAATCTTATCTTCAATAATATGAAAGAATATCGTAATCTAATTGATATGTGAATATTTCCAATATAATAGCAAGGCTTATGTGTAATGTCTAAAATATTTTTCCATTAGATTATTTGTTTATAAAATGTTTTGAATTTTAAAGCAACTTCACTATAAAAAGAGTTATTTATTGGAAGAGAATTTCTTTTTTCTTTTTACACAGTTTCGATTCCGGCTATCCAATCTATGTGACTATACTGATCATCTCACTTTCATTCTTAAACAATTAGATAAACAATAATAAGATCATATCATGCTGGGATTCTCTTTTCATGCTGATGCCATCATTAATTTGTTTTATCGAAGTCATAATTGTTGAATTCGTTTTCGTGATAGAAGAACTTGTCATATCAGAGTTTTGATCTCAAGTTTGAGTTTGAGATTGATGTTTTTGGACTTTGTCTTGGCAACGTTTCGGAGCTTAAGTGGAAATAAGGAATTTGCAACTTTGTGTATTAAGTTGCGCAAGAAAAATAAAGCATATCTCCATTATAAAGGTAGCTAACCAAAGATATAATAATCAGAATAATACTAATTAAGCTAACTCTTTATATATTCTAGATAAGCGGATGTGTCATACAAAATTAAAATCACACAACTTTCTCAGCTGTATATAAGATTAATACAAAAAATATATTTTTTGTATTAATTAGCATTCAGCTTTGCGTAATATCTTGCATTTTGCAATTTAAATTAAATAACATTTAACATATCGTCTATGCAAAATCTTGCAAAAATCTTTAACATATCATATTACATGATAAAAATTAGATAACAGATTTATCACTCGATATGACAAAATGTTAGAATTTTGCATAATGTGATGAATCCTTTATCGAGGAAATACTTTATATAGGAAATAATTTTATTGCTTTAACTATATTAGTTTTTATTTTTCTTCAATTCCCGATACGTCAAGTTGATCCTAGGTAATGATAATCCCAACGAATAATTTAAAAAATTTTTAACGGCATTTTATAGTATACAAAATCAAAAGCTTAATTTTAATTGGGAAGATATTTACAATTTTCCAGTATTCGAATTTCGAAAGATATTGACAATTTTCCAGAATTTCGAATGGTACATCAGATGATGATTTACGAGCGTTTAACACTTTTGTTATTTACAAGAGTGATAAGGGTTGTTTACCTGATTTAGACAGTTTACTTGACTATAAGATTAATTATGTAATTTACATTGATAATTTAAAAGACATTTACCTGTATTCGGATGATTCACAAAACTTGATAAATTGATAATTAACGATGTTCATATATTTCTACGATGATTTACAGTTATAAAATTTGACAAATAATAACGATTTATTATTTTTAGGAATACGAAAGAAGATAATTTCAGACTACAATAAATTGTTATTTTTAAAATATTATATAATATAAATATCTTAGTTATTCCGATATATTTATTTCAGGAAAACCGGAAATGTTTCGTAGCTGTAAATTAAATATTTTATTTCTAAATAATCAAAATTCCTTATTGACTTATCATTATAATAGATGTAACTGGCTGATTACAATTTTAGTAATTCCACCATAAAAACTGTGTCATATTTAACAGGTTCATTTAAATATGCTTTTTTCATCTCAAAGAAAATCAGTCTAAATATTCTAATCAGATGTCCAATCTTATATCATTCATCTAATCTCATTTATCATCTCTTCGTTAAAAAAAATATCAACACATCCTTTCCTAACATGCTTTATATAAAAATCCAAGAATACAACACTTGACTAATGAAAGTAAGGTGGGACAATTAATTCATTGGTTTCAATTTCTGGCTCATTCTATTCAATTATTAATCTTTCATTTATCTTGGTTATCAGAAGAATTATTTTCACAGCTTTTTCTAATAAATACTAAATCCTATATAATTTTGTTTATGTTTATCACACAACTAACTTATCAATCGAGAACTTTCACGATAAATAACAAGATTTCACATTGACAGAGTACTAATTATTATGAACTCACAAATTCGCTTGTATCGCTGCTGTTGAATATGGGAGAGCATCAATGTCATCAAATTTCAAGCAAAAATCATTTCTTATTACTAATTAATAATTACCATTCAGGATCATCATTTTCTAACAGCATTTGCTTTATTTACATTTTCGTACAGTATCATATCCCATGTGTTTCGATTAATTGATTAATTTAAAAATTGATTGAAGCTTATAAATTAGGAATCTGGGTGCTGTGTGTTTATATGTCCACTTATATGTTACAAATGATAAAGTAAATGAAAAAAAAATGAAAAAAAAACCAAAGTGTTAATTACTAAACTAAGTGTTGCATTTGAATTCGATTCCGAATTCAAGCAATTTTTTCATTTACAAGAAAAGGATTTTGTATCAAATGATAAGTCTCCAAACTTTCGGAAATTTTTTCGTTAAAACGACCAGTTGAACAAATTCTTGTAAATACCTTAGAAGTTACTCGAACAATTTGAAGTTACGTTTGGGCCATTTCTTTCCTTCCAAATTGTCAAAGATTCCTATCAATGGCCACTCCCTAGAATGACTTACGTAAAATTGTTTTTTAGCATTCGTCCGGAATTTCGATTCTTTGAATATATGTAAATCAAATTCAATCATGATATGATGATTGTACTCATTAATGAATTGCTCATAAGATTTTCTTAACTTTTTAATGTTGAAAGTTTATGCTTCGAGATTAATCCAGTTATTCTCATCTCTGTGCAGCAATGAAATGCTTAAATCGAAATTCATAGAAGTTGAATTATATCGAATGAATGGATTCCCCCTCATGAACTTTTTCGATTCATAGTTTAGAGAGATTTCCATATCTTCTAAGTATGATTAAGAGTTAACTCCAATTTTTATTGTGAAAACAAGTTAATATTTTTAAAATTGTTAGATTTCCGAAAATGTCAATGTTCAACAATAATCGGAACTGGATCGATCAAATCAATATGATTATATGTCATCGTCACACTAACAACACAAGTAACAAACAAGAAACTTTAAATTCAGTAATATTTTTATAAGTAAAACTTTCTTTATAACCACTCGCGATCGACAAAAAATCACTCATTCTGCTAGCCACGTTCATTATTACAGTTCAATTCAACAGGAAAATTCAGCTTTACAGTGATCAAGTGATAAGATTCATATCATTTACTACATAAATTTAGTGAAAATTCAAAAAATTAAGATCATTTTTACAATGATTATATAAAATATCGTCTTCAACGCTTCATACAGCTCACAACTGCATTACACACAAAGGTATAATAAGTTTGCTCCAATTTAGCTAAAGTCATAATTACTCACTTCATATTTATTCATTGTTTTTTTCATTTCACTTCTTTATATATATATATATATATATATATTTTTTGGAAAATGGATTCTCATTAAAGCAGATAACAGGAACTGTTGCCTCTCCGAATTTATCGGTATATGACAAAAAAAATCTATATGGGTAAAACTGATAGCATAACATTTTAAGAAAAATCTTCCCAGTTCAAAGTATTATTGGAGCAGTTGACTCGTAATAAGCTTTTAGTACCATGTGGCAAAACATTTCGAACGACCTAAAATGTTTCCAATATTTAATAGAATCGCAACTAAAATACGAAAATTATGTTGGTAAATATAAGGTAAATATAAATAAGAACCTCATCTTGAATCTTCCGATAAATCTCTTGGATATCAACATATGGCAAAGTTATTTTAATCATCCATATCGCTTCAGATAAGTCTATGTTATTTCCATCACTATCAACATATCCTATTGGTAGTTCTGGAACTGATTTCCGAAACTTCAGATTCGATGACATATGTGAACTGAACAATATAATGATTAGAAAAAGAATCGAACAACCAAGATCACATATTAGCACTATGTAAATTTTTGTGGTAACAGCACTGCCGAAAATAAAATTAATTCTTATAAGACGATAGAATTTTAAGATGATTACAATTCTTCTCAGACATCTCGAAACAGATCGGGAACAGACTCACATTAGTTATTATAACAAACATCTAAATACCTTTCAGATTAAAGAACATTTCTAAAAAATCTGAAACAACCTAAAGTTTGAATTTTCGCTAAAACGTTGATCGCAAAAACTATCTTTCCAACTAATCAATAGGAATCGAATCAAAGTTCCAAAAGAAATACAACAAGAACAAGTTAATCTTTCTGAAAACTGCTGTTGACGACTACCGGCCATCACCATTTATTAAAATTTTCTTCTCTTTCTACTTCAATCGCTTAGTAATTTATTTGAGAACACTGAATTAAGAACAACGATCAAATATTAAGTGAGATCGCTTTGATGGTGTTGAAATAGTTTCTAACATAAAATAAAAATCAAAACAAATCAGATTGGTTTGTCGCCACGAAGGTGAGACTACTAAATAACGCCTTTTATGATAAATTTAATCGGCATATTCGAATACAAAAAGCAAACAAGCATATGAAAAAATCACACTTCATCCTCAATTAGAAATTGATAACAAAGGTGATGAAATGCGATGAACTATCAATTCAGACTGTTCTAAAACGCTTTTTTTGGAAGAAAGAAACTGAAAAAATGAGGAAAAAGTTTGAGATAAAAAATATTTATGAACGACATTTACATTACATTCCTTCTGTTCAAATGTTAACAAATTCTTCTATTCCGTTGATCGAAAGCTCAAATAATGTTTATAATTGATCACAAACTAATTCCTTTATTAATCGTCTTCAAACTATTTTAACATTCTATGCATATTCCGTTCAGAATTAAGATGATTTTCTCAAAATTTAATTTCTTTTTAAGTCCAAAATTAAATCATCTATAAATCATTTAAGCAACTATTCATGTCTCTGTAAATTTTAATTGAAATATTCTTTTGCAATATTCAATTTTTGGCCAACCTCACACAAAAATTATTACCACATCATAAATGAATAATTATCATCATACAGGTTTGTAATCAAGTTTCGTTTCTAATTTCTTCGCATCACCCACCTTACGAACTGCTTTCATAAAATCTTCATCAATGACGTACTCACGTTCAGCACGAATTGCAAATAAACCTGCAATATTATGATGATTTTATTTCCAAGAAAAACAGGACGTCATATTTCTTTGTGTCAATATCTTGATAAGAAATACGGTATTAATATGATTTTTGTTTATTCATGTCTGCCTTTTTCGCAAAAATTACTTTTATCAATGACTAACAATTTTAAGTTTATATTAAAGAAAAATACTCAATTAGTTGATATCCTTATTGAAAAGAATGACCTTATGCCGAATGTTCAGTGTATGGCAGCTTTAAAAGTATATTATTATGTTCATGATATCCTGATTTCAAATACCACTATTAACAAATTAAAAACTAATAAGAGAACAAATATTTATAAAAAAAAACTCTCGGAACAAACTGCAAAACCAAAACAGAAACAGTAAACTGTATGTCTTACTCATTAATAGTTCAACCAACAGGTCGAATTAACTGAATATAAGGTTAACGCTAATAGAACCTTTCAAATAATGTTTTATTATTTGATTTGATTAATCGGGAGTCAAGAAATTTAGCTAATTTCTGTGATTTGAACAAGACTCCACTAGTTCAATATCTTCATACAAATAAGCTTTTTAGATATTGCAGATCAGGAACAGCAAACCTGCTTCCGTGCAAACATTTCTAAGATCCGCACCAGAAAAACCATCAGACAGTTTAACGATAGCTTCATAATCGATATCTCCATGTTTTGTTATTTTGCTGGCATGAATTTTTAACACCTAAAAAATAATTATTGCATAGTTCAAAGCTCTGTACAATGTAGTAAGATAAAACGATAATATTATGTGCTTTCTCGTACATTTTGACTCATAAAATGGAAAAAAAGTAAATTTATTAAATATGCATATCTTTTAAAAAGAAAAAGAAAGAAGCCTACCTCAAGTCTACTTTGCTCATTCGGCAGACCAATTTCAATTTTCCTATCCAAACGACCAGGTCTGAGTAATGCTGGATCCAATGTATCAGGTCGGTTTGTTGCCATGATGATTTTCACCCTTCCTAATGAATCAAACCCATCCATTTGATTCAATAGTTCCATTAGAGTTCGTTGTATTTCACGATCAGCTGATGTTCCTTCCGAAAATCGACGACCACCTGTAAGAATTAAACAGATTTTACAAAAAAAAAAAAAAAAATATATATAAGACACAAAAAACTGAGGAATGAAAAACCCTGCCGATAGAGTTTTTCCGATTCCTGGAGGATTGTATAAAAGGCATCCTTTAGGAAGAGTGATTTTTTTTTGGTTGCAATGAAGTTTAATCCAAAAATAAAAAAATCGAAACCGTAAGTTATAGATTTGATCTTAAATAAAATGAAATGGGAAACAAACGCATGAGTTTTGCGATGGCAGAGTCAATTATGCACTAGCCTCTAATACTGAAGAAATCTGAATTTTTATAAAATTTACCAATAGCGTCGATTTCATCCATGAATACTATGCACGGCTGATGATCGCGAGCATAATTGAACATCTCACGAATCATTCTAGCCGACTCACCGATATATTTATCGACTATAGCAGAAGATACAACCTTCAGGAAATTACAATCTAACTGAGAGGCCACTGCTCTGAAACAAAAAAAAAAAAAAGGTTTCGATCACTTGCAACAAAATAATACTTTTAAGCATGATTCTCACACCACGGAGAGAAACAAAAAAAATATAAGACACAAAAAAACTGAAGAATGAAAAAGTGACCTTGCCAGTAGAGTTTTTCCAGTTCCTGGAGGACCGTATAAAAGACATCCTTTAGGAGGAGTGATACCGACACGACGGAATAAATCAGGATTTATTAAAGGCAATTCAACAACCTAGAATAAATGATGCAAAATAAAATTATCGATAGATAAAAATAAATATGAGAATCAGGACTAAATAACTTTTAATTATAAAATTTAGATTTGTTTATAATAACAGTTCCAAATAACCTAACATCGTTTCAAATTTGGAAACTATTTTGGAAATACCCCAGAGAAGTGATAGAAAATTTACTCACTTCACGCAGTTCACGTATTTGTTCGCTCAAACCGCCAACTTCAGAATATGATATATTCCCTGGATCTTCATGGCTCATTTTATAAACCAGTGGATCTACCTCTCGAGGTAATTGTCTCATTATTGTAAGTGTTGTCATATCCAGAGCAACCCGAGTACCCTTAAAGATTTTTCTTATGGAAATTCTGCAATTTATTGATATGTAGGAATAACTTGTGATATCATTCTGTGTACATTAACTCATTTTGTAAGTGAAATTTAACTGACTGTACAGCAATTATAATAACAATAAATAATTAGGTACTAGCATCAAACTATCAGTAACCTATTATTTATTGATTATTGCTAATAATAAGCAAAAAGATGCCTGTTTCAAAGCTCCTTTATTAACCGATCTTCTGCAACCAACTACATATCGAGGGCCATTTGTAGCTTTCACAATAAATTTTTCTTCTGTTAACTGTTTCAATACTTCACCAACTATTTGTCCAACTGATTGAAGAGATTTGATGTCATTTTCCGATTTATCATGTTCTTTCTGAACTTCTATTTCCTGAAATATCCAAAAAAAGAGAAGATTTAAGGAAGATTGCGAAATCCAATTTTTTGCTGCATTGAAATTCGAAACAACTAAATAGAGTGTGGTAGGAAAACTATAACTCTCAAACTAACGAAATCTATATTCTACATTTCTCCTTTTGTACATATGTGAACTTACCTTCTTTCTCAGCTGTTTCAAACGTTCTTCAACTTCACGATATTCAATAAGCTTGCGACGGTATGCTCCTAAGGCTCGCGACTTTTCGTCTTCAACTGTTGGAGCCGTTGTCTGTTCAACCATTTTCAAATATCAAGAATGAATGCTATTCCTGAAATGGATTTACAAACTAAATAACCCAGTAATAAGACTCTGCGATCAAAGTCAATTTAATTAATGATATTTCTAACAATACTAATGATGGAACAATATTCATTACGGATACAAGGAATTCACGATACATAAATATATGAATGAAATCTTCAAAGAAAATATCCTACACAATACACATTTATCATTGAAGACAATCTACAACTAACTCATTTGAACTCAATCTTTTATCATTTATCATTAACTATATATATATTATAATTGAAAATGTTGAAAACAAAAATACATCCTCTTGAAAACAAAAATACATCCTCTCAATACATTCTCTTTTTGTGATTTCATTAAAGACATAAGTCTTGAAACACAGGAGATCGGATAGAATAGGATTGCATAGATGTATAAATGATTCATAAGGCCAAGGGATAGAAAGAATCATAGAGCCAAGGAGCAAAAAGAATCATAAAGACAAAAAATAGAAAGAATACTATGGTATGTGCATTATGATATCTACCCAGTTATTGCTCATATAATATTTAAATCGAGTTATAAATGCAAGAATTAATATAGTCCGACCTCAACATTTCAGTTAAATGTATCGTTTATAACAAGCTGAGATTTGCAACGATCAATGAAGCGATCGATCCGAATCCTTATCAAGAACAACGATTTGTTAAAATCACAAAATGTATGATCTTATCAAAGTCTATACGGAAATGACTGGAAATGGATGGAAACTGGAAAAAATGTCAAATACATTCGAGAATGGGCGTAAATCACTGTGCTGCTTGATTGTTAAATTAAGAATAGCAAAAGTTTGTCTTACAATGTTCGAATGTATTAAAATATACCTACAGTATCCGATGGTATCACATTAGAAAATAATTTCATAACAAAACTTTCCTGGACATATTCTTTACTAGTTACGCTATCCTTGCTCTCTGCTGTCTATGACTTTAACATGCTCCTTTCATTCTGGTAATTGATGGGTTCTCATCTTACTGCGAAATGGACTTTCTCTCTAAGCTATTTACTGGAAATTAACTTGCGGCTTAAGGTCAGCAAATGAGACTAGGCTACAAACTTTAAGTCCATGTGATTGCAATCATTCCAGGTTTCATAAACATAATGTGATTTGTTATGTCATCTTTTACTGTATTACTTTATCTATGCACATGAAAGTTCATATCGTTGTAGAGATTCGAGGGTCCCAGATGATACCAATCACTTCACGTGCAGGAATTAGAATCGGTCATGTGCCCTTTAAATTATCTTTTTTTTAAGCTTTTAATAGCTAATTTGTGGGCCTCAGATCATAGAGCGGTATTTGATTGATGTACAAGGAATATACTGTATTGTTATTGCCGGATAGAAATTATGAATAACCGTATGAATCTTCTCTATGCATATTCTTAAGTCAAACAAAGTTCCTGATATCTGAAGGTAAATTCTAGTCTTTTTAAATTTAAAAGAAAGAAACTGAATTTTGTTATTTCTGTGCTAAGAATTCTCATGGCTTTAGCGGAAAAGGATTAAAATAATGGAACCCACGTAAATAACATAATAGAAACAAGTCCCGAGGAAGCAGACTTTGTAAACTGACTGATTTAACAGAAATATTAAAAGCAGAATTATCTGCTTATAATATAAAATATCGGTTTTTCAAATTGGTCAAATTTAAATCTATCCCGCGATAAAGTTAAATTTAATTTTATCATATACCGAGAATACATTGAAAAATAAGTTCCAGTTTTGAAATTACATTATTATTAACTAACGACAGTATATTGTAAATAAGATGTCATTTCTAGAATTTCTACACTTAAGTCTTTGCCAGATTCAATGTTAATAACATCCAAAAGCAACAGTTCATTTGGCTTGCAACAACGATGTGTATTTTTTCACGTACAAACACGAAAATCAGTCCTATGATGAGCTAAAATGTGGTGAATATTTGGCCATTAATATCTAGCACAATTAGATCAGTTCATGCTGTGAAAGTAGTAATTCTAGCAACAATTCTTAGTAATTTATTTTATATCGAAGGATTTCATTGATTTTTTTTTTTTTTGTTTTAATAATTTATATCGTGAACAAAGAGCAAATTATGACTGAGCTTGCAACAGCAAACAAATTATTTAGTATGAACTTGGCGAATCAGTTAAAATATGTTCAAAATGGACTTGAAAACATATTTAACAATCCATAAAAATATTTGTCTGATTCAAATCAAGAAAACTGTTTTAAATCTGCTTAGAATAATCAACTATTTGAGCTTAAACGACGGTTATAAGCAGAATTGTTTCATTCATAGTAATTTATTCTTTTTTTTTTATTAGTTGTCGAAGATCTTTGTTTGAATATTTTCTTTTTGCCATAACAATACCTTGTCCAGTTTGGTGCAATTTAGAAATATCAGGAATTTATCAGGAATAATATCAATTTAGAAATATCAGGAACTTACAGCATCAATCAATATTTCTGAATTGCTGAACAGAAACTTATATTGTACAGATGCAAACTTATATCATAGATGACTTTGTTGGTCAGTACTTTGTTCTGTCCACCAATCTTCTTCATTGTCATCTGGTATTCCCTCCTCCTCTTCGATTTGACTACTCAGCTTCTTAACATCTTCTTTGATTGCGTCACGAATTCGATCAATGGCTTTCTAGAAAACATATATTGAAGATGAAAATCAACTGCAATAACAGCTTCTTTACCCAGTTCATTACAAATCCAAACAAAAAACTGGTTACATTTATAAGGATCGTTTTTCTTCACCAAAACATGAAGAATACGCGAAATATATGGTTAACCAATTTTGGCTTATTTTCTTAATTGCTTGTTCTATTAATTATCATGCAATTCTAGGAAATTAAAGAGAATTATTTACCGGCGGCAGCCATCCGTTCTGCGGATCAGCTTTTTCGCTGTGCGCAAAAAATTCTTTTCGTACAATTTCTTCAGCAATTGGAAGCTTCACATCACATATGCAATACCACATTTGTCGCACACGAGGAAGTTCTCCTAAAAACGGGAAAAACATATCGAAAATTTATTTAATATACCTAACAGCTAGTTCCAATACTTCTATCGAGTACAAAGTTAAACAAAAATTATTGAATGATAAAAAAATATTTATATCTACAAAAATTTTGTCATAAATTACCAGGTGTATACATATAATCAATATGCTCCTCTGTAATAGAACCATATGTTGACGGAATCGCTGGTGCTAGCGATGAAGCACTTGTAACTGAGACATGTCCTGGTCGTTCACTATTTTTCTGCAAATTTTAGAAATTTAGATGAAACTAGCTAATGCAGCGACTAGTCTTCTATGAAGATTAAAATCTGTTTACTAAGCCCAAATTATATTAATGAACTGGCAGAAAGAATCTGGAACATATAAGTTGATATAAAGATCTCGTGAAAGAATAAATTACACTGATCTTTTTTTTTAAAGTGAATAAAACTCATGCTTACAGTTATAATCTTTAAACGCTGCCTTTCGGGGATTTTAGCATGCTGTCGAAATGTTACCATAACCGACTGGTACTGTTTTGCCTGTAACAGTTAGATATATACCAAGCCAAGAGTTTATTATTAATAAATATAAATATAAAATACATACATTTGGATCAATTCTTGGATCATACCCAAAGCGGCACCACAGGCGTCCCCATGGTCCATTTAAAATGTAAAATGCAAACTTCTGTAGCAATGTTCTGAAGAAGAAAATTATAAATCAGTTAGGAGGACAGATAGGCTAATGTATCATTTATTCAGATATCTCTATACCAAAATCCCAAATGAAAGTAAGCCATTTCGATATTTTTATAAAAAATTACTTCTTTTGTACCCATATACAAAAAGCTTCATATACATTTATTTTATTACTTCATGTATCCGATCCTTACTTTATTAAACCATCATCCAATCCTGTTTTCTTAGAATACTACTCTGGTCCACATTGGTCGCTCTTCAAATAAATCTTGCAGCAAACGGTGAGGTTCGTCGTTTTACATCTAAAAGTACGTAAAAACATTTCCATAGATAGTTTCTAATGATCTACACAGTGGTTAAATCTCAAATTCAATGATTTGGTCATTCCTATTATAGCCTGTTTTATCAGCTAAGAGCAGCGGTGCTACTATCGAAGGCATACTGCACACAATAACTAAAATGTGCAATTTTTGAGAAATGAAAAAAAAGTGATGCTATCGCAAGAGCAATAAAAATTTCTAATTTAAAGCTAATGATTTATTTTCTTTTAAATTATGGAAATATTAAACCTAATATTTGCATCGTTGATCGCCTCTTCAGTAGGCTGTTTTGGAAACTCGGCGGTTGAATGCACCGTTACAGATAATGCTTTCCTTTCCGATCGTAAACCTGAAAAATTAATAACTTGAGAAATTTAACTTATTTAATTACTTTCTTATGGTAGTTCTTTTTTATAGTACCTGCAGTATTGATTCATTTTCATTTTTGCCCTATAATGCAAACAATTGCACTATGCATGGCATCAATTATACGCATATGCTAAAATTAAAAGCTCAAATCTATCATACAATTCGAAGTTTAATTAATACAGCATCTTTATCTTTTCGGCCTTTTCTTCAAAATGTAAATTTAGTAAGGCTCCAAAAAAAGTTAAACTAACTTTGTCCATGCCCAGCGCTTTTTCGTTTCACTTTTTCCGGTGAAAAATCAGTTTCTTTGCATAATAATTTGGATGATGGTACTGAGTACCTGCAAATAACTAATTATAACCCAAAGCAAGGCATTATTTTTCATTAATGTTGACTATAATTTGACAGGGGATGATATATTTATGCAAAAATAATTTACATTTATTGCTCTATTTTTATATATTTGCTAAAGCATCTGTAGTAACGACTGGAAAAATGCTTGAGTGTAACAGAGTTTACGAAACTTTTTAAATTTCTGTGTTACAAATTCACATATATAAAGAACGCTTAATGATGAAAAAGTGATATCATATTTTTTATTGAAATTCAATTCCTGTACGTTAAAAGAAAAGTTCCACCTTGAGAACTGATAAGGAGGAAGATGTAGGGGTGTACGACGCTCATTTTCAGGTTGATTCCACCACGATAATGCACCTGGAAGATCCAAAGGTATCAATTTCGGTACCTGGAAAGAAGGCGAATCTAACTTCAGAGAAATCCATCAATAATCAATTTCGGTTTTTTGAGATATAATAAAGATAATGCTACGTTCTTCCATTCTGCTTAAAGCGCTACAACTTTATTCAATAAATTATGAAACACAGTTGGTATACTATTGCATTTATATTAGATAGCATCACCTATTGTAATGTACATTTTGGCTCAGAATTTGTAAAAAATGATTAATGGTTTGTTGGCAATGATCTATGAATAAAAATTTACCAAATTTTCGAAACATCCCGGAAATGTTTCACTCTGACGAACTGGTAAGTAATGAAAATCACACAGTGATTTGAATGTGTATATTGTTGAGACCTGTAATTTTTTTTTTCATTCTAATTCCAAACTTCCACCTTTAGTTTCTAGCGTAGGAAAACTAAATCAAACAATTATAATAAAAATCTGAAAATACCATTCCAATCACTTTTGCTTGCACACAATTAGGATCTGATTTTTTACGGCGTACAGTTGCAACACACAGTATTATTCCATTATTACCGAACGACTTTTCGGCAGAACTTCGTTCTGATACCAAAGCATTTGTATAGAGATTTTTTGAGTGATGTCGCAATTCGAATGGACGACCAGCAAAATGATTCTGAAAAGATCAATAAATATTAGGACTTGGAGAAATATATTAGAATTACTCAGGTGTGCAGATCATTAGAACTATAAGACTTTGAGATCTAGAAGTACTAAAATGACTATTAATAAAGATAGCGGAACTAATACAATCAAATGTTACATAAATTTCAGAATACTTCGTAATAAAATAGAAAAATGACAGCTGCAGATATTAAATGTTATATTTTCACATCTTAATTTCAATGACATTTTAATTTCAAGCAAGAAAATACTTGAAAGTTTTAATTAATTATTTTTTCACTTGCCGTGCTAAGAGTTTGAGTTCCGCCCAAAGTTTTAATTGCTTTCTCAGCATTCTTCACTACTCCCGGATATGAAACAACCACATATTCCGGCAATTTTTCCGTGCTGGTTGATGGCCACATCTTCCGCAACACAGTAATATAGTAACAAATTATTTTCTGGAATGAAAAAGGGATAACATTATGTATTTGTGAGATTTTCAATTAAGGACTGAAAATCGATGATTAAAATTACATCACCCAAAAGGTTACACAATCTTTCATTCTTGACAATTAAATTTCAACAAGACAATTTCTACCGGTCAGAAATACCATACCCTACATCTTATGCGTTATACTACTTTCTAAGCGTCCCCTCCGTTTTCTGAATTTTCCGTTTTGTACCGCTGGGTGCACGGCGTAAGATGCGTAATTGCATGCAACACGAGGATTATTTTGCTAAAAATATATGAAAGGAGAGACAGAGACAGTGACTAAGATCGAAGTAATTGTTGAGAAGGAGGAGAAACAGAAAGATTAAAAAAGTATGAAAATATTAGCATGGTATAATCAAAGCAGTAATTGAGAGTAAAGAGATTTGTTGCTGTTGAGAAGAGGACAGAGAATGGAAGATTTGCGAGGAATGCTGATTTGATGAGTAGCAAGCATAATTCGCAAATTGATTGAGGTTGGAGGTCATTCTAGAGATAATCGTTATCGTTTAAATATACGTTGGTCATTATTGATCGTTCATTTATTTATTCGTTACAAGTTTATTAACGGTCTATGCGCATATTTTGGTACGATGGATTTGAATAATTCAACTTTGGATAATATGAAAAATGATTGCAGCACAAAGCGAACAGGTAATTCTTTTTTTATTTACCTTGTCATGTAATGATATTTTGATATTTACAATGGAAGAATTAACTTTAATACCTCCTATTATCTTCATGAGTTATTGTTCATATGTAAGCTGTGGTATTGAAATCGGTAAATAAGTATTCTGAAAGATTCTAATGAGATAACTAATTGGAACTCATTGTCAGCTAACCTAAAGCGGAAAACCTGTCAGCTAACCTAAAGCGGAAAACCAGTTCTGGATTCTGGAAAATAGATGTAATAATCAAGTTTTAGAAGAATTCTATTTAGGTATACTTAACTTTTACAAAATTATTTTGCAGATTATAAAACAATATTTGCTGAAAGTTTTTTGAATTTCATTCATTCACAAGGATTACCAGAAGTACCAGAAGGTTATCATTTGCGACCGCTGATGTCAACCGACTATTATCATGGTTATTTAGAATTGTTATCACAGCTTACTGTTGTCGGTGATATTAACGACGAAATATTCTTTCGTCGGTAAGTGATAATGTTGATTTCAAATAATCAGATTCAAATAATTCCAAATAATTCAAAAATACTACATAGTTTTATAACGCTTATAAATAACTTACATTTTAAAGTCCTCGATACATCTCAGGACAAATGTTTCAGGTTTTGCCCATGGACTATTTTAGCTATATATATTTCATGATAATTATATTATCAGTTTATGTTCATTCAGTGGGACTAGAATGTTAATTGCAGATTCAACCTGATGCGCAACATGTCACCTCCTTCGTATTACATCATCGTTATTGAGCATAAAGAGTGAGTTTTTAAAACATTATTTATTATATGATGTTTTTAATGGGAGAGTGCAAAAGAGCTTCATTCTCGGCGTTTCCAGAAAATCTAATTTAAACATCTCATTCTGGCGATAGTCGTATTGGTTGATAAAATTGATTGTTTCCTAGAAGTTTCAAGCAAACTTGCAATGCGCAGTTATGTGTCGACTAGTGGAATTGGATGATCTAAGTCCCATGGAATTAGGGTTTTGCATTTCCTATGAGAATTTAAGGAAGAAAACAGGGATAAATTTAAAAAATATCATTTTTTTCTGTTTAAATTCTCCTAACTGCTGGCTGGTTGGAATCTATTATTAAAACGGCTGAATGCGCTTTGTTTAACATTGTGAATTATGGAAAACGAGATAAAGAGACTCATTTGTATACTTGGATATTGCTATTGTGTAATTAAGTAGAATATCTACTTAGGATAAGACGTGTAGTGGCGTCAGCAACACTTGTTTTGGAATGGAAATTTATTCATGGAACTGGATGTCGAGGTCGTATTGAAGATGTTGTTGTGGATAAAAGCATTCGTGGACAACATTTCGGAATGTTACTTATTCAACATTTAGTAGAACTGGCACGATGTATTGGTGTTTATAAGTTATCATTAGAATGCAAAGATGAATTGATATCGTTTTACAAACAGTTTGGATTCCAAAAAGATGAGGGAAATAATTTTTTGGTCCAAAAGTTTTGAATTTGATTTGAGTTGGTAAAAACTTAAATTTAGATTTCAAGTCTGGCTTACCTTGATTTATGGTTTTATTTGTTTTTCTCAGAATATGTAAAAAAAAATGCTAGTGCAAATGGAAAAAAAAGAAAAGAAATTCTCAGCAAAAGGGAAAAGATAAAGAAACTATAAATACAACATTTATTGTATTATGATTCTTCAAATATTGTTCCTCATTTTGCTGTGCTTTGTGTATGATACAGTTTTTAAGAAAGTCGTTTTCTGATCTCTTTCAGTGAAACCAACTAGCATAATCAGAACAATAATTTGTAAATTGCTTTGTTCTCCTTTTGATTTTTGATTTTTTCTCGATTTTTTTTTCAATTTAAACTTACTTTCTTTGGTTTGAGTTCCGATCAATTGTGAATATTCTATGGAGAGTGTTTTGAAATGTTTTTTTTTTATTTTTCTACATTGAGATTTGATTGTGATTGAACGTCTGAGCTTTCCTTCTAATTAATTTTTTTATTGTCCTTTCATTTACAATAAATTTTATTATTATTATATTATTTTGTCTCTATTTATAGGTCCGAAAAACCTGGTACCAATTTCTACGAGGTTTTTGTGATTAAATGAATAAGACAAATTTTCGTTTCTTTCTTGAGATAATATTTTTCAAGCATATGAGACATTCGAGAATAAGTGATACTTCTTGATGCTGTTGTATCTTTTAAGCTTACGAATAATTTCATTTTTGAAAATTCAAGCATATTAATCAAATGCATCGAATGCTGCAATTTAAAAGTTAAAGAGTCATAAATTGTATCTCAAAAGGACTATTGTATATTAGGAATTATTAGGAAGTGATTAATTGACTTTTTGAAGGCTGATTGGTGCAAGTATAATTAAAATCTTAAGGCTAGAATTATAATGAAATTAAATTTTCTGAGTTCATTTGAATCTCTGTTGAAGGATCATTGGATCATTTATCATTGTAATTTTTCATCATAGATAACATCTGGAAGAAATATAATATTCTCACCACATCTTTTCAGTCGATCAAATTTTAAAAATACACTTGGCTATATAATGCTGCAGATCGAAAGTATCAACTCATGAAATGTCGCGTGTGCCATTCCTCGCTTCTCTCGATTACAATTTAAATAAACGTGACAAGGATTGGCTTTCTCATCAGCTGCCAAAGGTAATGAGAGCATTAATCAGTTCCGTTTCCAAGTGATAAAATATGAATTTTTATGGTATAGCAAGTCATAAAGTTGATTAAACTTGGTGGGTTTCATGCAGACAAGGAGTGAAAGGATATCATAACATAATTAATTAAGTCATATACGAATAAAGTGGAAAAAGTTATTTTTTATAACACTCAATGAAAGTAATAATAATTAATTAAATGATGACTTCAGACACTTTCCTAGGAGCTTATGCTTTTCTTAAATGCAGTAATATACCAGTTTAAATATTCAGCGTTTAAGGAGAGCATTGAAATACCTCGTGAACATCTGCCAGATCCAGAAACTGAAAATCTTCCGTCAAGTGTCAGTTTTCGCCAAGTATGTTTTCATTAATTCATCTTTCAGATCATATTATATTGTTATTCTTATTACCACTATTGTCTTGCTTTTGCAATCCGCTTATGATTTGTTCAGTAGTATTTTAAATGTTTTCAACGGTCTTTTTAAATGCTTCTTATTTTAGGAATCAACAGCCGAGTTAGAAAAGCGTTGGAATGATACGGGAATTGATCGTATATTCTTGAATCGTCCAAAGCCATCACGTATTTAAGATTATATTTCCTAATTACTTTCACGTTAAGATTATATTTCCTATATAATTGAAATATGGGTAATGGGCAGAGCAGCAGTAATACTAATATTTCACATTCATTTTTGTCCAATAAAAAATCAGACGCAAAAAACGAAAGGCAAAATAATTGTTGTAAAGCAAAGAACAAACGCGATGGACTCATCATGTCCCAAGAATGATGTTATAATGAAACGCTTCATGGTAAGCAATTTTTGTAAATTTTAGTGTTATGAATATATTTAGTGTAAATCGTGCCGAAATTTCACTTGTCATTCGTCTAAGAAATGTGCGGAATTTCTTTCATGTATTGCAGAAAAGATTTGTTTTTCAGGAAATCCCAAAATTTTATCCGATTTTGAAAAATTCGTTGAACCATCCAGGTTTACGTGATCCGCCGGAAGCAATATTCAAAATTAATTCTCGTCCAGTGTTGAAATTTGCCTATCGTTTACAAGAACATTTGTCGCGATGTGCTAACATTGTGGCTAAAGAACAAGAATCGCTTGGAAATTCGATGAAAGACGTTAGTATGCTTTAATTCTTTAAGTCAGTCTTAATTTGAAAAGCTAAAACGTTTTCGAAACAATGAAATTAGGAATTAAACTTTACCAACGAAGAAATTAATAACTTTTCATTCAGAAACAATGAGAGATTGGAAGAATAAAGTCTCATCTTTTTTTCATAAAGAGATCTTCACTATAATAAAAATTTTTTTGTTCTTATTACGATAGAAAAGACACTTAGCAGATAACGCTAGCATTTCTTCCTATATTTTGAACTAGCAACACTATACGAAGTATATTTTGATGATTAGTGGAAGATTGCTTGATTCATGCTTCACGATTCCTTCTCATTTATGGTTCCAAATTTGGAAAGATCATCGTATAGTTTTCAGATGGATCACACTATTGCACTTTTATTGGTACGCTTTGGTGAGAGGAAGAGATCGATGGACCGTTTTCAGAATTATTCGGGAAAAATTAGCGATTTACAAACGAACATTTCGAATTTGCGCGTAAGATCGCATTCTCCTTTTTGTTTTGTTTTCATTTACTTTTTATATTTGATTTCAAACATGTTAACGTGAAAGATTTCGTTAAATAAATAAAAATTCATCTCCCAGCAAGATTTTGATTCGCATTGATTTCATTTTCCAAATGTTTTTGATTGCAACCAAGGATTATGAGTGTTTGGAAGTATAGATTATGAAATCCGTTACTTATTATGATTGTTTCTATTAACCCTCTGAGTCTTCTGAAACTATGATTATTTTTACAAAATGACGTGTTAATTTGGTCCTAGTAAAATTATCTATTTGTACAGAATGACAATTAACTTTTTGCTGGTAGGATTATTTGTGTACTCTGTGTAGTATCTGTGTAATAGGATTCTACTTTCAGTTTCTTTTCCAAGATCTAATGCCAATGGCTGAAACTTTGAATAATATTTTGCCGGAACAAAAGCGGTTACCAGTATTGGATATCAGTTTTCTTAATAATGGTACACAATGTTCATTAAATGAAAAACACAGTGAAATTATTCGAGAAACAAGAAGTGGAACTTATTCGATGGACAATAATCAAGATGATTTGCACATCAAGCCTGTTGAAGAGGTGGCCGTAGTTGATAAAAGTAATACATGATTTGATCACGTTAGTAATTGGATCACGTTATTTGAGACCTAAGTACATAATGAGTCTGAGGCTGTCTAGTTTATTTAGGGCATACTTCTATATTATCTAGCAGAAGTTTTTTCCCACAAAGCTTCTTATAACAATATCTGGTAGCGATTTGTTTTTGTTGATTCCAGTTTTTATCATTCAGAAGTAGATTTGAGTTTTAAACGTAGTGCTTTTCTAATCAAATCAGTTATTTTATTGGTAACTTCTATTCATGTAATTATTTTCGATATATGGTTCTTACTCTAAATTAATATTTGTGAAATTAATTGCCCTTCAATGCATTTATTCGTGATTGTTCACTTATTTTACCTTTCTAATCCATATTAATGTTATATTTTTGAATAATCCATTAAGTCCATCATTTATTTACTTTTTTAGGAACATATATTTATTTCGAAAATGTCTAGTTTATCATTTTTGCATTGAACTATCTTTGCTTTTGTCGAGATGTAAAATATAATGGAATTCATTATAATGCTGCTTCGCTTAAAATATATTAAATTAAGATGACATTCTTGTCTTTCACGTTTACTCCTTATTCTACCTACGGGCATGAAGATATCGAACAAAAAAATAATTTATTCTAATAAGGACTGGGAAATAAGAAGTTTGATGAATGGAGATAAGTAGTTTTTTTCAAGAAATTTTGAAAATACAAGAGCGAAAAGTGAGTTCTTCGAGATTGAATTGAGAATGGATGATCTGATATAAGCTTCATCGATATGGATATGGATATGTCCCAGGTAAGCTTCCTACTGTTGATGTGTTCTAATTTAAAAACTATAGTTTATATTCATGAAATAAGCTCAAAATACAATCATTTAATAAATTTGGGAGTGAAATAGCAGGAGAGAAGTACATGAAGTTCCAGATGAAGCCAATCGGGACGAAACAAATTATTGCATTTGTGAATTATTTCATGGTAAGAAATGTTCAGATGCTGCAAAGTTTTGTGTCGAGCATGGAACGGAGAATTATTGACATGGAAAAACGTCTAAGTCGAGTAGAAGTGGAATTAAAACTTTTGGAACTTAAAGTAATTGTTCTCTTCGTCAATACCAACAGTGATATTGACTGTTGGAATTTAAGTGATATCGGTAACATGAAACTGCTTTATCCATAAAGAAATAGTTGCAGTTAAAAATTTTTTTTTCTAAAAAACGAGGTCAATTTATCGCTATCCTCAAAACATTTTAAAATAAACGGATTTAAATAAGGTTTTGTTTTTAGTTAAGCAGTGTGCCAAGTTTACAAACTGTAGCCCCGAAGGACAGTGAATCATTAACGGAACAGCATTACGATGGTTCATTGATGCAAGATTTGAAGGTGCGTTTTTGATTCCAGAATTAAGAACTAAAATTAAAATATGATCAACCATTGTTATTTATTTGATTTTGTGTGCATAGTTTTTTTGATGATGCGATGCAATCCTCTTTTCCTCTCCTGCTCTGGATCTTAAATTGATTATTCTAATTGACTTCATCTGATAATTTTTCGAAGAAACGTATTTTTCAGGACGAAACAGTCGACCATACGAAAGTAATTGATTCGGAGTCTTTATCTCCTTCTAATTCTGTTGCCAATGCTGAAAGATCACAGGAATTGATGGCTTCGAATGCGCTTTCCTCAGAACAGAATCGTTTTCTTCACATTCGAGATGATCCTCGTTATGCTGTTTATTTCAAAATGCTCAAAATGGTTGGCCTCCAATTCTTTTCATTTTTTTGAAAGAAATGAGAGCATTTCCTATATTACTTTATATGACCGTATTACGGTATTTACATATTTTTCTGATTATTATGATTCGCTTGTTTGTAACGATATTAGGAGCAGTTGTATTATCGGCTGCAACTTACGAATTTTTGGTTACTAGGAAAAAAATAGCCATTCGCTATTTCTTAAAGATATTTCGAGATTGATTTTTGCCATATTCTATTCTTTTCCATTACTGTTTTATAATTCAGGGAGTACCGGAATGTGCGGTAAAGCAGAAAATGAGGAGTGAGGGAATTGACACAGCACTTCTTCAGTATGTATAATTCTTTTTCTCATTCTTTTTCTGATATAAAGAAATATTTTCCATGTATATTTATTATAATCAGTTACTTTATGATTATTAACAATGATAAATAAAGTCTTTTCTTGGACATCCACTGAAGGAAATGATTGCAGTGGCTGAATAATTCGAAGTGTTCTTATCTTTTAGAAAATTTTAAGCAAACTTCCACTACTGATAACAGTTGTTTTTCATACGAAGTGGAATTTGAAATTGCGAGTAGTATCCATTATCTGGCTATTTTCTTATATTTATTCAGATATTGTAAAATCATTTTTTAGCAAAAACTAGAATTCTGAGGTCATAATCCATCATTAAAAAAATAAAGGCTATATAAATTATAGAAATCAAATGTATTACAAGAGTATTCTTATATTTCCTGCGAATACTGAAATAGTTCGAAAATATCACAGCTTATTAAATAGAGTTGATTAGTCGGAATTTTCTAGAAATTTTTTATAAAATTTGAAATAATTCCTTGCAGGACACCGGATGCATTTTCTGACTTGCCGAAAAATGCAGTAATAGCAAACATCGAAGGCAAAGAATCAACAAGTGCTGATGATGATGATCAAAGTTCCACATCTTCTAGTGATCATTAATCAATAGTTATTATCTATAGTTCTTTGCATCTTTGAAATTAGCGATTGAATTAAAACAAGTGAGACATTGTTAAGTTATTTTAAATATTTTGTCTTGTAGAAAATATATTTTGATTTTAAGTCAGCCTCTTGTATTCGTGATATTTTACTTTTTATGCTAATTGTAATACATAAAAAAGAGAAAAATTGTTTCATACATAACATTTGAAGCGATCCATAAACAAAGATTATCATTTTAGCTCTAAGATTTAAAATGTTACAGGGCTATCTAAGGAACTATTTTTGAAAAGCCTGTTTCAGTAATACTTAAATCTCGGTCTTATGATCGTTAATTCGATTCTACTAAAAATTTTGGAAAAGAAAAGAAAGATATATCAAGCTAATTACCACTGCATAGGACCGCTGCCGACTGATTGCTGATTTCCACATAGTTAGTTATAGCATAACATTACCAAATTTAGTAACATATTAAAAAAAAGGAAACTTTTGATTAAAATTCGAATTTAGACTTTGAGCAATATTTCTTTAAGTTATCTGCTGCATTCATTTTCAGTTATGCCTTAGAGGGATATCATGGTCGAATTCGGACAAACGTTAATCCGGATGATACTAGAGAAAAATATGGAGAAGACCTTCATTGAAAATCTCGATGAGACTGGAGTAATTATTTATGTTTTTAATCTATTCCTCAATTAATTTTGCGTAAAAGAAATATACAGGAAGAATGCCATTTTCGAATGGAAAATTTGGACCATAACTTAGTGTCGCATTTTTTCACTGCTCTGAATTACATTCTGAAATAACTTTGTTTTGTGAAATAATTACTTTTGCGTTCAAATCCAGAATGATTAATTTGAAAACTTTCGTCGAGAATGCTTTAAATGATATCAGTATTATTGCGATATTAATATAATCGTTGGAATTATTTCAATGTAAGTCACACTACATTTAGTATTACGTAAAATAAAATTCATTTATGAAATAGTTTATAACTAAAAAGATTGAATATTAGATTATTTCTTCGCATCACATTGAAAAGAAATCAGAATAGCACGATGACCGACTTAATTTGTTTAAATTCTACGAATAGCAATTTATAAATTCTTTCTTTAACTTTTTTATAGTTTGCGATGATAAATGAGCAAATGTTCAATCTTGTTAGCTATAAACTATTCCATTTCCTACAGAATCCATGCATTCTTGTTTCTTTATTTTTCACGTAAATATAAATGAATTTATTCTTCCATCCCCGACATTCCTCAATTATCCATCGCTCTTATATCATTTGAAATGCATCATTTGTCTCATTTACATATATATTATATACATTACATTGAATTCAATTCAATTATTTCTATCGTATCTACAAGATGATGGTATTGAATTAAAAAATTTCATTGAAACTTATTTTTTTCCAACCGAAGAGACACAAAATATTTGAATATATTACCAGTCAAACTATGTATTTCATTCCGCTATTCTAATTCAAAGCCATGATATTTCATTTCTTTGCTTCTATGATATATGTCATTGAGTTTTGTGTATCAGAAAATAATATATATTTCTTTGAATTTTAAATTTTAGAAGTTGAATCGACTGAATTCTGAAATTCGTATATAATTAGGATAGCATTCGTTAAAAAACTAAATTGCATCTGATCCACACTCCTGCTCAATTACAATTCTTAATCTCTTATCTGCAAATGATTACCGATAAAATAGATATGTATGTTCAGGTCACTCCCAAATGCAATGTGACAAGGCCATCCTGCAACGGATGATTCTTCGATTTTTCTCGCTTAAATTTCAAACACTTCAACCGGTTTCAACTAATTAATGTTCGCCACATGAAAAAAAAAAAAATTGCTACAGTAAAGAAAGGAGGAATGAGATGATGTGATAGAAGAGACAACAGATTGCAAAATAAAAGGGAAGAACAGAAGAGAAGAGAAGTATTAATCTAACATAGATGTCTTAATTTGACTAAAATTGTCATGATACAACATTCAGTTCTCACAATCTAATTTATTCTCTATAGCAAACTTCAAAGTAAAAAGAAGCAAACTTATCAAGGTTGATTCATCAACCTTGCTATCATTATTAAGTTGGAGAAAGCGTATTGTACGTGTTAGTAAGTGTGGACGAATGATAATACGTTTACTAGGAAGTATCCGTTTTGTTATCACTGAAGTTATCGTTGTCTAGATATTCGATAAAGATGAACGAGAAAAGCATCCTGATGCTTGAAATTTAAATATCGGTTCTGAAGGCGTGTCCCTTTCTTGATGACGCATAGGCGGAGCAATGATCATCTATCTGCGGAAAAATTCCAAGATGATGATTGCCACTCGAGAGACTTCTCTGAAGATTCTCTTATATTTTTCTCGACCTTTCATATTATCTAAATTCTTGCTGCCTAATTAATAAGCAAAAAAGATCTTGAATTATTCCAAGGTTTTAAACTATTCAAAGATATAAGGATCGATGAATTTGAAGAGATATATCGTATCATCATCCTCGTCCTAGTTCAGTCCTCCTTCTTGGATCAGCATCATATCCAAATGAATTATCTAAGTGATGCTTGACTAATAATCCTGATTTTATCACTGTATCATATCTCATATATTTATATACTTGTGCTTTCCTTGCTACTTCTCTCCTTACCTTCTATTCTAATATTATTTTTGCAACAGGTAAGCACCATATATCTTAGCAAATATTACAGTACCATTTAATTTTTATCTCCTGTGTATCTTACATTTTTGGCAGATGGTAGCTTTCATCTTATCTTTGTTTGAATTATTCATTCGAAAAATTATCATATTGAAATTCCATACAGTCTAGGCTCATTATATGCACTTTATTGGGGACAACACTTGTCCATCAAATGTGCAAAATTAATTAATTTTTGCAGTTTTTTTTGTGGTTTTAATATTAATTTGCAATCATGCAATGATATATAAATTATAATAAGTAAGAGAGGCGAAAGATGGAAAGAAATTTAAACTTTGCTGACAATAAACCTTTGCTATTAATTTGGTCAAAGATAATCATAATTGGACAAGTAGCATATTTCTTATAGTTGATTGTAGAATTGAAATGAATAATTCTGGAAGAGCCAAGAATGCTCTAACATTTAGGTCCATTCTTTTTAGCCTAGCTTGACATATCAACAAGTGAAAATGTTCAGAGATACTGAACAGGCAAACAGGAAGAAATAGATTATATTCAGTTGAATGAAGTCATTCTGATATATTGTTTGACAAACAATTGGAATTGTTCTCTCTTATTAAGCTTATTCATCAACCGTAACTTCCAAGGTTATACGCCTGATTGAGCTGTACATGGATTTATAAAAGTTGTCGTAAAATGATCGCTATAAGTGCCTCTCAATTCGATCCATATATGCTTGCTTTGTAAAAGCTACGCAACTTCTTTTTAGATTCTAAGCAAATTCGTTAATGATGACGTAAAGTGACGTTTCGTACTAAATTTTTTTTTGATCATTTTTCTTTTGGATAATGTCTATCTATTCGAGCTGAAATATGCAAAAATTAAGTTGCTATCTATCTTAATGAGTCGCTATCTATCTTAGTGATTAAATGCGATTAATAATCAGTCTCGTACTGCAATTATTCTCGAGAATTTGCTTTTTTTTTTGATTTTTATAGATGAAGACAACCCATTATAAATTGCTGTGTTATTCTTCTTGTCTATCATAGGCTTGGTGTTACTTTATTGCTCTGTCATTACAATACGATATTGGAACGAAAAAGTATTATCACTACTAACTCTTATTACTACTACTACTACTACTACTACTACTACTACTACTACTACTGCTACCACTACTACTACTATTGCCACTACTACTGCTACTATCATCTCCATGCCATTACACTAAAATTTCTATTACGACTATTTTTCACAGCTTGACGCCTCTTTTTGAATTACGAATCGAATTTGAAAATTTCGTCGAACAAAAAATGCTGGCATTGTGCAAGAACCGTGATGAATGCGTTCTATAAAAAGTACGGTCAGCTCGTCTGTTAAGAACAAACTTATTCATCTAAATATCTGTTTCCAATCAAATCAGTTCTTCGAAGATAATTTTAAAGCATAGATTAAATTTCTGATTTTAATGCTCATCAAGAAAGCATGATTAGTGATATATTCACAGCTGTCCTATCACTATTTCTATTTACTGTGCAAGGAATTGATGTAGATAGTAACAATGTACATCTTCAGCTGCAAGAATTACGACTTGGACAGTAAGTCGATTTATACTTTTAAATAAATTTTTGAATATTAAATTTCAACATTTTCAATATTATCATTTTTTTGCATAATTAAAGTTATTTAATCATAATATATGAAACTATTGTTCGTCAAGAATGAGACTTTAAGATGATAATTGTAATAAATTCTTCATCAAAAATAGCTATGTCCTTCACATCATTGCTGTTCTCATAGGTTTTTTTTTTCTCTTCCTAAAGTAATTTTCATATTTTGCTTTCTGCTCATTATTAAAGTCTTCCAAATGTAAGTTTTCATAGACTGGCATTATGTTTTAATGGCAAAGCGCCAATGAACTCATTCAAAATATTAATTTCATTCCCATATTGCAATAAAAATCATATAATTGAAGATTGTTTCGGAAAAGAAAACAAAAAAAAAGTCTTTTCAGAATTTTCAAAAATTTTTCATTACATACGTACAAGTGCGTTATACAATATGATTTAATGATATGATATACTAATCATATATCATTAGAATATGTAAAATGGTCAAAATTTGAGGAAGAGGAAATATTCGTGTGATCAATATGTAAAGAAATCAATATAACAAAAGAAAGTCTTAAATAGTTAATCTGATAAAATCAATCTGATTAATTTTAAATATTCGCATGATACATACATACTATAACGTGAGAGTTCCGTGATCTATAATATCAAAAACTAAAGAAATATATTATTTTCATCATAAAATTTCTTCTCCTGAAGTTAAATCAGAAATGCGATAAGATTAACATAGAATGGAAATGAGAATAATCATTAACAATACTAAACCAACTTGGTAGTTTATACCAAATTACGCTATCAATAAGATGAATTACAGTCAAGTGATTTTGCTTTAATCAAATAACATAATCTTTCAATGCGTTAATGTAACTCTTTAAGATTCTAGAATTCTACTGCATTTTTGAGAATCCGGAAAATTGATCATTTAATGTCTTTATCAATCAGTAATTGATTAATCTTCTCAACATTATTCAAATATGTAATATTGAGAACTTACTTAAGCTTTTCTCAGTCCTCTTAGATATTGTTTTCATTGTTTTGATTAATTTTATTTTGATTGATTTTATTAATAAAAAGGAACCAAATTCACATATAACTGCCAAATAGAGCTATCTCATCCATTAAAGGATTGAATTAAAAGAATGATGAAGGTCGAAGACCGAAGATTTCCTTTATCTTTCACCTGATAATAGAAAACTCTATATAATTTCATCATCTAAAAGTCTTAACTCATTCTGAACAGTTTCCATATGCAAATACCTCTAATTATATATATATAATGCATTTTATTACATTATAGAATATAATTTGAAAGGATTAGGAGTTTGAATGAGTGCAGTAGTTCAGAAGCAATAAATTTGATTCAAGTTGCTTAAGTCGTCAGCAAGTTCATATTCGCAATCTTAGATTATCCGTATCGCTGATTATGTAACCATTCATAGCTGAGGTCAAAGGTTGTTGTCTTCTAATCATCGAACATATCTCCAAATAAAAAAATCGTGATATTTCCCTTTCTCTGATCCTTTTTCTATTGCTCTACATAATAGATACCGAAATTCTTATCTCAGACAGATCTGACCTTAGCCTCTTCTATTAGCACTTTTATGGCAAATATCAATTTAATCGAAATCGGAAAGTAAAATGGATTTTTCCCTTTCATAAATTCAACTTTTACACTAAATAGATCGTTCGTATCAAAGATGAAATATTTTGCTATCTTAATTCTCTCAAAACAATCGTAATTTTTTACCTACCTGAATTATTACTCTGCTAATTTGCTTTACCTTTCTATCCTTTCTTTTAGTTAATTTTTTTTTTTATATCTTATAGTCGACTATTACCTTATTATTATTTTGCGTAAGCTTTATAGCAAGAAGTTTTGTAAATAATCTTGGTGTTCGCTTCAATTGTTCAATGACTTTTCGATATGTTTTTCAAAATTTTCAAAACTAATAATATAAGAAAGGAGCAAAAAGGTAAGATCAGATGTTTTAAAAAATAAAAAAATTGGGAAAAATGAATTAACCCAAATATCACTCATCCCTTATGCATTGGGATTTTGGCTGTGAATATCCCAAAAATAGGATGTATTGATGAGATGACAACATTAGATAGATATATCAATTTTGAGAATAAGAAAAATCTCACATCAGATACCAATCTACATATTTACCTGAAATTTCATGAGACTATATGCGTCTCGCACTTGTACTCGACTAATTAATAATTTCACTTTAATTTGCACTCGAGAATTCTTGTTAATTGAAGTTGTTATTAAATTAAAATCTATAAATATTTACCTAAGATATTATTTACATAGCAAAGGAACAGAAGAATATAAACACTAGGAAAAAGGTAGAAGTGCAAAGATGGAGCGAAACGAGAAAAACGAGATAAATTTTAAAATTAAATCAAAATGTGAAATAAATTAAATTTAGTATAGAAAACAAGTTACGAAATTATTTAGTTATCATATCTGATATGATAATTATACATCATACATCTTATAGAAATATCGAAAAATCTCTTCAAGTTAATGAAGTAATGAAAGTACTATAACATAGATTTCATTTCTCTTATAGCTTTTTCTGACCAACATCATGTTATAAGAATCGATATCACAAAAATTAACGAATGAATCGTCCGCTAAATAAGAATTTTGGCGTTTAAGATACTAGAGCTTCATCTGATATTTTATAACAACTAGTAATCCAGCAGATCTAGGAAATCGTTCCTTACATTAGATATCTGGTGTGGTTTTGTTTTTTACTAGTCAGAATCATTTTAATACAAAGAAGGAATCCCTTACTGGATCCTTTTAATATTAAATTATCATTGATATGATTAAAATTGAACTGTTGAAACTCCAGAAAGGAATTCAAATTGCCATCGGATTCTTTCTTTTAATTTTTGGTTTCTTCCCTTTAAATTATGCAAATATTTATAAGAAAAGATACAACCAAAGTAATACTAAGTAGTATTATGAACAATAAGCGCTGCTGATCCACCGCTTATCAGCATTTTTTTTTTCTTCGAGAAAGAGGAAGATTATACTCGAAAACTATCCATCCTTATCTTTCACCGTGGTGATATAATTTTCTCTAATATTTAAAAGGAAGGATCGATAAAAAGAACAGAGTTGATGAATAAAACAAAGTTATTCATAAATCAACATTAGTTGATACGATGCAAAATATTTGGCGATAAATAAGGTGCATACATATTCGTTGCCACCTGGCTATGCCTTTTCCAAATTTACATTTCGGCAAAAAATATCCATCAACTTTCCTGAAACATTCGCAAACGAACATTCGCAAATCGTATCTCTTCTCCCGTTTCATTTTCTCCCTCTTAAATTTAAGTGTTCCCATAGAAGAATCATATAAATCTACTGTCGTTTTATTAGCAACATTATCAGTTTTTGTCAAGAATGATATGACATGTATTTTGGTCAAGAAACAACGGCGAGTGATAATTCAACAAATAAATTTAGTCCTATTCAGTTACTTCAATTAAAATTTAAAATATATTGTGACGGAATAACTTTTGAATTAGCTACATGAAATATTATTAAATTTGAAGAATTTTTAACCCATCTAAAACGGAAGTCAAATTCAGCAATAAGCAAGCATTATATTATTTAAAAAAATAATAATAATAAACCGGAAGAACAGACAAACAGGTGTGCAATTCAAAAAACAAAGTATGTCATTTGACAATCACAATATGATTTATCTGTTTATTTTCTCATTCCTTCTTTCAATCCTTCAAAAAAATGACACTAGAAATTGGATCTTTTGATTCTTCATAAATATATAATTTACAAAAAGAAGTCCACGATTTTACAATAACTTCAGCGTCTCATCAATAGATGTCGAACGAAGTATCTATCTTCTTTTCTTGCTCATCTTTATTATCAAAAAATCTCCGAAAATCACAGAGCATTTTGCGATTTTATTTAATAACACTATTTTAATTACGCAAAACGTAAAAAAAGTATTTAATAGCACTCTTATTTCAACTAAACATGAGAAGAAAATGATAAAAAGATATATACAGTTTTGATGGACTAATTATCAGAAGCAACAAAATGAAATGAATTAGTTACAGAATTCTTCTTTCATCCATTCAAAGCAATTTTTAATATAGGTGCAAATGTTGAAGAGTAATGATAAACCATAAATCTGACAACCGACAAAACAGATATATTTGCAAAAAATTCGTTGCTAAAATGATGAATGAGAAACTGTAAGTCTAATGACAAAATAGAATACGTCCTTCTTCATCAGAATTTAGTGTCGATCGTATCCGATGTTTAATTATTGCATCATCAATGTATATCTACAATAGATGTACCATTCAATAGCTACAGTAATTTTTTAAATAATAACTATCAGAATAAGCTTGGAATTGATTTATCGACAAAGTAGATTTGTTATTGATTGTGATTGATCGATTAAGTTGATTTCGACTAATAATAATCAGAGATGGAATCATCAATCAAATATTGTGCTACTTTATCTATTTATGCATAATGAAGCAAAGAATTTTGAATGAATAAATAATGAGATGGATGGATATTGGTTAGAAGAGAAAGAATATGGTAAGAGTTCGGATCAGGGTAGAAGACAAGAATTAAAATATCCATTAAATAATCAATGAAAAATGTGACACAAACAAATGCATTTGTGTTTGACTTGTGAGACAATTGAACGACTAATAAGTATTCGAAATCATCAAGTGGAAATATCTTCCTCTGAACACCAGAAGAAGTGATAAAGCAGGTTAACATCGTTCTGATAAATGATTATAAATGATTAAATAATTTTACAACAATCTTAATAAGTCTAAAATTAGTTTTAACCCAGTAAAGAAAAGTTATTGAAAACCTTTTTAGAAAGAAGGAATTGCAAGAATTTGATTATCTTAGTATCTCACTTAGGTTATCAGATATCAGATGTTTCTTTCTTTTTTTCTTTTCAATAATTATTCTTACTGAATAAGCTTATGTTTGTTGTTATTCATGATAATGAATCGGTTATTTCATTATAATAAATTCGCGACTATAGCAATGTTTTCATGTTGTTGTTGTTCTCGACATTAGACGAGAAGGAAGGGAAGGAGAGATGGCCTTGTCAATTCAAATCCTTCAACGTGTCTCAGAATTTATTGCGGTCAAAGGAAATGCATAAATATCCAGCTTACCTGCAAATGTTTATTCATAAAATTTAATATAGAGGCATAAATAAAATATCAAATTATCATCATTGAAATAATTTAATGTATCAGCAATAATTCAAGCAATCAAATTTCCTCTGCATAAAGTGATACTATGACTTTTCAAGCATCTTTTTTTATCATATTCTTCCTTCATCGAACACTTCCTACTAATCTAATGATAACATAATGTAATTTAGCTATAATACTAAAAACTTCTTCTTTAAACTATTCGCATAATTCTATTTTAGAGTAAACGTTTGCCCACACGAAGAGATTGAAACAGTAACAGTACGTGAACCATGCGTTCAATCTTATACAAAATATATCAGAAGTCGAAAACCAGGTTGCAACGGACAATTCCGTTCTTGCTCAGTCAGAGAACCAAAGTTCGTTTATTTTCCATAATTCATTCTGATTTTTGTTTCAGTACAAATGATATCTTAGAAAACAAACGATCATCATAATGACGAAATGATAATGAAAAGGTTGTAATTGTTTAAAATTCTGAATTTTTAGCCATAAATTCAGAAATGAATCAAATCAAAATTAATAATATTATACTGATAATTGCATGCATTTAATGAATGACAATTGTAGCATTCTCATCACAATGCAATAATTGTACTAAAAATCGAGAACCCATAAATCATTTCCTTCTGCAACATTCATTAACTTTCCTTTCCTTTTTCTTTCTTTTCTAAATTCGATTGATCTATTCTCTCCTAATTACTTCTTCTTTCTTTCATCAAATTTATGCATAGTTTCTAGCCCATTTGCAGAATACATTTCATTTCCAATATGTTAATGGAAACTAGCTCCTTAACTGTAAAATCCAACTTATTTAAAATTCACTTCGCTTTGAGCAAAAAAAAAAAATTCACACTTTTTATTTGCAAATTTTTTGTCTAACTTAAGTATAACAAAAAGGATTCACAGAATAAATAATTAATTCAGTGAATAATTTGGTAACTTGCAAAATTCCGCATTATTAAATGTAAATGTTAACTAACGAATGGATCAAATAAAATGATTTGTCCACTGGAATCATAAATTTGTTTGCGAAATGTGGAATGATCTTTTCGTTGAGTAGATGTGATGATTGAAAGTTCGTTTTTTCGAGAATGTTTTCCAAGAAGAAGAATAAAAATGAAAATGAAATTAATGAGAAGTGATAATTAGTTCTCAGTGATAACTATATTGATAGCATTCAAAAATGACACAATCAAGCAAAAATGATCAGTGACAGAATCATATAAGTAATGAACAATATTCACCATGTCTTCTAGGAGGTAATTCTTTGATAAATCTCTTTGATGCCATGTATAATGTAAGAAATGCAGATGCTAGATGGTGAATGACCTTTTTGCTAGTCTATAATTAAAGCAATTAGTTATACTGCTTTAATGAATTGACCGATGGCTTCATAAAGAAAAGAAGCATTAGGACAAAGTTTCTGAGGAATTGATCTTTCTAACAGATTTTATAGGGATTTAAAAAGGTGGCATGGAAGTATCAACGCTTAAATATAACATCTTAAATTTCAAATTTGATTCTGAAAGATAGAAAATTAAGAAATAGAATTAAGAAATAAGTAATGGTATTCGTTGCAGTGACATTTTATAAATAGATTGCCTTGATAGCAGACGGAAATTATCATTTATCAATTTCATATGCCCAACATTTCAATATTACTAAATCAGATCACAATGAAGGAATCAATAACTGCAGAACTTTCTCAATTTCAATATAGATTAGATGATGGAAAATTTTGAAGGATTCTTAAAAATTTCTGCAAATAACCTTGAAGAAATACCATTGTAATGATGATTTAAATTTATGATACTTCAGAACAGTATATTATCGTACATATAAAAACATTACACGTACAAGACGACATACAACTGCACAGTGTTGCGCTGGTTGGATTCAGGTACCCGGCAAAGAGGGTTGTCAAAGAGGTTAGCTGGATACTTCTTTTGTATTGAATTTATGAAATCCATTTACGGGAGAATCTTCTTCAAATGAAAATTTTCGGAAAAAATTGACCGTGTCTAAAATAGCAATAACTTTTTAGTTATTTCATATAAAGATTATTGTAATATAATATATCAGTGTTTGAATTTCGATAATTTCTTAGGAGATAGTCTTGATATATCAGTGTTTGAATTTCAATAATTTCTTAGGAGATAGTCTTGATATATCAGTGTTTGAATTTCAATAATTTCTTAGGAGATAGTCTTGATATATCAGTGTTTGAATTTCAATAATTTCTTAGGAGATAGTCTTGATATATCAGTGTTTGAATTTCGATAATTTCTTAGGAGATAGTCTTGATATATCAAGTCTTGATATATCAGTGTTTGAATTTCGATAATTTTGATGAACATAGTCAACACTAATTTTAATAAAAAGTAAAAATCTTAAAGAAAATTAGATTTGAAATAAAAAATTGCAGATTTTGTTCGGATTTCTTATTAAATTTAAAAGCGAATCGATGAGTGAATGAAAAGTCATATATCGGCCGACATTTTTATTTCTATCAATGCTGCAAATTCTGCTGCCAACTATATTAGAGCTAAAAGAGTCAAATTTGCAATACTGAAATTTCTAATGTATTAGAATAAAATTGATTTCTTTCTTCTGTTCAGCAAACTGTACACCAGAATTATGTCACAATGGTGGTACCTGTCAACCGTCAGTATCGGATGAAAGTGAAGAAATTTGTCGTTGTCTACCTGGATTTCAAGGTGCTCGATGTCAATACGGTAAGCCATAGTTTGTTTGTATATTTGAAAGATTACTGCACTTTAATTCGGTAACTGTCATATGACAAAAGTAAATTTATATTAATTTCTTCATTTTAAAATAGAATTAAACTTAAAGTTCAGATCTGGATTTTTAATCTAATATCCGGAATTATTTATATCCTGCAGTACTGAAATACTGAATATTTGTTGACGAATAGCTGCAAGTTTGTTGTTTAGAAGTATCATATTCAATACCAGTTTATATCTGAAATTATTAATGATAATATTTAATTGATATTAAGATATTAACGAATGCTTAGTGGAAAACGGGGGATGCCCTCATGATTGCGTCAATACGATCGGCACATTTTATTGCCGTTGTTTTCCCGGATACCAGCTAGACAGTGATCACCTGAAATGCATTGGTACTTTCATTTATGCCTTTTGTTTTTTCAAATGTCAAAATGAAGACAATGAGGAAAAATCAATGGAACATGAAAGTTTAGTTCATCTGAATCTCCTAGTGTGGAATAGATAATAGATGCAAATAAAATTCGTTATGACAATTTCATATATACTTCTCTTACTTTGATATTTTCATTATTGCATAACTGTTTCTATTTAAATTACTTCAAATATTCACTAAAATTCAGTGCTTTAGATATTAATGAATGTCAATTTGAAAACGGCGGTTGTGAATTTCGATGCTTGAATACAGAAGGTGGATACCGTTGTGAATGTCCACCAAAAATGCAACTTCATTCGAATGGTCGTAAATGTATCCGTAAGAATTTCATGTTTCTAATAATTGACATTTGAATTCAGATGATTAGTTTGAGTAATTGTTTAAATTGTCACAGCTTGACATCGATATGTATTTCACTTTGCGATGAAGTAGAAAATTCAACATTAGCTATTGTTCACATCTTTGCTTCTGTGGGGGACGATGTTATTGCAACTTTTATTCTTTCATCAGTTTGTACAGAATATTTCCATTTCCAATTTTCGGAAAAATTTTTAAACATTTCTTTTTTTTGTTATTTATGTGTTTTTCTCTCAAAGAATTTTTTGAAAAAGTACCAGAAATTTGTATAAATTAAAGATAATGGGAGAGAAAGAGAGGGAAATGAAAGGAATATCAGAAAAGAAAAGATTTATTGTCATTGCGAACGGAATCATCCGAAATGATCGGCGGATGATGAATAAATGAATGGTCGCAATAAATAGCATCTGGAAAAAGACAATGAAGTAAAAGAAGAAGATGTAACATGGAAGTGAAACAGATCGAGTTGACAAGAATGATCTAATTTTCATAGGATGCTACGAGAAGCATAATTGGGAATAAAAATTGTCTGATCATCAGAAGAAGCGGTCACTAAAATCTGCAGCTAACACGCTTTCCAGTTAAAATCAGAAGACACTTAGATAGATAGGAAATCGTCCTAATAATGTTTCATAATATCCATGGAACTATTAAAATTGAAATGGTAGAAAAAGTTTTGACTCCTTCAGATCGAAACATCTGCGCAGCTGAGAACGGTGGTTGTGAGCATATCTGCGAAGAAAGGCACGGACGATTTCATCGATGCAAATGTCGGCATGGATTCAAACTAGCTGCTGACAAGCGACGATGTCATCGTAAGTAATCAGTATTATTAATATTTGAAATAAATTGTGAATTTTCCTGCGGAATATAGTAATGCGTCTTTGAAATTTGGAAAAGTAATTAAACTCATTATGATTATTCTAGGAAAGATATAAAGAATTTCGAAAATTCTTTCAATTATTGAATTAAATACTTCATATAAATTTGCAAAAATTTCTTTACAAACAAAAAATCCGCTGAAATTCAAAATTTAAAAAACTATCAAAAATATCGATCAAAAATTTTGAGATGAATCATTCCAATTTCAAAGTTCATAGATATAATTAGTTATTTTATTTCTCTCTGAGATTTGTAAGACTAAGGATTCTCCGAAAAACTGAATAGAAAGAAATAGAAGCAAAAGAATGAATGAAAATCTTTTTGAATAATTTAAACGACTAGCCTGTCATCGTCTATTGTTCAGCCTGATAACAATTGTTCATTCTTCTTCGATAATTTTGCTGTCCTCTCGCTAAAATCTTCCTCTCAATCAACAAAAACATTGGAAAGGGAAAATAATACTTCAGTGAATAATTTTGAAAACAATAATATGACTTTAACTAAAGAGAAGCACTTCACTTATCACTTATATCACTTTAAAGATTCGAGAGAATATTCCCCAAGAAATTTCTATTCCTTTTCATATTTCTTCTCATTATTCATTGATTCCTTTCTCCTATGTTGCAACTATGCTTCATTTACTTCACTGTATCCAAGAAATTAGATGCTAAAACTATGATTCAAAAAATCTGTTGGCTAAATCTTATAACTACTTATTCACAGTTTCGAAATTTTTCATAAAATTGATAATGATATCGCAATGTTTTGATTCTAGGTTTCGCACCATCGTATAAGAAATATTATATTACGAAGTTGCGTTCAAATGTTATTTCCATTACTTATTTTTGCAATCATTTTCAGCAATCGATCCTTGTTCGATAAATCGTGGTGGTTGCGAACAACATTGCATAAATGATAATGGAAGAGCCGTATGCCAGTGCTATCGTGGCTTCAAGATTGGTTCGGACCAGAAATCATGCATTGGTCCGTTAGATATTTTAAAATAAATAATGACTTTTATAAAGAGATCTTTAATGATTCGAATGGAAATATTAATTGATTTTGCAAATAAAAAATATTTTCCAGCAAATTTAAAACTTTTAAATAAACATGAAAATGAAACAGAAACTTTCTGTAGATATCGACGAATGCTCAATAATGGGAGATTCAGGATGTGAGCATGACTGTGTTAACGTTTACGGAACATATAGGTATTTCAGACTTCATTTTCTATTCTAAAATGCAATAGGAGGATAAAATATTATTATTCTATTGCTTATTGTCTTAATACAAAAGTAAGAAAGAGGTGATTTTTTCTTTAATTCTAAAAGCGAAAACTTTACCGTTTGTTCTTGCATCATTGATAAAAAATAAAAAGTGCTGGAATAGCTGAAAATACGACATTTGAGAATATCGAAAGGGCAGCAGCAATTAAATGAAAATCAAATATGTAACATATAGTAATATAATAATTAAGCAAAATGAGTAATCTTTCTTGGCAATTTCTTGATCGTAATTCTGATTTATGACATGAATTGTGCTATATCAGAATCTCATTTGAAACAAAACGAGCATCCTTTTCGTCTTTTTTTGTCTTTTCATTTATTTGTCGAAAAGTCATTTTTTTGACTTGAACTGAGATCAGAATTTGAAATATATACTGCAAAATTTGATTAAGAACTTTTTATCAAGTGATCTATTTTATAGTAGTTATAATTAAAACAATAGATGATAAATAAATGTCTGAGAATTTTTTTGAAGATGTCGTTGTCGTCTGGATATCAATTATTACCAGATGGTCGTCAAATGTAAATCAATAACTGATCCATGTCAGGTTAGCTTTCATGATCCAAATAGTTAATATGAGAAACTATCAAAGTTTTAGATAAAAAAAAATCTTAATTTTTTTTGATGTGAATAAATATTTCTTGAATGAATGAGATGAATGAATGAATGAATGAGAAAATAAACGAATTTATAAACTGTCATAAATCTGAAAATAATTATGGAACTGCAGGATGGAAATGGAAATTGTGAACAGCTTTGCAAAGCTGAAGAAGATGGCAGTCCGAAATGTTCTTGTAGATCTGGTTATCAACTTATCAGTGATGGTAGATCTTGTTCTGGTAAATTTTTTTCTGGTCACCATCCATACCGATGATAATCCTTCACACAGTGATAATCATTCTATTTTTTTTCCTTTTTAATAGACAATTTTTATAGATTTCGCGAGCAAAATTATTTTCTGAATGAGTATCATGTAAGAAGTAATTTTATATTGCTGAAAGTTAAGATCTTAATATGATATCTTTTCAGATATTGACGAATGTTTAGAGGACAATGGTGGTTGCAAACAATTGTGCATTAATCTACCTGGAAGTTATTATTGCTCCTGTAAAGCTGGTTTTATAATGATTTACGATGGCAAAACTTGCGAAGGTTGTCCTGCAGCGCAATTATTTAATGATTATATCATATTCAGTTGATTCATCTTTAACCGATCATTATTTCTGCACATATCAGATTGACTTATGATTCATTTATATATTCTAGATACTAATTCATTATTTATATATTCTAGATATCTTTCCGATTCATTTATATATTCTAGATATTAATGAATGTATCGCAAACAATGCTGGTTGTGAGCATCAATGTATCAATGAAGAAGGTGGATATGCATGTGCATGCGAAGTTGGCTATAATCTGGCATCTGATAACCATTCCTGTCATGGTTTCTCTTACTGATTCATTCCTCTTTTCGTTTCAAATTAGATGACTAGAAATGCTCTGATATATCGAATAGCAAAAGTAATATGATGAATAGATCGGATGATCTGCAAAAATCAAATTATATCATCATTTACATCTCTTCTTTTTATCTGCTTTATCAGAACGACAAGAAGGCAGTTGAAAGTTTGAAGGAAAAAGATAAATAAAAAGGTTCTGAAGACAGAAAGCCTATGATTTCTAATATTTCTTTATTAGAATTTCCTTATTTATCTTCTTGCAGCATGCGTTTGTAGTATGCTTCTTTACTATTTAAATTTTTGTGAAATTTAACAATTAAATGATATGATAATGTTTATTCAGATGTTAATGAATGCTTAATAAACAATGGTGAATGCAGTCAATTGTGCAAGAATAAAGAAGGTGGCTATCATTGCGAATGCTTTCGTGGTTTCAGTCTTGCAGATGATGGCAAGACATGCATTGGTAATATTTCAAGTTTAATATGTTCTTGCATTTATTTGACTAATTCCAAATACAAAAGTCACAACATTATATTTGAAATTTCAGCCAATTCATTTAAGATTCTAATTCATTTCAGCTTCACTTTTATCAGATTCGCTATTTGTACACTTGCTGATTGATTCTACTTCACGCAATACGCATAAACGTATGCGTGTATCTAAGCGTAACTTTACAGTACCTTTGCTATTGTTAATCGTACTATCTGTAATGCTTGTACTTGATGCATGACTACGTCATTACTCTGATTATCAAGCATGAATTCAACGTGAAGTGATGCTAACATTCGATTTTTATATGTGTGACATATACGTATTACATTTTAGTCGAATGTTGTGGTCATTGATTAAGAGACATCATTTCAATGAGAAAAGAATTTACTTTATAAAAAGTTTTGATTAACCTAATCATTCGCATATTATTTGTTTGAATAAGTTCAGAGAAAATTTTCCTAAGGTTCTTATTCTGAAATCTAAAATTCAATGCATGTTCGTCGTTTGATTTAAAATTTCAGAGCATGCAGAAAGGATATTATCACTAACTGATCATTCAAAATACAGTAATATGATAGAAGATGAACTGCATCAGCTGCAACACGAGCAGTCCGAGGTGGCACCACAAAAAACAAACACACCAAACGATCTTATCAAATTTTCTCATTTTGGTTCGATGCGAATGATGCATGGTCTTCCTATTGGTCAATAATTTCTTGTTTTCTGTACTTTTTCTTTGAGTTTATTTCGTTCATTTCAAAATATTTGCAAATCCATCTGATCACTAAGATGCGGTAAATTATTTCAAAATGTGCGAATCCATCAAATCATCAAGATAGGGTAAAATTATTTCAAAATATGCGAATCCATCAAATCATCAAGATGGGGTAAAATTATTTCAAAATATGCGAATCCATCAAATCATCAAGATAGGGTAAAATTATTTCAAAATATGCAAATCCATCTGATCATCAAAATGGGATAAAATTATTTCAAAATATACGAATCCATCAAATCATCAAGATGGAGTAAAATTATTTCAAAATATGCGAATCCATCAAATCATCAAGATGGGGTAAAATTATTTCAAAATATGCGAATCCATCAAATCATCAAGATGAGGTACAAAAGTAGAACAGTTGGTACATTTTGGCAGAGACTGATACCATTCTGTTTATTATTTGTAATTCAGTGTGTGACATAAATAGGAGAGCATTAATATCACACAAACCAAATATTTCTGTTCTTTCTTTAGTTACACATATCTTTAAAAATAATAGTTGTTGTTATTGTTGTTAATATTGTAATGTGGTTGTATCGGTCACTTCTATCGTAATCGTATCATTTCCACTCTTTCTGTTTTGTTGAATTCAAGAAAGTATCATTTCTAGTTTAAATATTGACTTTTCATTTGCAGCATGCGAATATGGACGCTTTGGAACAGATTGTCAATATAGATGTAGTGATTGCAAAAATGGAGGTTAGTTTGAAATTCATTGTGCTGAATATCCTCTTGAAGTCTTCAGAATGCTCATATTATTTTAACGTTTTATATTTTCCATTCATTTATTTCATTTTTCCAACTGTCAAGCCATCTCATAAGGTTTATTTTTCTCTACAGTAATCACTATTTCAAATATTTATAGGGAAATGTCGTCGTAATAAGAGCGGTTGTGAGTGTGCTTCCGGATACACAGGTACAATTTGCGATGATCGATGTCCTGAAGGCACTTGGGGATTAGGTTGCAAAAATGCATGCAAATGTAATGGACAAATTTGCAATCATATTACCGGTGAATGTGATTGTCCGGATGGTGCCGAATGTGATGATAGTTGTCCAACTGGTTTACCTTTACATTTCTCTTTTTTAATCTGACAAATCTTTGGAAGTTTTAAATTTAATTTTAACAATGCGAAGCAAGAAAATATGCTTATACACTTGGTACTCCTTTCAGCAAGAATTCAGATGAATTAATTTACACATTTTATCTTGTATTTTTCCTTAATTAATAACAGCACAGGCTTCTATGGACCTTCATGCAACTTGCCATGCCAGATGACTTGTAGCAATGGACGATGTGATAGGAAATATGGATATTGCTCTTGTCCTGCTGGTTATTACGGCGAAAAATGCGATCAGATTTGCGCACGATTCAGTTATGGTCGTAACTGTCGTTATGTATGTAATTGCGAAAAAGAATATTCAGAGGGTTGCGATCCAAAGGTACTTGATATGTCATAAATTTGATATTTCATATGTAATAGACGATAAACAAGAAGGATCGAAAGAATGTATAGATGATGATAATTATTGAAAGTAAATAATGGAAATTTCATTTACAGACCGGAAAATGCATTTGTAAAAGTGGTTTCTACGGTCCATTTTGCAAACGACGTTGTCCAGTTGGTTTTTACGGACAATCATGTACCAAAAAATGTGAGTGCGCTGAAAATCAGGAATGTGATTCTGTTAGTGGTGAATGTATCAAGAAGTGTCGTCCGGGATATACCGGTGATGAATGCCGAACATGTAAGTTTATAAATCCAAGACAGCTTCCACCCATTTTCATCATATTTAGTTTTAGTTTCTTTTGAAATTTTTTCAAATTTTGCTTGCTGAAATTTCACATTTTGTTTTTATGCTAACCATACTTATTTAAGCACCCGTTGTTTCAATTTCGAGCTTGCAGTATATGAACTGAACACAAAAGGTTGCAAGTACGCATGCACGTAATTTAGTAAATGCACTAATCAGTCTTCCTACTTGCAATTTCAGTATGTCCTGCCGGTATGTACGGATATAACTGTTCTCAGAAATGTGCATGCGAAACAGATTCATCTCAAGTATGTCACCATGTCACCGGAACATGCACATGTCGACCTGGTTATTATGGGTTATTATGCGAAAAGAGTGAGCTGATCAATTTTCTCTTTTGTTTCATTTTCTTCAAAATTTTCGCATTTTTTAAAGTTGAAAATGACGACGATATTAAAGCATGTGATAAAATGCATGTAAAAAGCATGCTGAATTCGCGTTGTACACAACGAAGTACAGTGAATTAATGAGTGATCTGCAAATGCATGCATATATCCTTGCAATCAGAATGGCAATATCGTCGTCAACTATTTATCATTCTTTTGATCATGTACGCTTGATCTTTAATGGAAAATCATTTAAGTGAAATGATCAGTTAGAGGTATGGCATAATTTAAGGAAATATTCATTTTCCCTTGGCAATAGAAGATTATCATTTTATCACTGGATTAACAGTCATTATAACAATTGCTTTCAAACTATTTCCATCTATGAAGACTGATCTATTTCTTGATTGATCATTAAACATTTTAGTATGTCCTTCGGGTTTATATGGTCCTAACTGTCAACACGAATGTGCCTGTAGAAATAATGGTATTTGTAATAGTAAAGATGGTTCATGCATTTGTCCCCCAGGATATTATGGTGCTGCTTGTAGTGAAGGTAATTCATTCGTTATTACCTGTATATGATAAAAGAAAGCTTGACCTTTTTGAATTAACCTATCCATTCCACTTCTCTAAATATTTTTTACAAATATTGCTATGAATTTCAAAATAATTCAGAGTGAATTCAACTCAAAAAAAAAAAAACCGATAAATAAAATTTTAAACCGATAAATAAATTTTAGCTGATTGAGAAAGCAATATAATAAAGTATGAAAAAAAAATGAAATCGACGATACAAGCAGAGCTATCAATTTCGGTCTTGATTATGATAAACAGTCTTAAACTTTGAACCTTGTTACTTTCTCTTTTGAAATCAGCAATATTAAAATTATATAGAGTGAAAATTTAATATAAAATTGTTTGCTTCTTTTATTAACTGTTTACTTAAAACACTACACACATAATAAATAATACGCATGTCTAATAAATAGATTGGTGAAGTAACTCTTTCATTTGAAACTGAGGATCATAAAGGTCAATCAATGTATCTTTCACCATAAAAGTCAATCACAAATCTCAATTTTAAATTTAATTCAAAATTTGCATTCAACTGAATTACAGTTTGTCCAAGGCATCATTTTGGTTTAAATTGTATGCAGCGTTGTGATTGCCATAATGGTGCTGATTGCGATCCTTCAAATGGTTCATGTAAATGTTTGACCGGTTGGAGTGGTCAAAAATGTGACGTACCATGTTCGGAAGGATATTTCGGCATCAATTGCACCGAACGATGTGATTGTGACGAGGGAGTGCAATGTGACCCAACAGATGGAGAATGTACGTGTCCATCGGGATATCATGGGAAGAATTGTGAGCTACGTAGGTATTTCAAATTACCAAAACTAAATGAATGCATTTACAAGAATCCTCAAATATGCTATGTTTATCTCCACCCTCACTTTGAATAAATTCGATTCGTTTCACAAAATTTCTATGAAAAGTTCGCATGAGGTAAAGAATGAAATGTTATGACATAATCATCTCTATATATTCTGCATCATAACTTTATGATGTGACCTCTACAATCCTTGATTCATTATGTTCTGAGAAACAGCTTCACAAATTATTCAGAAGATAATGAATATCAATTCCTTCTCCTAAGTTTTTTTGTTTAGTGATCTCATACTGATGTTTCAGGATGCGAGGAAGGTCATTTTGGTAGCAATTGCAAAGGTATCTGTGTTTGTCGAAATAATGCTACTTGTGATCCAACAAACGGTGCTTGCAACTGTGAGCCTGGCTGGCGTGGTCAGCATTGTGATCGACCATGTCCTGATGGACGGTACGGTGCCGGTTGTAAAAAAATCTGCAATTGTTCTTCATTTGGTTAGCACCGTCAATTAATATTTTCCTTAAGGTTTGTGATTTTTTTTATTCAGTTCGTTAAGAAGTTTCAGTTGATAATTTAAATGTTTATCTTCAGATGATATCGAATTGAGACCATTCGTCATGAAATGTCATCCTGTGACTGGACAATGCCTTTGTACTGAAGGTTGGATAGGACCTGATTGCCGAACACCCTGTCCTTTAAACAGGTAATTTGTGAGTATCGAGAATGATAGTCTTATAATTAACATCATTTAAAGCAGATTCAAAATCATCGTGCATCAAATAAAGCTTGTTTCATTTCTTCAAACAAATTGATTGACAGAATTACGATTAATCATCCAATTTGAAATTTACGTTTTTGTTTAGAAGATAGCTTATTAATATTTCTGACAAACTATTCTAAACAGTAATTATTTAAAAAATTTTAACTTATAACCGTTCAAAAACTCCTTTTAAGATAATACAATAAGTTTCCAGAAAAATTTTGAATGTTTTTGTCGGAATTTATCTATGTTTACCTGTGATAGTTTGAAACGATATATTTTCAGGTGGGGTTTTGGTTGTAAAGAGGAATGCCTATGCATGAATGGTGAATTTGTGATCGATTTACAGGCAATTGTGATTGTCCAGCAGGATTCATGGGACCACATTGTGAAGAAGGTTAGTAGTTTATTTTGCTTAAAGTGATACAATTTTTTTTTGCAAATCATAAAATTCTCAAATTTATCATTGTCCAAAGACAAAAAAAGACTTTTTTTAACAGAATGCCCAAGTGATCTTTATGGGCCCAATTGTAGCAGCCACTGTCTTTGTATGCATAATGGTACTTGCGATTCTAAGAATGGTACCTGCAAATGCACAATTGGATGGACCGGACCTGCTTGTGAATTTAGTAAGTCTTCCTCCATCGAAATATTATTTAGTCAAAGAAGATCTGAAATTTAAAATCTATTGTCCTTCTTATTTCTCACTTCATGAATTTCATTGCTTTTGCTAAAAATTCATATCACAAATATTTTATTTAATTTTATATCAAAAATTTTAGTTTTCTATATTTTATTTTTATCTTTTGTTCTTTTAGAACAACTTTTTTCATCCCAAATCGGAAATTCGGTCTCCCTACATCTTCAACTGTTATATTATTATTATTTGCTCCGTCTATTTCAATTTCAGCATGTCCGTTTGAACGATATGGAGCAAATTGTGAGCAAAAATGTGATTGTATGCGAGGTGCAAGTTGCAATCGTACGGATGGTACTTGTCATTGTCTGCCTGGTTCCATTGGTGAAAAGTATGTAGTACGTATTTTAGGGTCGGTTCCATGTGTGGATGTTCAAGATACTAAAGCAAACTCTCATACTGGGTGCAATCTAACGTTACCTTAATGCGCTATATATCATTGAATCTTGAAATTAAATTTAGATGCGAGCGCATTTGTCCTCATGGTCTCTTTGGTGAACGTTGTGAAGAACTATGTTTATGCGAAAATGGTGCTAGCTGTGACCCGATCAGCGGTTATTGTCACTGCGCTCCTGGTTGGAGGGGTCGCAAATGCAATCGACGTGAATAAATTTTTTTTTCTTTTGAAATATTTTGGATTCTTCGCTGAAGAAATGATTTTTTCTTTACAAATTTGTATCCGGTATAATGAATATACAATATACTTATTATGTAAGTTGAAATGATTGCTTCTAAAAGAAAATTTTGTTCTTGAAGGTATGGAATTAGGTAGTTTTGCAGTCGGATTATAATAATCTGTTTCAGCGTGTCTAAAGGGTTATTATGGACAGCATTGTGCCTCAGCATGTCAATGTCCGAATCAGAAACCGTGCAATCATATCACTGGTCGTTGTCATTGTCCCAATGGTTACACTGGTCATACCTGTACTGAACTTTGTCCTCTCGGAACATTCGGAGAAAACTGTGCAGAGCAATGCGAATGTGCATCGAATGCTGACTGTGATCCTATTACCGGGAAGTGTTTTTGTAAGCCGGGATATGCCGGTATCGATTGTGCCCAAGATATGTTTCATAATTTGTCTTAATTTTTGCTTAACAATAATATGTTGGGTTTTTTCGAAGATTAATGCCATCTTTTTCATCCATATTATATTTTTATCTGATTCTAAGTTATTCTTTCTACGATCATAAAATATCCAAATCCTTTTTCATTATAAAAAAAAAATCAAAAATCGATTTGCTATTGTTTTGGAAATGATGTTGTCAAACAATGTAAATTAAAGTGTTAAAGACTGTAATTTCGTGTTCAGCACTAGCACTCACTTAATTCAGATTTATTCACTAGTTATAATCCTAATTTAGGATGTATCCAAGGACGTTATGGCATAAATTGTGATGGCATTTGTCAATGTGTGAATGGTGGTACTTGTGATAAAACAAATGGACAATGTATTTGCCCACCAGGTTTCATTGGTACCAAATGTGAGGTATCATGCCCTACGAATCGATTCGGTGAAAAGTGTGAAAAACTCTGCCAATGTGAGAATGGGGGCAGTTGTGATCGAGTAACAGGTCAATGTCATTGTGCAGCAGGTTTTACCGGCTTACGGTGTCAGCAAGTATGCTCTGAGGGACGTTTCGGACCTGGATGTCGTGAGAAATGCCGGTGTGCTAATCAGGCACATTGTGATCCGGTAACCGGCACTTGCAGGTAAGTATATTTTCGGTATTAGTAATCTGTTCTATTACCTTGAAAAGAAGTAAAACAGTCAATATAATAATCGCTTTTGATTCTTTCTCTTTTTTTTTCATTTCACTATAATGTTGAATCATGTTAATTCTGATCTTTGAAGTAGTTCTGTTTCAGAAATATCAAGAATAATCTGTTATTGCAGATGTTCATTAGGATTCACTGGTGCAACCTGTGATCAGCCTTGTCCAGATGGCAAATATGGACCGAATTGTACGTTAGACTGCGAATGTTATGGCAATGCTAAATGTGATCCTATACAAGGTTGCTGCGATTGTCCATCCGGGCGTTATGGTACTCGTTGTCAGTATAGTATGTTCTTGCATGCATTCTTTTTCATTATACTTATATTAGTATTGATCATCTGAAATGCAATGGATGAAACGTTTCATTAAGTTTTAAATAAAATCTAAAGTTGTAGTGAGTAGAAATAAAAGATTAGAATCAAAAAAACTCTTTAATTTGAATTAGTTGAGTAATTGGAATATTTTGATGAATTTTTGGATTCAGACAACTTTCATAATTGATATAACATGTTAGATAATCGTCGGAAGATAATTTAATCTTTAAAATAATATATCCAATTTTTGGGGAGTGACTGTTTCCAATCGACTGTTAGCTATTTTGAAAATTCGTAAAAAATTTGCAGCATGTCCACCTGGTTTCTACGGTTGGTATTGTAGTCAAAGTTGTGATTGTCAAAATGATGCGACGTGCGACCCTGATGATGGTCAATGTCGATGCCATTCAGGGTACTTTGGCAAACAGGTATTGTTAACAGTCTAAATTTATTGTAGTTTCTTAGCCTTTTTTTTAAGAAAAGAAGTTCTAAAGAAATGTAAAAGATTAATCGAGAAAAGATGGCTACTGCTTCTATAGTCAGATAAACAAAAGTATTATAAATATGGTGAGTATACATCATTGTGTAGAATATTTTCTCCTTTCTCATTTCGGATTGTGTAGAATTTCTCCTTTCATAAATGGCATTAGCTTAGGATATAATTAAAACATTTTTAATTTTTGTTAATGTAACTGATTTTTAATTTTGTTAATTCAAATTCTTTAGTGTGAACGTGTTTGTGCCAATAACACCTACGGTCCACACTGTAAATTATTTTGCGACTGTGGCGAATTTCAATGTGACCCAAAAACCGGAAAATGTGATTGTCCTTTAGGATTTCATGGTGCTAAATGTAAACAAGGTACGTTTGTTTAAGAAATTATAATACACAGTTTTTCTAATTCTAAAGATATATCCTAGTGGATTTAATCCTAGGCTGAAGAGCCAATTCAATCTGACTTAACTAGATAGCTCAAAGAAGATTATTGGTAGAAAATATATTTTTAGTCAATTCTATGCAGAAAAACTGTTTAACTGTTTTGTGTAAGTTTATGCCTGCATTGCAATATGAATCTTTCTATAAACCATATTTCCTTTTCAAGACGGTAACTGAAGATGATTTCTATTTTGTTAGCATGTCGACCGGGACGTTACGGGAAAAATTGCGAATACCGATGTGAATGTTACAATGGTGCGATATGTGATCGGATTACCGGTCGCTGTATTTGTGCTCCAGGATACCTTGGTGCGACTTGTCAACAAGAACAATTTGGTATAAATTTTCAATGCATATAGTTATTTGTAAATTTTTATTAGAGATTTCAATGAATTTTCTGATAGTAACTTTTAAGTTTATCACCCGTAGAAGATCGAATATACCTTTAACTTTTAGATATTGAAAGTGTTGCAAAGCGTGGTGATCTTCCAGAATATGACTTCCGCAGAAGGTGATAGTCGTTTTCTTTTTGTCTAATTTAGGAATATATATTTTTTACAGTTATCAAATTGCTTATTGAATATTATGATAGTAGTTTGGAAGAAGTTTATTAACCACTTGGAAATAGTCACAAATTTATAAATTATCCGAAGCATGATTACGTGCCGAATAAATTTTGAAATTTCATATTGTAACAACAAAGAAAGAGGTTTTTCTCGCAAGGGTAATCTCATTTGGCATCGCTTTCCATCATTTTTTGAGGAAATTCATTCCTTCATGTTTCATTTTAATATTATAGTCATCCAGCAACAGATATGCGCTCAAGTTAATAATGAAAAATTGCCAAATTCTCATGTTTTCATATGGAATGGAAAAATTCCAAGTAAATGAAAAATGTTCGATTTCTTCATTTTCTCTTCATTGTTGCATTTAAGAAATTTTCAAAGAAAAGACGAGCCAGTCATGTTCACTTGGATTCTGAAGATTCCATAATCATAATTTAGATGCTCAATGCATTTCAGAAGACACATCTTTATTTAGATGTATTGGTAATGGGTGTTTAGGATAGTAAAGAAATCATTCTTCATCTGAATATTCAGTTTAATTAAAACCCTAAAAATTCAATAAGGGTCTCGGAAAAACTTTAGTTTTTTGAAAATAGTTGTTCATAATCTCGTACCTCTCAATTTTTCTTGCGGCTAGATGTAAATCAACGAGAACGAGATACGGAACTGATGAGCTTCACCTCTTATAGTTAATTCCATTAAGAGAAGATAATAATACTTCTGAATTAACTGGCTGTCGTTTCATCATAAATTGGACACCCTGATAGTTTTAAAAAGTCGAAGCTATTAAAATTTCTTTCAAATTTTAAATCTGAATAGTTGTTATAAATTTTAAAGACGAATGTTACAAATTTTTGCATTCTTCACTCTGTAATAATTTGTAGAAATCAAAAGTTTGTCTGTTGCTCTCTATTGAGCTGATTATTATACAAGTGGATTTTAAAAAATATATGTGATCATATATATCAACTAAATTTATCTGTAAGTGCAAAATTAATGATGTGAATTATAGAAAATGGAAAAATCTATAATCAAAGCAAGTAAATGAAAATTTCTTTAAGTAAAAATTTAAATGCCTAACTTGTTAGGGTCCTAGGAAGTATTTCAGGAAGATATGATCAAAGTAAAATGAATGATAGTACAAATTAGAAACGATATATAACACATATATATCGTTTCTAATTTATCTGTAAGTGCAAAATTAATTATGTGAATTAATATAATTAATTTGAATTATAAAAAAATGTGAAAAAAATGTGATAACATTACCAAAACGTTTCGATGAAAACTAAGATCGTAGAAATAAAGTTTTTAAATAATTTCAGTTTCAAAAGATCTGAATGAGAAGTTAAGTTTGTATGAAAATGTGACATGGATTATTTCCAAATTACATATTAACTAGTTGATCTATGAATATAATTGTCATCAATTCTTAATTAAAATCTTCATTATTGTCAATCTCGAGATTGCTTTTATTCAAAACTCCCCGGCTGAAGAATCTAATACAATTATACAATTATTATAAATTATAATAAAAGTGATTATTTCATGATTTGTAATATCTAATGTCACAATCAGATATTAGACTTAAAATATATCTTTTTAACTACATCTGCCAAAGATGGATTTCAGTTTTCCTGCATACAATTAATTTCTAACTAATAATCCTATATTTAATATTATTTTAAGAATTGATCTAATCAGATCTACAAATTTTCAAAACTCTTCCAGAACACAAATCAATTATCACCTTTATATGAATTTCTGTGTCATTTTGACAAATTTTAAAACCTTAAGTTTAAAACGATTTCAGACGGATTAATAAAGCTATTTGTTTTACATTATAAATTTCAAATCAAAGCCTCGTATTCATGAGAATGGATATATTGTTTGTTATTCAAAGAATAGATGGCGGCAGACTGTTTGTATCCATTGCTATCAGTCAATTATCAAATCATACCAACTCATTAGCTGCAACTTTGAAATTAATGCAAATTGGTCATTTAGTACTTCTTTAGAAAATTTTTAACTTGAATTATATTATGAAAAGAATTTGTTCCTCGGGAATCAATTGGTCGAAGTATAGCACATTCTCTTCTTGACTTTTTCAATGCTGCAATTTACCTATTTCGTAATTAACATTAGATTTTATTTTCATATCTAAAAATTTTTAAATAATTTTAAAAATCGTTTTTAATAGTCAGCATTTGTCAGACATTGTCTTAGAGCAAAATCCTGCCTATGAAATATCATTCATGAATTATTTATATGTATTGCAAGCTATCTAGATCGGAAACAAAGTCTATCAACAATCTCTCTATTCTAATCATTTTTGTAAAGTGACATTGCGAAAATTTAAACAACTAATTTATTTTAATGTAGGGAGATCCTGGATCCAATAAATTATTTTTGTTGGGAAAAATAATCTATTAAATTTTCCGAATTGGAAGGCAGGACTCTTTCCTTTTCTTGTTGATTGAGATTGGTCGTTTTTGCTGTTGTGAATCGGCTAGGTCTACATAAAAAAGGAATCCAGAATCAATAAAAATAGAATTCAATTGTTTCTCTACAGCTTTATACGTGAGAGTTGCTGCAACACTTGAATCAACTCCACCACTTATCGCAGCGATTACTTTTTTCTCTCTGACTAAATTCTTGATTTTTCTCTTCTGTTTTCCAATTTTATACAATTACCTTTTAAGTATTTTCTTAATTTATCATCAATTTTTGTGCATATAAGTATGTTAGAGCATTCAGGAATAAGGCCTGATTCACTTAAAGAGGAAAATAAGGAAAAGGGAATAAAAAGAGAAAGAGTGAGCTATGAGCTCAAGGAGGAGCGCGGTTAAAAACGGAGAAGGGAGAAAATCTGCAATTATTTAAAATTGTTAGAAAGTTAACTGGATTTTGATGGTAAGAGTTTTCAATAGAGCTGTAAGCAGCTTTCACGAGATGGATCTTCCAATTTCACTCAAGCAAATTCTAAATAAGCTTTATTGAGTTATAAAATCTTATAACACAATATTAAATTTTTGGATTTGGGAAATAATAATAAAATTTGATCACCGAAGGTATGGCTAATAAATTAGGTTCTGGAAAGAACAAAGAGTGAAATCAAAATTATAGAAGTTGCTGGTGCAAAAGTTACCCTAGCATAATGTAACATTTGGAATCAAAACAACGTCTGAAAACATAAGGAATGATTAAGTATATATCAGAATCGATTATATGAAGAATAAGATACGAACAAACCGATATGGTCGGGGAATTATTGAAGGAGAAATGGGAAACACCAGATGTATCACTTGATATAGAAACGATTGCACAAATTAGTAATTTCTAATCAGTAAAATCGGAGGGATCAAACTGGATTGTGATGGATACAGAAATAGGTGCTGTAAAAGGAGGTACATCCGAAATAAATCAAGAGTAAAGTTACAATCAATGCCATATAGAATATATCGGAATCTGAGAAAAGAATTAATGGAACAAAGAAGGAATCACTACTAATCAATGATCAAATCGAAGAAAATTGGAAACTCGAGGTTATTGGAATCAAAGAATTGATGACCGATAACCAATACAATGAAGTTATTTCAAAAGTCTATAATTCGAAATGAGTGCATTTCAAAAGTCTATAATTCGAGATGTCAAAAGTCTATAATTCACTCATAGTATTATGGAAAATATTAGTGCAAAATAAATGGCAAAGCTGCACCAAGTGGGATGATAAGCTGGACACAGGATAAATGTCAGTGTGAGAAACCGACTGAAGAATTCACAGATATGCCAGAAATTACAATATCACGATATGTTCCGAAAGAAAATCGATCTCCATGTTTTTGTGGATGTCTCGATACGAGTAATCAGTGTGGCGGTATATGCTCGAAGAGAAAGTCATTTATCATCTAAATCTTATTTGATCTATAGAAAATTAAGATTGGTCCTGATCAAAAATGCTAATAACAAGTCCAGAATTCCACGATTGGAATTGCTAGAAATTGCAATAGAAGCGAGAATAACAGAGTTTTTAAGATAAGAAAGTCAAATAGAGATTGCTTATATATGGACTGATATTGTCTATCGGAATAACCGAAATATTTTATAACATAAGCATATCGAGATAATTAAGATATTTTTATGTTACATGAATATTTTGGAAATAAAAGGTAATTTGTAATATAAAATTCATTAATATTTCTAAAAAAGTATAAACCATCTAATTGTCAATTTGCAATAATACAAACTACCGTAAGAATTGTGAACAATCATTCGTCAGCTTATAATCATTTGCCAATATTGGCAATAATACGATATCAAATTCTGGAAAATTGTAAAAATTTCTACTAAAAAAGAGTTCATTTATTGTATGGGAGCGCGCTCTCTCTTTTTCTCTCTTTTTACTCTATCCGGACGTCTTTTTTGCTTTTTTATTCTTTCCTCTCCTTTACTACGGTACTAATTTTAAAATTATTGTAACGCTATTCTTTGTGTACTACGCGTTATTTAATAAACATTATAGAAGCATGCGTTGACACTAATAATACTCGTAAAGCATTTCCTTACGCTATCGAGTTTACTCTGTTGAAGTTTTTCATCGCCAAAAAAAAGGAAGAAAATCTTCATTATCAACAAACTACACACTGAATAAAGAAACCTCCTATAGAATTAAATTATACCACCAATAGAATAACTGAAGTAAAAGGAGTCAAGAGAATCATGTTTCGCCATGTCAAGCAGCTGACAATCCTACTGATTTAGTCTCTCGAGGTGCGCTACTAAAGGTGCTGAAAAATAATTCGTTGTAGTAGAATGGTTGAAGCTAGAGGATACATCAAATAGAAAAATGGACAAACAAGAAACTGGTGAAGAAGTTCAAGAAAAGATTTGTATTGCATTAGGATTAATAACCTGTCCGAAATAACTCGGCATTAATCCGTACTATCTTAATTTATGAGATTTATGGCAAAAGTATTTGGACGAAAATTAAAAAGCCTAACAGAGTCTACAAAAGAAGGGAATTTTACTTCTAGTGGCCAGGAGCAGGCAAAGAAATTGGTAGTAAGAATTGCTCAATTGAATCATCTCAAGAAGTCACAGAAAAATGGGGATTAGTAAGTGATACAAATGAATCTGGAGGTCTGGAGAGACTTAGATGGTCTCGATCAAAATTAATGAACTTTCCGTGTTTCATATGTAGAGGAAGGATTGCGAGTTGATCGTTCACGAAAACAATATCACGAAAGGATGTTTCATGCATCCACCAAGTTAATTTGGGTTAAAGTTCGTCGAACATATTGGATACCTCATGGAAAAACAAATATTCTTATGAAATTCTGTAAAGAATGTAATAAAGGAATGCTATATCCAGAGTTCCCATCATATCAACTAGAAAGGATGATTGTAAGCAGACCCTTCGAGAAAATCGGGATAGATCTTTTTGATCCTATATAGATGAAGAACAACGGAACATTGTCAAAGCATTGAATGGCTCTATTCACATCAAAATGACAAATACTACTATTTTCGGTTTCAATTTTTGATCCATTAGGAATACTCTGTCTTGCTATAGTACTATGGAAAATAGCAGTGCAAAATATGTCTAGTACAAGAGCCATTCATATGGAAGTTATGAAAAACATGTTGCTGACACTTTCATGCAAGCGTATATAGAAGATATGTTAGTCGAAGTTAGTCGAAGATCACGTCCAGAGTTTGTATTGTCTAACAATGTAAGAACTTCGTTTTAGCTTCTAAATTAATTCAAGAGAATAGCAATCGAGACAAACACCAGTGAAATGGCAATCCGTTACTCCGAGAGTTTTAGGGTAAGGAGGTATACGAAAGGATAGCTGGAGTTGTAAAAAGAACATTACAGAGCGCAGTGAAGAAGAACCTCTTGCAAAAAAGCGAATTCACCACGACGATACCGAAATTTAATTCTTGATAACGACCACTAGTAGAATATGAGAGGAATGGAAAACAAATGGTTTGTTCAGGGAATTTTTTATGATTTGGCTATAATAATGTTAAGAATTCATCGGAATGTGAGAAAAAATTATGTTAGTTGTCACGTCTATGCGCTCCAATTATACGATAATCTGGTGACCTCAGAACTAATTTCAATGGCGCGAAGAATTCTAATCAGTATTACTTTGGTTAGACAGACTCTAGAGATTGTAGAGAATACCGGATATCTTATTGTATTATTAATATAGTAATTGTTACTGACGTGTTAATTGAAATATAATAATAAAAGTTTAGTTACCCAAGTTTGAGGTTCATTCCAAGTGCTAGACATAAGAAATTGAAGAAATCTGTGGGAACTGAGAAGAAAAATCATCCAATTCAAGTTCTGCCACGCTCAGAGAAAAAATCGTCGACAATCGTTGACCATTCTGCGTATTTTTATTCATGTCCGATGTCCGATGTCGTCGTCTACTGACCGTCTACTGACTGAATAAGTTTCAGTCAATTTCCATTAGTGATTCCATTATACCAATATAGAGCTCGAAGCGTTTGATTTTCTCTTTAATAATTCATATCTTGATCTTGTATTGGCATCGTAATTCTTGTCTTGCTAGGTCATAATAGTATCGTGAAAAAAAATAAGATGAATATCGTTTTTGTTGATTCTAGAATTAAGTTTTAAAGGAATGACTTATTGAGTATTGTTGTGTGCTCGATACATACAGCAGTTTATCTTTTACTATGTCAGAACACCAAATATAATAGAAATATGTTCAAAATAATCCGAATTACAATAGAATGACATATAGAATAATACTGTGACAGCAATGGGCGACGTATAGAATAATATCATAACAGTAATAAGCGAAATTTGTAATTAGTAATGTAGTGAACTGGGAGAAATATGAAGAGCGTGTATGAAACTGAGTGCCGACTGATAGGATTGAATTAATTCATGATGTTAGAATTCCTTATGGTTTATATAAGGAATCTGTAAAAGGAATTTTTGTAACAATCATTAGAAACTGACAGTATTCCTAAAGTTATAAAAAATTTACATACCAGATATAAGATTGGTTTTATAGATAAAGAGAAAATTACATGAAAGAGAAAATTACATGAAGTTGTTTTGTAAGTTATACAACTTTCTCAAGCAGCATACAAGAATTATATATAAGATAAGGCTTTTACAAATTAATTACCGAATATAGAATGAGAGAGACAACATTTTTAAACGATTTGAAGGTTAGATAGCTAATTCATGAATTTAGGAAAAAAAATATGAATGCAAACTATTTGAATGATTCTATGATACAACTATTTCACTTTTTCTGACAGATAGATCGGATTTTTTTACTTCACCGAGAAGCTTTAAAATTTTTTCTTAGTTTGACTGAGCTGATTTAATTAAGATGATAACTTCACATTTGGGCCAAAAATTTGGCGTGAAAGATTTATCTTGTGATATTTGAGGAATTGGAAACTTGAAGATTTGCAATTATCGCTGATCTCTTTTAACCGCGACAAAGACCAAGTTCTGTCTCAAATTTGATAATGAAATCTTTATTACAATAAACTTGATAAAAACCGACGCAGTGATTATAATATCAATAATACAAATCCAGTGATATGAATAAAATGGTATCATAACACAAAGAAAAAGGATATCAATTTAAAAAAAATATGGTCCATCTGTTAATTCCATTGATCTTTTAAAATGGCTTTGACGCTTACGATCCTTCTTTTTCCTTGTTGATGGAGGATCCTAGTACAGATTCTGTGACTATAAGAAATAAAGCCTTTATTAGCGTGTATGAAATTCAAAGCCTTTATTAGCGTGTATGAAATTCATAGGCACAATGGGCAGACAGTTTTAGTTTGCATTTTACATTATACAGTAAATACGTAAATCAATATATACTCAGTACAACATAAATACCCAGCAATATTAAATTCCGAACAAAGGAACTACTAATTCTCTGGTTTTTCTTCGATTTCTGCGAGCCTAAAAGGTTATGACATCACTTCGGAGAACTATTATTTTAAAGGAAAAGTATAATAAATCTCTTAATATCAAAAAAATCATTATACAATGAAATTACACTCAAAAAAAGAAATTATCGAGAATGGAAATCAATCATTGAAATAATGGGAAAAATTTCACGACAAGTGGATGATACAGGTAAAAATTTACAGCATTCTAATGTAGAAATTATTACTGAGAGTAAATATAGAAAGTCGTTAAATTACCTGCGTGGATATTAAATAAAGTGTGCTAACCAAAGGAAGAATAAGAATATTGGACAATGTATAAGCTGAGATAATCTCTGATAAAATTAGGAAAATGGAACGAAAAAATCGATAGATATATAACTCTTAGTAGATAAGAACTACTAATAGAACTTAAAACAAAACGAGATGCATAGGGTACCAAATGAGAAACATCAATCTTAATTACACTGAAGCAACTCAAACAAAAGTTGATTACAGAATCAAAGAAAATGTTCAACGTAAAGTTAGATGATTCTGAGCATTTTGCAATAAAGACTATTTGTCGCAAAATCTTTTTTTTGGATCAAATAGCTTGTTAAAATAAAAATATTCAATACACAATTAACGCGGACCAAGGGATTGATTAACGAGGGTCGAAAATTATAGCAATAAATGCAACATAAGCAAAACGGCTGAAGAGCTGGATGACGTGATGAGCCGAATATTATATTCATCGCTCGATGGAGGCCACATTTACCACAACGCCCAAAAACTGACTGCGGCAGGATGGTTTGTGTGAATCTAGAAAAAAAAAATGTTCAAATACCAAAACTACAAGCTCACATTGACAAAATTGGCCATGTACGCATAACGGTCATATAGAAGATGAACTGTGAGAACAACAAGAAATTGAATATTGGCACGTATTACCTAATAACAAAAAATATTCCTTAAACTTTATTCAGAATTTCCCGATACCACTGGCATAATCAATACTATATTTGTCACATGCTCAAACAGCGATTGGAATGTCTGACAATCCATACATGCACGAATTGTATTCAAACATTGCATGCAACAAATGATTGGATAAAAAATTTCATGTTTCTACTGTTAAGGTCTACACAATACGATACTATGTCCTAGCAATTATTAGGAAAATACAAACGGGGAAGTCAAATAAAGAAAAATGGATTCAAAAAAAAGATGGATTGCAACGACAATTTAACAACTAAAAAAGGATTACAACAAGATAAACAAATACTGCTTTTATGCGAAGAGATCAATGTAGTCAATAGTCAATCCAGAACATCCAAAAAACTAATAAAAAAGCTTTAGCATAATTCTCTTCATTATTCGGATCTATTGAATCTTGAGAAGTCAACAAACAAGAATTAAAAATCGCTTCTTTTGGTAATAAGAGCCAAGACTACCAGACTACCAGAGCAAAGTTGAAAAAAGGAGGAATTATTTTAAGATAAATATAATAATTTAACGATTTAACTAACAAATTTTAAGTAGTCAAATTAGACAAAAAGTAATTGTCGTTCATAGAAAACCAATGCCAACTGACAGCCTTAAAATTCAGTGGAAACAACCCTGATATATCTTATCTATTGGGCTAATAATTTTTCGATTTTATTTGTTTGAATAAGGTTCAGAATTTAAATTCTGGATTTTTTTACTCTTTCTCTTTTTAATACAAAAGTTGAATCAATGATAGCTGAATGTGGATATGCAAACGAAGTTTACATCTATAAACCTAAACCAACATATGTTGCGAAAATCACCACTATTCCAGATATAGATCAATTCTGGAATACTTATGATGATGAAAAGGTGTCAGAACAATTTAATAAAGTATCACTACGGATAAAAAATGATATCAAGTCTATTGGTCGTAAAAAGAATCAAACGTCAAATTAAATGACAATTATGATCTTCATTTTTGAATTATTGAATTAATACATTTCAAAAACAAACTTCAGTTCCGAAAACAGAAAAAAACGTAGTTTAAAGCGGCAGAAAAAATAATTATTATTTATGTTAAAATTGTAGATTTGAACGAAATTTTAATTTTTATTATTTATCATTCTTGAAATATATCGTACCAAATTATAAAATGATTCTTTCCCACGATCTCTGAAACAACGTCAATATAATGAAATTTCGGGATTGCATGGAAGATGATAAATAGATGATAGCGTTTACAACAAAATTATTTTTACACACTGAAATCGATCAAAAATTGCTAATATTAATTTTTGCAGTATCTTCAAATATTCAAAACAGAAAAAATTCGATTTTTTACCATTTTTTGATCAGTTTCCATTTTGTAATGAACCAATTATTCCATATATATTTGAAAAAAAAATTTGAAGGAATCGAATTTTCTGCAAGTTTCTTCAAAGCTGCACGAATATTTGTATTAAACAGTGCGGGGCATTATTTAAATCGCTTATTTAAAGAAGATAACTGATTATATGATCTCTGACTGATATCACTTGAAATTTTGAATTGGAAGTTGGAAGGCTTAGTGGATTTTTTTATATGCGGTTGCAGTTTTATGATTTAATTAACATTAAAGTCCATTTCATTATTTTGGTAATCCGTTCATTCTAAGTGACATGATATACAAATTTATGGAACATTTAGACATATCAATTTAAGCAATAGGAATCATTATTGTCGAGTTAAAAGTTGGGAATGCTATTTAATATTTAAGAAGCATTTGCTGGTACTATCCAAAAAGATGACGGAATGAAGATTTCTCTTTTTTTTTAAAGGAACGTTGAATGACATCATCGTCCTGCTCTTCTTCATGATCTTCGCCTTTATATACTCTTCGTTGCTTGCTTCAAAAGATACAAGATACAATGTGAAATCAAAAGATAGTTTTATGTCTACGACAAAAATTTTGACTGAAAAAATAACTTGAGCATAATTTTTTTCTCCAATCCAAGAAATAGTGCATTTGATGATCACATTTTCTATTCAATTTATTTTCTTTTGCTACCGTATCTGTTGTTGATCATTTTCCGTTTGATATGATTAGAATTTCTTTAAATTGTTTTCAATTCGATAATCTGAATAATTGACAAATTGAGAGACTGAACTGAAGAAAGTTCCCTCTTCTTCTGATTCTGATATGGAAGGTAATGTAACAAACAAAAACACTAAGCTAGGAACTATGGAAAGTTTGTCCATTTTTTCTTTTTAAAAATCGAAGATGCATTAATTTCGTAATCATGAAGTGGTTATTTTCTATCTGTATTTGATTTATTTATATACATTATTTTAGAACACAACTAAACAGTGTATCTTTTCTTGTTTTCAAAAGAATATGGAAACAAAAGTTTCTAATTGTTTTAGCTTTAATCTTCTTCATAAATTGTATCAAAATATATCACTTTATTTCTTTTCTGTATTGAAAGTTTACATAGCTGATCTATTGCAAGTAAATTACTTCTGCTTGCAAAATTTTTTTATTTTATCAAGCTCAGAATTTTATCAAATGGATTTGTTGAATGTGAATTGTTTTTATATCACAATATTTTAATAAAATTGATTAAAATTTGCTTGAAGACGATAGCTTTTCAGAGTATGTTTATTACTCAGATCTTTTAATGCATTAATATTATGACTTCATCTTTGTCTTTCTTAGAAAGCGATAATTAAAAATATTGGCTGATAAAGGCAAACCTTAAATTAAAATCTCAATTAAAATCTCAATCTCAAATTCAATAGAACATTAACTTTTCTGAAGTTTGAATGAATGAACTACAATTAGCACCAAACTTTTTAATTGATTATATTTGAATGATTATATTTGAGAACAATGATAATTACTTAGTTTCAATAGAAAATCGTTATATGTATACATGAGACCATGTGTTACTTGTATTGTTTTTGTTTCGAATTTGTTGTTTTACCTTTTCCTACTTTTTTCAGAATTTGTTTCATTTGAAAACGACGATAAAAGATAATAATAATCTAATTCACCACTATTGTGATCTACATCACACAAATTTGTTTTGTGTATCAAAAATTGAACTTTAGATTCTATTGAGAGTAAATGTTTTTTTTTTTAAATCGAACATTTCTCAGAAATTTCAGAAAAGTAATCGATTCAAAGCATTTTATATCAGTAAAATTATCAAATTACTTTTGTTTTTCGAAGTGTCAAAACCTGTCCTTTCATCCAACTTACCGGAATCTTTATCAATTATTGATTTCTTAATGTTTATTTTAATCTCATTCTTTGAAATTACCAAACATCCACATAACTTTCATAGATATGGTTCCAACTATGTCTTACTATGTGCAGTAGAAGATTTCACAATAACTTTTCAAATATTTTTTTATTCTATGAATTCCGAGAAGATTTATACCAGATGTTTGATTCTAATAGAAATTCATGAGTAGAAATTATTCAATTTAAGTAATTTAAGTATTTTCTTATATCTCGATAGTATTATAATAATTCATAATAACCCAGGCGGAACTTTTATATTCTAATCGATCAACTATGATTCGTTCATCATTTTACTAAAAATATTAAAAAATTTTTAACCGATTTACATATTTTTTAAAGTTCTGATTTAAAATAACGAACTATAAATAGGAGAAATTTGTGAATAATTTCTTACTGCGAATGATTTTTCGTAGGAACTTAAATACCTCTTGACATCACTTTTTTTCTCTTTTCACAAAATTTCGAAAGATGAAACTTTTGAAAATTTGAAAAGAAGACTGTAAGATTTTAATTCACTGCGTAATTTCAGTTTGTCAGAATTAATGCATCTTTTGAGTACTCTCATACTGCTTGTATATACCGCTTTCGTGATCCACATAAGTTTCCTTTTATGTAAGAAAAGTGTGAAACGATTTTAATCTTTTGTAGGCATTTTTTGGAAATTTTTTACAAATTTCATTTTCAGTTTGCAGTCGACCATTATAGAAACTAGGACTGCCAGAAGGACAGATGGACAAAAAGGAAAGAGAGGAACACAAGGACAAGGCCTAGAAGGAGATTCTGGAGTTATAAGTCTGTCAGGCAGAAGTGAAATTATTGAAATAAGAAGTGATGTGAATAATAAAGGAAAGAGAGCCAAGCAAAACGGGCAAGATATACCGATGGGAAAGCAATAATAGAATATATCAGAGATAATAGTACCTTTCAGTCATATCGATTTTCCATTTGGATTATTTTTATTTGCACAAGCATACCGTAGTTTCATTATTTCATCTACAAATCTGAAATAAAGAAGAATTAATCTTGTTCACAATTTTGTTCACGGTTAGCATCGATAAGAAAAACTTTGAAACTCTTATTGGTATTTTATAAGATGACAAGTGCTGCAATATTATACAAGAACGAGCAATTTCAACCTGATATCTCTTATTGAAGAATGAAAAAGCGAGAAAGAATGAGTGGAAGTTCTTATAAAGTGAAAGTTAAAAATAATTTACATCAAAAGAAACGGAAAACTGAATCTGTCAAATATATCAACCAAGTTACGTAAATATCAATACGATTCTTGGAAGCTGTGATATCATTCGACAAATGCAAAAAGTTCGTTCTTTACTCTATTACAGTTTCAAATCAATCACTCGATAGCGGTGATATGTATTCAATTTCTTTTCAGTTTATTGATTTTAAGAAATTAGTAGAGTTCTAGGTCGTCTTTAAATCCATTTCTATCAAAATAGTCTGATATCATTGATTTCAATCATTGCTCCGCAAGTATGTCAGAACGGCAACAAAATGACATTGGCCAGTTTATTTTTAGAGCAAACGTTTGAATTTGTTCAACAGTATAGGGATGTCATAATTGTGGATCATCCACAATTATGCTTTCGAAATTTCACTTAAAAAATGGCGCAGATACGAGGATTGTATATATCGGATTGCATATAAAAATAAGCAGTACAAAGATAGTCTAAATAGGTTCAAAAAATTGCAATTCTTCAAATATTAATGCGCTTTCTTCATCAATTGCATTTACTATTTGGAATTCAAACTTGCAGAATCTTAAAAACATTTTTGTTGCAGGCCATTAAAATTTCTTCTTAATTCTCCGTGCCTAGCAAAATATTGAAGGAAAAAAGTTTGCTGAATTATGGTAGCTCGTTCTTGCTATATTATCATCTTATTTTTAATATTATTTACAAGCTGTCATAAAAGTAATACGACAAGTGGATTTGACATAAGAGACGAACATCATATGATTGCAAAATATGTGGCAGTTATACTTTTTATTGTATTCTTACTTTTTTTAGCGTATGCTTTCTTGCTTTACGGTATTATCTATTATCAGCAACTTGCTAATGGCAATCTCCTTCTGTGATCGTCGGAAAATTCACAGTCATGCATTTATTTTCATTTCATTACAATTGATTATTTCTAACTTTGCATCTTTTCTACCAGATATAGTCATTGTTTTACCTGAATTATTGCAGACTAAAAATGTTCCTGAAGATAAGTTATATTTTCTTTTCATTATGTAAATTTCTGATTTCTATCCCATTGTAATTTGCTGATAATATTAACAATGCTTGCTAAAAAAAACCTTTTTTATTTAATTTTCCTACTATATCAATTTCTCTAATACATTAGTTATATCATATTAGGAATGAATAATTCGAATCTCGTCAATTTCATTAACATTGAATAAATTGAAATAATGACAAAACTAAGATATAAATTATTAATATTCTTGTACTGTATGAAAATCCTTCCAATAATTTTTTTTTTATATTCACTTAAAAAAAGTCCTATTTTGCTTCTACATTAAATAATTATATTTAGAAATTTCAAGTATATCTATTATCGAACATACGTCATATAAAACGAGCATTGAAAGATACGAGTGAAATATGCTAATAAAGGCAGCATAAATTTATGTTTCATCAGAAACCACAATTCTAATTTTCAATTATTTAATACAGTTTATGTTAAATGTTTTCGGTCAAAAATCCATAATGTTATTAAGTATTTTCATCAACTGCTACATTACTTCTAGTTGTGCTGCACTTCCCATAATTTATCTTATGTACAACAAATAGTATTGTTATGCGTGACGAATCTCTTTTTACGCTTACGTATGAATATTGCAAAGTAAAGAAATTCTATTGTAACATCTGCTAACTCTCTAATGACTGAAACCTTAGGTGAGAGAAAAATTGCAAAAATTATCTCAGATACATCTGAAAATTAAACCAAATTTTATTGGATTCTCAATATTTTTCAATTATCAACAATCTCAGGTGATGAAAACGAATATTCGTCAAATTAACTAAATTACTTTTAATTAAATCAACTAAATTAACTTGACGAACATTCATTTCATCATCTGAGAGAGAGTTTCATCACCCGTTCCATCACCATCGTTTTATCACTTGACGAACACATGGGTTTCCGGAATATGAAGTTAAATCGATTGTGAAATTATTTATATTTAATTTTTTTTTTTTTTGAAACTTATCGTATTTAATCATAAGGGCGATGATAAATGAGGCAGAAAATGAGTTTAAATTGTTTTCTTTCGTATTGAAAAGCATAATTTGGCGGATTTTTCATAGAAACTTTATATGTCCTTAATTAAATTAAATTTTTGTACGCCTTTTATGTTATAATTATATATATATATATCGATGATATCGACTTAATGTATTAGCTGAATAAAGATTAGTTAATTAATTTTATTAACTGAAATGATTTTCAAAGTTTTATCATAGCCAAACTTTTTTTAAAATGTTTAAGAGCTTAATTGTCTTATGTTTTTCGGTTTTTGATATTATTGAATATTTTTAAGAAAATGCAATAAAATAGCAGTATCTAATAAATTATATAGCTAATTGTAGATTTATAGAAAATTTTGCAACTTTGACTCAATTATTTACTTTTTGATTTGCTAGTCTCTAACTCGTTGAAACGGATAAAAATTGAAATTGTTTGTTGTAAATAAATAAAGTCAAAACACCAGTTAGTTGATTTCTTATATTTATTTCGAAAATGAGAATTTAAAGTTTCTGAAATTCTGTATTTAATTTGAGATTTTGAATAGTTGCAGTGTAAACATCTCAAAAATAATAAACTCGAATATTTAAATCGAAACAAAATTATTAAATAGATAATATTAATATGATGAAAATACAAAGATTTCACTGTCAAATTAACTTCTCGCTTTTGTATTAATTATAAACTTGAATATTTGCATTTATTATTAATTAATTTGATACGCTCATTACTAGGATTGCATTAAAAATTAAATTTTGAGTAGGCATGAATCTAATGATTTCATCATGTCATGAACAGGAAAAAGCGAAAGTAACTATTTTTAGAATAAAAAAATTAAGAAAATTTAAATTAAAAAAAGTGTGAAATGATTTTATCATATCAAAGTAACTATTTTTTAGAATAAAAAATTAAATTAAAAAAGTGAAAGTGAATTCAGATAATTCAGGTTCCACTATTACAGATTGAAATGAAGTTTAATTTTATTCAAAAAAGCAATTTTGCCTGTTCTTGAGAATATCAACAATTCAAAAAAATAGATTTGAGGAAATAACGTGGGTAAATGAAAAATAATGGAAAGGAAAAAATATCATAGCATACTTCAATTTCCCATATCAGTATAAATCTTAATATGCATTCATATTGTTATCAGAGGAAATGTACTGTGCCAAAACTTTTAAAAAATAATTTGCTTTTCACAAATAGCAATGCATAACGATAAAATTCGAATTCGTTACTTTCTGCGTGATATTTATTTATGATGAATTTTGTTAGATATTCAATATGTTATAAATAATTGTGAGTGTATTTTGATGTGAATGTTTTTGCAAAATGAAAAGAATAAATGCGCAAAATCGGAATGCAAATAAAAAAAAATCAAAACATCGTTTAATATAATTTTGATTAGTAGCATTATGTGTTTAATTAGAGTGTACGATCATCGCAAAGGTTAAGCTTTTTTTCCTTTACGCTCCATCCAATAATAAAGTTTTGTTAATTAAACTTGATATTTTTCGATAATTTGAAAACTGAATGAAATCTAAGATTTGTTAGACCTAGCAACCATGGGAACAGTTTTAATTATAGCTTTTTTATCCAAATAAAATCAGTAAATAAAATAGTTATTTCTCCAATTTGACTTTTTTAATATTTTTTCAGGAAAATCCATCCGTTTCGCTACTTCTTTTCTGATTATTTTAGTAACCTAATATTTTTTAAACTTAGCTTTAATAAAATTAACGATTAAAATAATTATAATTAGTTTTAATGGATAGATAGACATAATTCGCGAATAATGACATCATTCACTGCTTATGCAAAAGAAATAGAAAAATTTAGTTTATTTAATGAATGTTCAAGCACAACAATTTCCATCAAATCAAATAAAATGTTAAAATCTTGACCTTTGTTTGGTCTAAAAGAATTTACATCCCGGTTCACAGGTTCACAAAAAGTCGTCAAAGGAAAATACAAAATGTCAAAAAAAGCGATTATGTCAAATTTTAAATGCCACCGCAATGAGTCAAACTCGTAGCAAATGATGGAACTAAGTTGTATATTAACTAGTGACTTATAAATGAATCGCCGTCAAAATATCTTCAAACAAGATTCAAGGATGATAGTTTTCTATCTATGAATAAAATTCAGAACATTTTACAATTATCAATTGTATGCTGTTATCATTACTATAAAATTTCCCAAGAAATTACGATTATTTTTATGATTATAAACGATTTTTTGTTTTCTCATCTTCTTTGCTACTATTTTGATACTTCGTTATGCTAATGAATAACTTCAAATTTATCACTTGTTCATTTACATCATAAAAAACTTTTCTATAATAAATTGTTGAAAATTTTATCGGTCAAATTCAAGTTTTTCTAAGTTTTACTTTTCAATGTTAAAAACTTTCACGCCAAAACTAATTTGTGAAAAACAAAAAAAGACAGACTATCATTGCTGTGCTAGTAATAATGCCATATTTCCAACGAATGTTATTGCAGTTTATTTACTGCGTTGAATTCATATAAATAAACAAAGAGGGATAATTCACCTCTTTTGTTTTGCACTGAAAATGTCAAACTGAATGCTAAAAGTTTATATAATGCAAAATTAAATTATCTAGAACTTTATGCGTAATTTGAACATCAAGCTGGAAAATTACAAATCATTCAGCTAATGCTGCAATAAGAGTTTCTATGATAACTTTATAAAAAATTGCAGTTTAATTTCAGAATCAAATTTAATTTCTCAAATATTAATGCGCTTTCTTCATCAATTGCATTTACTATTTGGAATTTAAACTTGCAGAATCTTAAAAACATTTTTGTTGCAGGCCATTAAAATTTCTTCTTAATTCTCCGTGCCTAGCAAAATATTGAAGGAAAAAAGTTTGCTGAATTATGGTAGCTCGTTCTTGCTATATTATCATCTTATTTTTAATATTATTTACAAGCTGTCATAAAAGTAATACGACAAGTGGATTTGACATAAGAGACGAACATCATACGATTGCAAAATATGTGGCAGTTATACTTTTTATCGTATTCTTGCTTTACGGTATTATCAGCAACTTGCTAATGGCAATCTCCTTCTGTGATCGTCGGAAAATTCACAGTCATGCATTTATTTTCATTTCATTACAATTGATTATTTCTAACTTTGCATCTTTTCTACCAGATATAGTCATTGTTTTACCTGAATTATTGCAGACTAAAAATGTTCCTGAAGATAAGTTATATTTTCTTTTCATTATGTAAATTTCTGATTTCTATCCCATTGTAATTTGCTGATAATATTAACAATGCTTGCTAAAAAAAACCTTTTTTATTTAATTTTCCTACTATATCAATTTCTCTAATACATTAGTTATATCAAATTCGGAATGAATAATTCGAATCTCGTCAATTTCATTAACATTGAATAAATTGAAATAATGAGAAATGTAAATGTGAAATTCTGTAAAAAAAATCTCCATTGAAGGAAAATACATTTTTCTGTTGTACAATCTGTCATTAAATTCATTATAATATTCAAAAGTTTCTAAATAATCGTTTTCATTCCAGCGCATATTTGGCTTGCGCGTGTGTTCCCAATTCTAAAAATTTTTGCAATTTTTTCCGCATTGCATTTTACATTTCTATTGACACTGAATCGTTTTATTACGCTAATTTTGCCAAAATACAATGTTTTTTTCGAGTCAGTAAAGTTGTATTTTCTGCTCGGTTTTGTATGGCTATCAGTTTTCGGTATGATCGATTGCATTTGCTGAACAATGAATAAAATAATTATTATATTTGAAAAAGTGACGATTTTATCATTCAGCACAGCTCATCTAAATAAATATTTCAGAATGATACTTCGCTATTTCAAAACAATTTTTAGCAATTATTCTGTGTTTCCAGGAAATAAAAACCAATAATTTTTGAATTTGTGATCAAAAAAAAATTTGAATTTGGACATATCATTGGACTTCTATAATATTTTAATCTCAATATTACTTATCGACTATTTTTTTTTAGAACATGTTAAAATTTTCAGGTGTATCAAGCGCGGATATTTATTATTGCACCACAAAATACAATGTCTCGAACTTGCAATGGAAAAAAAATTGTACGAGGCAGTCAAAAGAAAGTGGCAATATTTTTCTGAAGTAATAATATTTGCGTATAATTTTGAGCTTTGATGAATATTAATATTCAAGCTTCAAATAGACAATCTGTAAGATTCAAATTAGATTTCAATTTATTACTTCGAACGATTCAAACAATGCTACAGTAATAGTGTTCATTGCTACATTAAGTATTTGTTAGATGAGTGTTTAATGATATTACTTATGATGAATGTTTAATAATATTATGTTCATCAACTATTAGACTGCGTTATGGATGGATGACATTTTTACCCGTTGTTATGTTTGTTCTGTATATTGCGATGTTCTATAATATCCGGCACAAACGTCGTTCTATTTCAGATATCAATCAAAGGCAAGGTTGGTTTCACTAAAGTTTTTTTTCCGCAATAAAAAAGACGAAATAAAGATATATTTTTATATTAATTGAATTCAGAAAATTCTTTTTATTTTTGCTGAATTTTTCCAAGTCATAATTCTTTCATTTTATTCCGCTTCCATCTTAAAACAGGTATATTTAGAAATTTCAAGAATGTATACTGGAAATGCGCCAAATACAGCAAGCAATAGAAGTTATGAGCGAAATATGTTAATTCAGGCAGCTTTAATTTGCGGTGTATTAGAAACCACAATTCTTATTTACAGCTTTTTGCCAACACTTTCATTACGAGTTTTCGGCCAGAAGGCGATAATACCAGTCGGTATTTTCGTCAACTGCTACACAATTTTCAATCGTTGTATACTACCGACAATTTATTTCATTTACAGTAAACGAGTTCGTAAAGCTGTAAAGTATTTGTTTTTACGTTTTAGCTTGAGATTTTCAATCAAAAAGGCTACAGTTCTGATTCAGACGGATTAGAAAATACCTACTTAAGAAATAGTGGAAAAGGCATTAATGAGCAAAAAATTATTTGAAAACTAATTCGATTTATTTTAGATTGATTAAAAAATAAAATTGCTTGCATTAGAATTCTTAAACCGGTTTCCAAAAAAAATTTACGAGTGATCAAACTTGTAACCAAACAATTTCTCGTCAAAACTGTGCTACCACTTCGTCATTCGTATTGGTTACTGAAATAATCTAATACCTTGAATAATCTAATACCTGTCAATTTGTTTTCTCGTTTTGTTCACTAATTTAGCATTCTAATCATTTGGTTCAAAATTGGTTGAAGTATAAAGTGGCGAAATATTTATAATATATGTATCGGTCTATTCAATATATTTTTGTATTTCATAAATATTTCGGAAATATAAACTAATATGACACCAAACTCTGAAAAACTGCAAATATTTGCCAGTATTTATTTCCTATAATATTAACTGGTTGTAATATAATATTAAACTCTTGGAATATTACAAATACTTATCAAATAATAATTTCATTCTTAATCTTTGAAATCATAAATTGTTATTAGAAGATTATAAACAATTTTAGCATAAAAATAACTGATTTACATCGAGGAAATCATTTCTTACATTATTCATTTCTGCATTCACTCCATTTTCGCTACCTTAGTTCTTCATGAGAAGTTTCTCCAATGCTATCTTAATTTCGATTTTCCTTCAATTCTATTAACAATATATCTTTATTGTACTTTGCAGTATTAAGCAACAATAAAACTAACGAAAAACTTGTGCTCGAAATATTCTATCTATCGTCTCCATTCCCTCTGTCAACGATTTCCTTTCTGATTGTGACAAAGCTTAACGTGAATGACTTTTCTTTCAGTCCCACTGATTTCTTCAGTTTCTTGTTTTTTGTATTTGAAATAAACCTAAAAAAAATTTGTAATTGTAATCGTAATTTTAATTGTTGTTGACTTGGGTAATTAAATCTTTACAATAATTTCAATAATTAACAAACGCAACAACGCAACAATTACAATTTCAATAATACAAGAAGACAATTTTAATAACGATAACATAAATGAATGAAAAAATAGTAGACCCAATGCATAATCCGGACTTGGTTGATTGAACCAAACTACTGAAGTTACATTCATTATAATAATTTGGTATTAGACCCTCTTTTTGATAGATTGTGTGTCCTAGTACGGCTGTGAATATGAGAAATAAGAAGTTTGTTGGGTATGGGAATTAGCTAATTGATAAGGGCGAAACATTTTTAGCTTAAATTGTACATTACACAGTTAATACGCATGTACAACATATACCCATTAATGTGAAAAGCAATACAAAGAAATCACTGTCTTCTCCGATTTTGCTCCGATTTTGCATTTCTCCTGGCGATTTCAGCGACAGCCTCTAAAAAGAAAAAAATTTTACTACAGCAGTAGGCTTAAGAAATAAGTGACCGATGTTATTATTTTACATAAGAAATTGATTGAATTCAATAGAAGAAGAATTTTTTGCATCATTTCTTAAATATTATTATAGCTTATTATGTTCCAAAACATTCTTGTTTAAAAAAGCATTTTATTTAAAAACACTGTAATTCCCGATTCAAGCTTTCAATAAAATTGATCTAATCGCATAGGATACTTCACTTCGTTCTATACTTAATTAGTTTCAAATTTATACATATTAATGTAAATCTAAATTAAAATATTGAGGTCTAGGTTAGAAATTTGGTATGTTATACGAAAACTTTATTAATAGATATAATAAAACGAAATATTTCGACACAAATTTTTATGATATTTGCAGAACTTGCCAATTTTTCAGATTTGAGATAACATTGTTTCTGCATTACACTTTTCATATCACATAAAATCTAACAAGATGAAGATTATGCTTGAATAGTTTAGTTCTTGTCTTACACCGACATTTACTGGGATTCTAATTAAGTGAATCCTTACATATATATGCAATTAAATTTTATTTAGTCTTTAAACATTGTCGGAATTGAAAAAATTAGAGCTGTCGAAATTCGTAAAAAGCGATATGCATCTTTTATCGTTACCGACATTTCAATTATTAGTGTTTTTGTTTGGCTTTCAATTTTCGCTATGGTCCATTGCATTTCTTAAATAATGATAAAATTTGTTAAGCAGTTGTTATGAATTAATTTTTTGTCGAGGTCGCCAAAAATAGAAGATGTCGTGAATTTGTTGTTTTATCAGGGGTCCACAAATCCTTCTGTAGTTTGTGTTGTGAATTGGATTTAAGTGTGTATATTGGACAGAATTGAGTTGAAGAGAGTTGAGTAGTGTCGACATCTCAAACTTGAGTAATTAGACCATTTACTGAGTAAACACATATAACATAAAACGACGTATTAGCAAGAGTAATACGCGTGAGCATTAACAAGAGTAAGACGCGCGAGCATTAAACGAAGCGTTAACTATTACACGACACATTAAACGAAAACGCACTCATATTACGCAAATAGAAAACATAAAAAAAAAGCAAAAGATAGGAGAAATTTAAAAAACCCGACGATATTGATAAGAAAAATGAAACCCACATCTGGGTGGAATTTATAGCAGTTAAGTATAAAATTTTGAGTGGATTGATTAATAAGATTACAACATAGAAGCAAATTAAATATCTATATTAGCTGTACAAGATATTGACAGTATAAATAGTATTAATAAACAGAATAATGATATCGTATGTATGAAGAGAAAGTGGAGAAAACGAGTAAAGGTGACGTAATTATTTACTGGGAGATATCGCGAAAGAATGTTCGCGACAGCAGTGACGATTCTGTCGTTTATCATAGTTTATCCAAATAGAAGTAAATGAAGATTTCTTCAAGTAAAAATTTGAATGCTCAACTTGTTCGAGTCGATTGTCATTCAATGAATAGCCGGCAGCAATTGTTTGTATTTATTGATGTCAGTCAAAAAATTATCAAATCATATCAACTCATTAGTTATAACTTTGAAATTAATGCAAATTGGTCATTTAGTACTTCATTAGAAAATTTTTGACTTGAATTATATTATGAAAAGAATTTGTTCCTCGGGAATCAATTGGTCGAAGTATAGCACATTCTCTTCTTGACTTTTTCAATGCTGCAACTTGCCTATTTCGTAATTAACTTTTATTTTTTTTTCATATTTAAAAAAATTTTCAAACAATTTAAAATCATTTTCAATAGTCGATTTATTTTCATATTTAAAAATTTTCAAAAAAAAAAATTTTAGATTTTTTGAAAAAAAATTTGAAAATTTAGATTTTATTTTCATATTTAAAAGTTTTCAAACAATTTAAAACATCGTTTTCAATAGTCAGTATTTGTCAGAAATTGTGTTAAGGCAAAATCATGCATACGAAATATCATTCATGAATTATTTATATGTACTGCAAGTTATTAAGATTGGAAACAGTTTCTATCAACAATCTCTTTATTCCAATTATTTTTTGCAAAGTGAAAACAAGGTATTTTTTCACCAATCTTGCCAAAACTTACAACTGATTTATTTTAAATTAAGGAAATCCTGAATGTAATAGATGCTATTGAAAATATTCAATAACTTTAACAATTACGGTATGTTACGTATGTATATCTATCTGAACTTTAATTAATTTTAATTGCCACAGAAAAACTCATCCAGAGAATGTTCCAGTTTCTATGGATTGATTGTTAAATCTCATATTCTGAATAATGTTATTGATTTACAGATTTTCTTAATTTAATAATGCGAAGGCAAATTTATATAAACTTGGTTTGCTTCTAAATCCCCATACGTTGATTTATAGTATTATTAGATGAATTTGTGATTAGCCAGAAAATTTGATCCATATTTATTTGATTGCGGCGTATCACTGTTGTAATTATTTTATGGAATAAAAATCTGCAAGTGTTCCACTCTTTTCTTAAATTGTTCCGAGAATAAATCGATGATCTATTTGGCTCATTTATCTATTTCCTTATACTTCCTTTATTCCATAATGGTGATATTGCAAAACTGAAACTGAGCTATTATATAAATACAGTGATAAACCGATTTTTCGTGAATCAATTGTGTAAAACCACTTTTGATAAATTTTTTTGAAAGTTTTGCTAAAGAATATCCTACTTGTACGGAATTATGATGAACATGGAAAGTTTCCACAAATCATTTGAATTGCAAGTAAAAGTCTTATGCATCTGCTTAGCAAATTATATCTCACAGATCAATGCAGAATTTAAGTCCTATTACATCATTTGCGATGTTGATACTAAAAATACACGACTGAACATAGAAAACGAAGTAAATTTATAACATGAAAATTTATTATAAAGATTGCTTTACAATGGATATATTTTTTATATCTCAGTCAAATGATACATCACATAAAATGAATTTTTTACAAATAATTGTTTGTGATTGTTTAATATAATGAATCATTTATCCATCTAATTCACATCTTTGTTTTCAATGCTGATTTTCAATGGTTAAATAGCGATAACCAATTCATATATGTTTCCGGTTTGATAACCAAACATTTAAAATATGTGAAATATTTTAAATATTGTAAAGATCTTTCCAACTGATAACCACACTCATACGTAATGATTTAGAATTTGTAAAACAACTCTTATTGACAAATAAATGATTCATTATATTAGATATCGTAACATTTACTTCTATTTTATTTTATGCGATGAATCGTTTTTTCACTAAGAAACGATGTTTTGATTCATTTGAGATGAAGTGTTACAATCTACAAATATTGCAGGCATCATTCCTTAAAAGATAGTGAAGAAGAATCTAATTGATTGTCTCTATCAATAAATATTCTTCGATCATCATGTAACGTCATCAAAAAAAATCTATTCATTTTTATCAAATGTCAAACAAAAAAGCAAAATTTTCATGACGTGGTATGTTTTTAGCATATTTTTCAGATATAACTGTTATTGGAAATAAAGGTATGGCTGTCGATCTTTTGGAAATCCTACTTTCAAAAAATGTAGGTTTAATCGGCGCATTTAACCATAGGCAAGTGATGAGAGGAAATGTATCTATTGACTCGAGTTCTAATGCAGAAAAGAGTTTCACAGAGCGTAAATATCTATTTGAGTTGTCACTTTCAACTTGGATGAGTTATAACAAAGGTTTGATTTCTAAGGATGGTAGGATATTTGAGCTCAGTAGCAATCAAGTAAACATTTCTCAAGAATAAGATATTTCGATATAACAGAAGGTACATTATCTCCAAATGATTTAATACGATATCTGTTGAAAGCATTGATCGTTTCATGACAAGTTTACAAGCCTTCATTTGTTGACATTCCAGAAACTTTTATTAAAAAGATTGTGAAGCAAATAATATACCTCATTGACCTATTTAATTATTAGAGGACTGCAACATTCGAGGAATTTTTTCTGTATTTTAGGGAATTTGAAAAAAATTGTCTATCCATATATAAATGCTTATGATAAAATCTGAATAATATAATGATTACATAATCAACGCTCAGCAGTCCTTAGAATGATGCTTATTAAGGCATGCCTTTTGAGACGTGATACGGTTCTGGAATATTTTCAACTTTATATTTGTAGATTTTGCTAGCTAGAACTGATTATGACACATAATGAACAATATTTAAGGAGAAGATCCTTTATCGAATCCGAATATTACATTTTTGAACCTAGGCCTCTTTTTTGATCGTCATGAAACGTGACAATATTACAGTGAAAGTAAAAAAATTCAAGCTTGTAAATAATTTTGCTTGAATTACTGAGATTTCATACACAGCTCAGTCAATCAAAAATTTTAATTGTCCGCCATCCACCCAATGAACCACAAGTTATTGAACCTTATTCAATATGATGAAATCATAATAATGCAATTTTCCTTGGAATCGATTTTATTTTCCTTTTAAATTCACTGTTCCAAAACGAAAATGCCATGAAACTACTGATTAAAGGAATATTAGCTTCTGCACGAAGTAATCCTTAAAAATATAAATATCTGAACCAATTAGCTAAATAATAATGTAGCAATGGAATTTGGCTTTGTAATGTCCTCATAGTAATATTGAACAATTGTAAAGATAATACTTTCGGATCAGTAGAATTTGTCTGTTACAATGTGAAATTATGATTGGTCAAAATTCAATTTAATTTAAATCCGAAATTCCGTGAAATATACTGAGACTTAAGATTAATTTTTCTTACAACTCACTAATAGCTTATGTCTAATACATGATTGCCTTATTAAACGATACACAAATATCAATTTAATGAATCTGAAATTTGAGAAAATCAAAGTCTGAAAATCAACGAGGCAAGTGATGAGAGAAAATGTATTAAAAAATGTAAAAATATTTTAATTTGCATAAAATATTACAGATTTGAACTGAGTTGTTGCAAAAAAATGTAGCAATATGTACATATCACATAAGAAGGAAAGGACCACAAACAATAGTTACCGCGGTATTTTAGGATTATATTTCATTGACAGAAGAAACTGAATATTTATTCAGATTTGCAATGGTATCTATCTGTGGCAGCAAACGATTCGCAGAGGAAAAAAAATGTGGTGTCCAGACCTAAAATTCTACTTTTTTTCGAAATGATATGTTGATAAAATCACAAATAATGATAAAAGATATCAAGCATTCAAGTTATTACGGATTAAATCTAAAATTCACCACTTATGTTTTCTTCTTTTCAGTTCATTAATTTCGATTTCATATCGAATTTGAATTTACCGTTTGATTCTGCTTCGAATCAATTGCCGTTTCATCTAAATCGTCACTCTCGCTGCCAATTACTGATGAATCTAATGTAAGAGCAACTATAATTATACCTGAAATCTTTTTTTTTTCATGATATCTTAAGTTCATTTAAGTTTATCACTATCTGTTTATCATTCTATCAAAAAACTATTCAAATAAATCTGAACTAAAATATCTTGCTATATTTTACATTTATGAATTATTAATCCAGAAAACTAACAACCTGTATCTTTTATTACATAAGTGTCACTGCTAAACTTCCTAATTTTTGTCTAAATCTACTACCAAGATCCCCATTATTTTATAGATCGCAAACTAACCCGTAACAAACAAGGCGATAGTGAGCAGAGAAATAATTAGTACCACGATCACGTTAAAAGTGACATTTACGTTTTTTTCCCAGCCAGATGTTGAATCATCTGACATAAGCAGTATGCGGACTACTTCATCTGTATCTAAAAATATATTCATACATCTACCGTTTTTTCTTGCTTTAATCTCAGTGCAAGGAATAATTTGTTTAACCAGTAGTTGTTCGATTTTTTAACGTTGCCATACGATCCTTATTGATTAATATTCGCAATGAAATTTCTTGACTTTTAATATTTCTAAGCCATCAAAAATAACAACCTGTTTTCGAATCACTACTAGATACAATAAATCGTCGTATGTTCGAATATTCATAAGCGATAATGAGTAACAAGCAAAGAAGAATCGCTAGTGCGAATCGCACTAAAAGACGCATACATTCGACCTCATGCAGCAGTAGCGATATTAAATATTGCTTTCCGCCCAACAATATTTCTTTTTCCGGATTAACACCCCTTTTCTCACCTTGGATGAGCACAATCAAATAACTATAATGATTTATACTACAGCATATAATATGATGAATGAATAGCAAATTACGGTATTGCTTACTTCAATCAACTTTATATGAATGCAGCGTATATATCTTTCAACGTAAGATCACCACTACTTCCAGACAGTTTTTTTAATATTTGAAAGAATAACTTATAATCCCTTTTAATTCCATGATGTTCTCGGAAGTTACTAATTACTGAATGGCATGATGCATTCGGTACCAGAATCCAGGCTACACTTCTCATCTACTCGATCAGTATCAACGGCCATCGATGATAACACGAAGATGTGAAATGAGTTATGAACAACAAGTAAGACTTCGATGATCAATCTCATCTCGTTTGAATTAGTAATAAAAATCAAATAATATCTCAGTGACTATTAATGCTTCATTTATTCATTGTCACAAAGCAATGATTGAAGACATAAAGCGCTTACTAAATGCAGAAATAAAATACGTAGTCTTGAAGAGTTCGAGACTTCTTCAGCATTTGACAGTGTTAATGAAAAGGAAGTTAATATCAATCAAATATGATTAGCAGTGATAGGATGAGTTCAGCTTTGTTGTTATTCAGTAAATACTAATGTCATGTAATAGATATCTGGTCTATAAATCCGTGACTTCGTGGTGCATAGAGAGAAACTTTCTCGTATTCATAAATAGATCGGATTTACAAAGCGTGAAATTGGGAGAATATCGAATAAGAGCGGAAATAGCGATCAAAAAATATAGATGGGATCGATAAAATAACGAATCATGAGATAACACCAAAACATGATAGGCGTATATGTAAATGAATCGCACAAGAAGATAGTGCTTTCGAGAGATTGATAATAATAATTTTATGAAGTGTTGACTAGAAAATTCACATATTCAATAAAACACTCAAGCTGGGTTAAAAGCAGGCGAAACTAGCACTAGATTTCAGAATCAAAATAGATAATTTCAACTACGAAAACTAAAAATTGTCTAGCCTAATGAAATATATAAAAAACTTGAATAGAATGCACTTGGAATAAGAGAGAGTAAAATACCATGTCATCATAGAAAAACAGCTCAATCGAGAAAGGTATAAATTCCATTTGATAAATTAATTGCAATATGCGAAAGTAATTGGATTGTGAGGGACATATTTTTTAAAAAAATGGGAAAAAAAACTACCGAAGTTTTTGAAAGACTAAAAACCATTTAATAATTGGCGAATTATAGTATTAAAAAAGTGTAGAATGAGAGATATGTGTGCAAAGATTGTTTACCATTCTTATCAATCTCTAAACTCGGAAAATTCTTGAATCTCTTAATAATATCAGGGTTAGCAAAATATTTATATGTCACTTAAATGACTAAGGATAACGAACTTGGAATAACTGATGACTGCCGAGAAATGTTTTTCAAGAAACACTGCTGTTTTTCATAAAATATTGAAAAAACCTGAATGTAGTTACAAAGATGAGGATGGTCGTGTTGGTCAATTATTTAACGCTGATATTATGATATGATTATTGCGGAAAAGATAAGCAAGAGCTATTAACATGTGAAAGAGAAGAACTCTAAAAGCAAACCAAAAATGAATGTATAACAAATAAAACTAACTTTAAATCGATATATGCGATGTTGATTCATGGAATTATCTATGTATTGCACTCGAAACGAATTAAATGGCCGATCGATAAGCAAATAAATACAAGCAATATTATTCATTGATCTGATACATTCATCTCGAAAATAATACAAAAGGTTTATAGAAAAGAAGCAAATTGTTAAAGCAGAGCAAAGGTCATTGATTGAATGATATTTTTATTAGCCTAAGCAGGAGTACAAATAAAAAAAGTAATTGAATAGAGAAGATAACGCCGATTAATCGATTGATAAAGTTAAAAATCAAAATCAATGAATGGATAGTAATTGGAAATGGCTAGAAATCGTAGCTAATTGAAAAAGAAAATTAAAGAATTTATATTTGTAATGCAAGTCATCCATTGCATGCAAATTATATCAAAGTAGAAAACAGCAAATCAATCAATTACTGAGAAGTATCATACGGTAATACCATAGTTATGATTATATCATAAATGAATAATATCAACAATTGTTAAATGAAACAAACAGATGCTATAATAACATTGGCAAATAGCAACAAGTATGGAATATATTAGTGGAAAATTCTCGCAAATACATACTTCCGGTTAATCGATACTGTCACAGCAAGGAACATCGAATTGACAATAAAAAAGTTCGAAAACAATTGAAAATATTATAGCAGAACTTAATTCCTGAAAATTTTTGGGACGATAAGTAAATACAACGTGGAAAAAATTAGGAAAATCTCTAAAGAAAAGCAAAAATAACACCGAACTTATATTAATATAAGGAATTTGCTTACAAATTTTTCTTCAAATGTTCAAATTAGCATTCAAGCGGAAAAGTTTCGAAACTCTCGAAATATTTGATGGATTGTTGCAATAGAAATTTGATGCAATTTAGGTTGCTTATTTCAAATTATAGGATAGGAATAAATATGCTATTGAAATATGTACTAATCAAATTATTGCTCTATTATCGTACAGTAAACAACATAGTCATATTAGAAGAATTGATCTTTGATGCGAAATTTAAAGAGACAATTTTTTTTAATTAAATAAATGAGAACGGGAAAATGGCTAATTTTGATGTGTTTCTGAAAGAGCTGAAAAAAAATAAAGTTGTTCTTTTAAATGTTTTCATTTCTTAAAAAGCAGAAATCGACAAGTTGTGAGAAAAATAAAAAAAATAAAAATATATAAATGTCAAATACAAAGAATAAGCAATACGTTTGATAAAATTTCAAAACTTTTTGCAAATTTAAAAAACAAAAATTTAGTTTTTAAAGAATTAATTTTAACAATTTCTTTACACTTGACAGTTCAAAAAAAAAGTAATGATACATATTTTTAAGCAATGTCTGAATCATACTGTTAGATATCGAAGGACAGGACACTTGTCATGAAGTGCAAACTTTTATAAACTTTTTCTTATAAATAAACTCACGACCAGGCTTAACAATTAATTTATTAGTCTCGCTAGGTCAGGCTAGCGAAAACATAATGTTAGACAATATTAGACAATATATTCGGAGTAATTGGGTTAATATTCTCAAGTACTAAGACTCGACTGAGTAATGATCAAATGACACTTAAAGAATTATATACTCGGAATCGAAAATCAATGCAGTCACTTTCGTCATGATTGATATATTCTGTTAATTTTGTTAGAATGTCTACATTCCTCACTTATTATTTCTACGAAAGACTTTGGGATTCAGAAGTAATCCAATTTGATCCAATACTTTTATCATAAAAGCAGGTAAGATTGAGCAAAAAAAAAAGTGTAAAATTATCTGATCTTCATATTCCTTGCTTTCCCCAATTTCTGATCTTCATTTTTAAGGTTACAGTGCCGTAAAATTATGTATATCTTGGAATTCTGACATTAAGTATTTGAAGAATCCACCTGTTTTCATTTATTTAAGCGTAATATGACTTTCCTACGTCATTATAACTGGAGAAAATCAACTGAAATAACAGTAAGAATATTCATAATCTTCAGAAATCATCATTCTACTTATGCAAATCTTTCATATGTCTTATCATTCTTCTAAAAATCACAGAATTTGATTATCAATAGTTAGAAAATAAAAATTAAAGTTAAGAGAAAATAAGAATTAAAGTTAAGCTTGGAATAAGCTTTGCGAAAATGATTTGCATGCGAAATTGCAGATTATCATGATAAAGTGAGATGGTATGAAAGCAAATTTTGATATTTGAAAAAAAGCGCTTTTAAGCAAATCAATGAGGCGAAGAAAAACAGAACAAAAATACAACAATTGTTAAAATTCAATTCAATAGCAATGTAATGCTAAAATTTCAATTAGTTAGCAAAACTTTTGTATCCTTTCAATTTTATTTAATAATTTGAAGAATGACATTTGAATAGATTTGTTAGTTCTGATGAATTTAAAGGTCAAAATACATGGGCACTGATATATCTTGACCTATAAATTGTCAGCTTTTTGAGCTTTGAGCATTACTAATCAGTATGATACGGCCAAGAGAATTAACAATTAATTTTAAATTTATTTCAAAATGGTCATGTGCTTTGAAATTAAATGTGAAGAATTTTTATAGTAAGGAATAAAAAAATAAATGAATAAGCAAGCCAGCCATCTGTTAGTCAAGTAAATGATACTGACCTCAATTTTAATGGATGCACACTTGGAATTGCTAGGCCTTCACCTAGGTTAACCATGATAACGTGATAATGGCCTTATCATTGAGGACATCTATAACTTTCAACTAAAACCCCTGCAAATTTTTTACACATTTGCAGATGAGTCAGTGGTGCATAATATCAATTATTGATTGATATGAAAAAATAAGCGAAGACAAATAATGATCGAGAAAAGTAGCGGGGAGTTGATGAGATGGAAAAGAAGCAAATTTAGAGGAGAGCGAGGAATAGTTAGACGAGTGAGAGAAGAGTTAAAAAGGAGAGATGAGATATGAAGTGAAAGAAGGATGGTTAGAAGAAAAATGAGAAAAAGATCCTTATAGATTTCGGAGTTAAGCGAGTTAGATCAACAGGTAAAAATATTTCCTCTACTCATAGGAAGTCACATAGCCAAAGTGACCTGAGGATTTTACTACAGAAATGATCAAAACGATAAATTGAAAATTGCCCAATTTTAACATTTAATTATAATTCTTTTGAGAAAATGTTTTTCTGTTGAAAAATGCCTGTAATTTTCAAATTTTTATTTCACTCAAATCTTAGAGATTCTCTCGAGGAATTGAGAAGTTTAGATTAAGCAAGTATACTAATCCTAACATGCTTTTCCCTTCATCGTAACATTATGCCTAAGCCAGGAAAATCTTATCACAACATCATGCCTAGGTCTAGGCCAGAAATACCTCATAAACTCAACCCTCTTTTCCATTTATTTCAAGAGCTTATATCAAAGAAAGAACCAATTAATGAAATGGAGAAGGATAAGTCGGAAAATGGAAAAGCAAGAAATAATTATAAAAATAAGATGTCTCAAATAATTCAATGAGAAAACTTATCTTATTTGGTATTCTTCCTCATACACCACACATCACATGCATATGCACATGCATGCACATCCCATACATGCATGCATACACATATGCACAAACCTCAGACATCAACATTGTTACAATTATTTTAGCATGTAGAGGCAATAAATTGTTGATGTCGATGACTTTCGTCGGGAATTTATTATTTCCTGTCATTGTTGCATTTGTCGGGAGTTCTGTCGCTGCTCATTGAAAGCGAAAAAATTAGTTCTTAAATGAAAGGCAAATTAGCGCAAATAACCAGTGATCAATAGAGGCATTATGAATAATGGTCTGGTTGAGCTTTAATTATTCAGAATCAATCTTCATCATCTATGACTACTACTGCTTTAGGGATAGGGGCCGTAATATCGATCAGTGTGAAGCGAATATCATTGTTAGCTACCGTAAATTGTAAATTAATTCTGAAGTTACAACTTTAAATATTGGTAACTGCGAGGACTTATTACTAATCCAGGTTCAGATAGAATTTCACTGGCAATGTTACCTTTTGTGGCCTTCTCGACGACATCTGAATTTTGCTTATATTTCAAATCATTCCACATCCCTCACCATTATAAGATAAAGTTAGTGAATTTTTTGAAGGAATAAAAAATCTTCTGGCTTTTGCAAGCCATCAATTCTTCTATTCTCGATTTCATTCACTCAGTCATCACGAGAAGTGCATATGGAGTTTTTAGAAAAATTCATTTAAAAAAAAATCTTATAAAATTTTAAAAACTGTAATATAGTAAAAGGCTCAAAAAATATTCAGGAAACGATCACCGACTTTTTCGGTTCTTTTTTCTTGCTCAATTAATTTAAGATGTTATTGAAGGCCAAGTTAGTAATAGATGAAATAAATGAACATTAAAATAAGGAGAAGGCTATAATAAAATATAAATGTTGAAACCGAAACCATAAATCATTGTGACATAGTTTACATGCATTCACATAGGAATAAAAACGTATAAATGACACACAGTGCATGACAATTGATATAACTTTCAGTTATTTTATTGCAAAACTTGTAAGTGAAAAAGCCTTTTAGATAGTTGCTAAGAATAAATTTTAATCAGAAAAAAAATCAAGGAATTAAGATAAGATGTTTTGGTATAAAATTCTGGATGACTTGAACATTGTATTCATCTTGAATATTAAAAGTTATAAGTCTTAAAGTCATATCAGATTATCAAACGCATTGAAACGGCGGGCATTTATTTATCAGTCTTCCAGAAGAATTAATTGCAGATGATAGTTAAAAATTCTACGACAGAGGAGGAATATCTAAGAGGTGTATAAGATACGAGTTGATTAGATTCAATGACAAGTTAAATCATATGAGATAAATAAGGAGTAATTTTTTTTGAAGTAATCTGAGAATAAAAATACATGAAGCAGAAGCATAAGCTATTTCTGTTTTAAAAAAAACTCAAAAAAATCTAATCTTCGACTATATGAATCACTTTTTTCTCCGAGGATAGAGTTTGCAGCAAAAGTTAATTCTAAATTTTTGTTGAATACAAACTTATTGAAAACTTTGTCTTGAAAAATTAGCTGAAGTTGAAAATATGATGGTGCTATTATTAGAAAGAAGTTTGACAAAAGTAATTTGTACAGGAAAGTTAGTTTAGCAAGGACAGATGATCTTTACGATTGACAATAGTTGAGAGAAAAATTAGAGAAAAGATAATCAGTATTGCAGATGATGAAAAAATATCAGAGTAATGAAAAGCGCAATTTCTTTCCATGATCGATCAGAAAACGTCGCTGCAAATGCGAATGTCGTCGAAATAATCACATCTATCGGTTTGTCTCGATATGACTCACCTGATAGATTAAATAATTTTCAATATCATTTTTATTGCTCAGAATATAGCAAAGAGGTCAAGTAGAGAGACAATTGCTTTTAGCACTGGGACGAAATAAAAAAGAAGGAAAGAAAATAAAAAAATTGAAATAAAATTGACTTTTGTTGCTGCAAGTCGTTAATAGAAATTTCATGAAGCCAAGAATTCCATAAAGTAATGCCAACATATGGATCCATGATCATGGCCAGAGGCAACTCGCTTGGTTTATGCCAAAGTAAGTGACATACAGATAAGTATAATATTTCTATATCTAAAATAGCTTGTAAAGAAATGTGAACGGCAAAGATGACAATATGAATTATTCCTTATCATTATGTGTCTGATAATATTTCGTGGTAATGTGAAGGGAGAAGTATTTCTTCATATTATTAATTTCAATGAAACGAATACTACTTTTCTAATGGTTGATTGAATAGGAGTATGATAAAGATCATGATCGTATGTATCGGAAGACGGTATAATTTTCTTGAAGTTAATAGAAAAATTTGTTGTTCTATCATTTTAATTATGATTGATCTAGATGACCTTATTATTATAAGGATATATAAATAAATCATCTTAACACTATATCATAATCATCTGATTCATGCGCGGAATACTGCAAACAATCACAATATCATGACACTATCATATAAACACAGAATGTTGTCATTATTACTATCATTATCATTATAGTCAGCATCACCTATGATATCGCATTTTTATCGTAATATAGATCATTATATTACTTATAATTTATTTGAAAAATAGCTGATCAACTCATATTAATTGCAATGTGCTATGAAATGAATCAGACAACAACAGTTGATAAATAAAGATTAGCACTGATTAAATCGATTTTTGCATATGTCAGCTTTAAGTATTAATGCATAGTAACAGATCAGTGAAATATGACCTTTACAATAAAGAGTTGTTTTCATATCCCAGCATATAAAAAAGATAATCAGAAATTAATCAGAAAATTAAAAATAAGCTTTGATATTTAAGCTTATTTTTAGATATGAATCATCAATGGAAAAGTTATGGTTTTACATCTGTCAAATTTTCAGTAAATTGAATATGCTGAGAATTTATTGTACTGCGATCCTCTGATTAATATATTCCCGAGATATCTATAATATTTATTTATTAGAAAAAAAATCACTTTTTATCATTGGAAATTTTGATTTTATTATTCATCCTGCATGGAGTTAAAAAAAAAATTGAAACACAAAGATATTCAATAAATTCGCCAATCATAACTAATATTGATATGGCGCAGAATCAACGTTGCTTCATTAGTGAACATATTTTATTAAAAATTATAAAGTAATTTTTAGATTACTTCAAGTTCCAAAATGAAAATTTTGTTTCACAATTTAGATAATGCATTATCTATTCATTATCATTAAACATTGAATAAAATGATAATATGGGAATCGAATGAGATAAATATAGAAATGGATTTACGCTACACAATTTGGATAGTTGACAATCAAGATTGTGAAAATGAAAGGAACTACGATTAGTTATTTCATCTAGGTCAGATGATAGGAAAATATATGTCACAATTTGAAGCGATCAAAAGTTATATTAAACGAGTTTAATTTTATCAGTGAGAATATAAGAATCTCGACAAATTATTGATATGTTGAATTAAAAAAATCAACCATACAGTATCCAAGAGGAAAAATATGTCGCTTCAAAAAAAAAAATCATATATAGATGTGATGTGATGAAACAAAGTGTTGTTATCAAACTAAATATAGGATAGGAAGTAGTAATTAAATACTGAGAAGTATACTGAAAACAATGAAGAAAATGATCAGATTAAATTATCACTGAAGAATATATAGCGATTCTGAAGCTAAATTAAATCGATGATCAAATTCAAGATTAGCAGTCATATATATCAAACCACATGCTATAATAATCATTTATTTCGTTTGATATTTTCAGATATAGAATTGTCATCTTAAATGTTGCATATCTTTTTTTAAATGTTAAAACCAAAAAAAGAAAAAATTATTCGAAAATTTATGCAACAAATTTTTTGTGGAGACGTAATTTAGATGTCGAGCATAATTAATTCAAATATTTGTACAATAAAAATCGACCTCTAATCGACCCACTCTCGAGTTTAATTTTCAGAGGATTTTATTTTTTTCTCGACTTTTTAAGTAGTTCAAAAAGTTAGGAATCGAAATTATAAATTACAATCTGAGCTTGGATAAAATTGAATTCTGTATAAGGTTTAAATTATATAAATATTGGAGATAGAGAATAAAGTAAACGATATTAATCGCAATACTTTGTTTCCTCTTTCATAAACTCTATCATAAATTCAAAATTAACTATACTAATAGCTTAAAAACAATCCAAATTAAAGCAAACTGCCGAATAGTGATTACGAACATTTTGGCAAATTTTTCAGAGATCACTCGCTATTTTAAAAATTTCTCGAATCTTAGATGACCCGAGTCTTTTCTTGCAGAGAAGAATAAATATCAGATGAATTAGTGATACATTTGATGGCAAGCTTCAAATGCTTTACTTGACTTCATTCAGATAAATTTCAAATTGTAAAAGGAAAATTTTCAAAATCCTTCTGATAGCAAACAAAATTTTGCATCTTTCTGGAAATTTCATTACTCAAATTCTCTGCAAGCCCTTTTTCATAAATATCTTCTTCGTTTGTCGCGTTTTCTGGAGGAATGAAAGTTTTCCTAGAACGATTAATTAACAGGTGTAGGTAGAACTAACGACAAGAATTTCAAGTTTGTTCCACTTTTTCTTAGATACAAAAAAAAAAAACTTTGTATAATCAAATTAGTAGCGTTTACAGTTCAGTGGTCAAGTTTAAATTATTTCAAATTCTAAAATGAAAATTTTGTTTCACAACCAAATTCAACAATTGATTCAATTTCGATAATTGCACTATACGAATCAAGAATTGTAGGTTACATGTTTGTCATAAGTTTAAAATTAGAAATCAAAAATTTTCAGATTCTTCTAGGTGTCGGTGTAAGAAGGAGTCGAAAAATTGTATCGATTTGAAGAAATGAAAAACCTCTTTGCGCATTCGATGAAAACCTATTCAAAATAAGAAGTTCAAGTGCAGAAGTTAATTGATCAGTAAACTTTAAACGTAGATAAAGAGTAAAAATACAGAGTGATGAAATTCAGAATAAATTTTTAAAAAGATTGGAAAGAACGAAGAAGGCAGAAATGATCATTCATTTCTGCCTTCAATTTCGTTACACAACTTCTAGTATCGTCTAATGCTTTATTACGAAAAGCAAGCAAATATAATTCTTATAAAAATCTAATTTGCATTAGTCATATACTTATCTGTTGTTTTATTTTCGTTTAATGCAAAATTTAATATATGTATGACATAATTTGACTACAAATGATACATGGAAAATTAATTACTGCTCGAATTATTACAGAAAATTAATTATTCTCGAAAAATTCTTCAGCAACATATCTAACAATCGTTAGCTTATTGAATTATAAATGCGATAAAAGCATATAATTCAAAACTTTGCCATGAAATTATAACTCCATGAAGGCAAAATTAGCTGTTATATCTGAGCACTCACTGCACTTCTAGCAATGATAATCCGAATAATGTAAAATTATCAACAAATTATTTGAATGTTAATTTGTAACGATGCATGCTTTCTCAATTTAACTGCTAAAGATTATTTTAAACAATCAGCAGATAATAAAAAGATTAGAATTTCTTCAATAGTTTTTACCTTTTACCTGAACAAAGGTTAATTAAATTATGCCAACTAAGAGTATATAGACATACTTGTATTCATACATTTAACTGTACCGAAAAGTAAGAGATAAATTAAAATTTGCGGCAGCAACAAGAATTCTTGATATAAAGAAATAAAAATAGCATTACCATTTTCAGAGATAGAGAGAGGGGAGGGAAAGAGAGAAAGAGAAATCCATAATTTATCATTTTAAAATCAAAAAAGATAAGAGCAACAATTCGACAAGGGAAGAAAGATGGATTTCATTATATTTATATATGATTTGGATGTGTACATTTTGTTAAGAGAAACATAAAAAGATTTCTATGTTCCTCAGAATTCATTTTTCATCGCTAATTTTTAAATTTTATTCATAATTTTATCGTAATTTATCGAATTTTGAAAGTCATTGCTTTTAAATTAGTCACAGATGTCTTATTTCTGTAACTTTCAGTAGTGCTTTCCAAGGTTCACATCGATACTAAAAATTTTAATAAATCGAGATACTAAATTCGAATAGCACTACTTATAGATATAATTTATAGCTTTACTTTTCTAATCTGTAATTTAAGGGAATTTACTCATTCAACTTTTTATGATATGGAGAAATGAGTGGTGAAAGTTTGAAACAATTTTAAAAAAAATTGATAATAGTATATTTCGTATGATAATACATTAACTTACTGATATACAACACATCACAGCATATCACTCAATCAATTAATTAATCAGTCAATCATTCAATTACTCAATTACTCAAACGACTATAAATAAATATGATAAATATTTCAAATAGAAAGAAATGAAAATTAATGAATGAGATATACATATATTGTATATTTGCATATATTTCATTCACTAACTTTTTCATTTAACGAAAGATCATTGCTATAAATGAGAAGTCGAAGGAAAGCAATTATAATTGATATTGAAATGAATAGAAACAATTGGACTGTCATGGAAAGATTTACTGATCTTAATTTACTGATATTTATATGAGACAAATAGTTCTGGAATACAACGAATTGCAAAATAAAATATCACGATCATATCGACAGTTACTCTCGATGTCTTTTATTCTGAGATTATTTGCTTGATTAGTTCTGGAATACAACGAATTGCAAAATAAAATATCACTATTAGCTTAACAGTATTCTCGATGTCGCTCATCTTGATTCCTAATATAAAATCGAGAAATGTTTTTAGAAAAGAAAATTTTTTTTATTAATTACCATTTGCAATAAGCAGAGATATCAAAAAAGATAAGCAGCTAAAAAATAGATTTAATCAAAAATTGGCACATTAGCAATACAGTTATCATGCCAATACGTTAACGATGGGACAATATCCTGTCGATTTTCCCATACTTCCGTTAACGGATTGTACTCTAAAATGATCACTGAACAGCATGGATAATAATATGTCAAACGTTGCATATCACCCATTGTTCGTGGCAAATCAGTTCGATTTGTTATTATCCTGAATTATAATTAGTTATCATATATCAGTTATTATAGAAATAATTTTTAAGATTTGGAAATCAATCAATAATCGAGCATTTTCGAAATAATAACAACTATTTGTAGATAAACGTTTGATGAGAAATCAAAAGTATTGCTATTAAAATTCACAACCTTCTAGAATTTATTGACTTCGTAATTCTTGTTATTGTCTATTTGCGATTGTTAACGAGAATAATTTAAATGGAATAGTTTGCAAACATTTTCTAAAGAATGATAGTTCGAGATAATAAGCTGATGATTGTTGACCTCAAGAAAAGTTTCCTTCATTCTCTCTATTGTCCATAACTACAACTCTACTATCCATGGACATTAAGCTATCACTAGAATGATGGAATATCATCACTGAATTTTAAATTATTATGCTTGCCGCAAACATAGAAATGACTGATCCTTCGAAAGCAAAATTTGTTTAAAAATTGAATTTATAAAAAAAAAATTTCCGACCTATATAAGGCATCGAGCATTGGTGCATGAGATATGATCAATATACCGCCTTCTTGCTTTTGATCGGACAAAATTCTATTTACCGCCTTTTCTACTCTCATTTGTATATCACTAGGTCTTAACTCCTAAATAGATTCTACGGAAAAGCTTTGATAAAAAAAAACAATTTTCACAATGTTAGAGATTGAATTCGAAAGTTTTCAAAGACTAGACGTATTTTATTCGAGAAATAGTATTTACAAACATATTCATGCATTTCCTTTTCACAGGCTATCGAAGATGAAACATTTTTTTTCTATTTAATTGTGGAAGTGTAACTCACTTGTTGAAGTAAAGATTTAAGATCATCGACTGACATGACTGGTACGTAGTGCTCATCACAGATATATCCATTTGCTTGGAGATCTCGAGAGCTGAGAAAGTGTGGCACCTGGAGAAGAAAGTATAAATGATTTTGAAAAAAGTTTTTTATAATTTTTTTACAGTTTGGTGCCAAGTATGTATCCAGATAAATATGGTACTTCGTGTGATAAAAGATAGCAATAGTAAATGATTGATCAAATGAAATATGAAAATTAAATAATGGTGATATTGAAATTGTTGAAAAAAGAACTTCTTTAGAAACCTTTCCAATAAAGCTGAGCGGTTCATAAAGGGCAGGTTCGATACGTAATCTACGTGGTTCGCGATAATTCAGCGTTGACATGATGGCCGCAGCTGTCTGTAAGACTTTCTCTATCGTTAAAAGATACAGAAACGAGAAATAGAAATGTAATTTTTCTAATTTAAAAATTACAGGTAGGAAAGGTCAGAAAGTTCTATTGCATTATTCTTCCACAATTCAAAGTGAAAATAATGATCTATAACATCACGAAAATTATTTTTAATTGGAAAATTATTCGAACATGGAATTGACCCGAACCTGTAAGCACCTAAGTGAGGGTGACGTATAAATGGTATGAATGTGGAAATTCCTTTCAGATAAAGAACGACCAACAAGTTCAGCACTCGCACGTCCAATCTGCGTTAATGGTGGGTCATCCAGATGGTTATCAGAACCACCAGATCGTTTGATGGTCACTATTGCCTGATTTCTATCCATCTGTAATGATACGGTAAATGATCGTATAAAATTGCTCGAAGAAATCATAAAATCTGTTAAAATAAAATTTTGAAAGAAACATTACATTCTAAAGTTTCTGATTATCTGTTCGTAAACATTCATTGGGTATTACTGATAATCTTTCACGGTCTAACCTTTGCAAGCCTATTGTGATTTCGGAATGCACCGTTATTACGCCTGCCACCAAAGTCAGCGGATTCACCATTTCTGATCAGAAAAATCTGCCTCGTTATGTTTTTCTGAAATTGTTTTTAAAAAAAAAAAAACTTCTTATAACATTTCGAAAAAATTTGAGTTTCGGAAACGCTTGGCTTTACATCTACAACGTTTGAATAGACGTTTGTATCTTTGGATCATTGTCGCCATATTCTTCTGATAATTTAAATTAATAATAATAAATAACATTGATAAGAAGGATATGATAATATTAGTAATATTACGATAGATAAGTAATTCTATAGCATAAAAAATGAACTTTATTCTATAAGTTCTATAAGCATGCAAGTAGATTTTATAAATATTTCATAAAAATGACAAAAACACAAAAAAACTTGGAATTTTTCGTTAACAATGAGTATATATATATATATGTATAACGTTCAACTTTCAGAATTAATCTATTTGTATCGAAAAAACTATAAAATAATTCAGCACATTGCATTTTCTGTTATTTTATTTTAACTTAAAACTAATTTATTAAGCATCGAAAAACAATAAGAAGCAAATCATATCAAATATATATATTAAGTTTATATATGCCAAATAAACATATCTGTTGAAGTATAAATTAAAATTTTAAAAGTTTTATAAATTAAAATTTAAAAAAAAAAACAAAGCAATAAGTTTCTCTAATGAATTATTGCGAGAAGAATGCATTAAATAAATTATTCTTCGAAACTAATTTGTAAAAATTCCTCATGAATCCTTTTATTGATTAGACAATCATTTGTCCATAAAATCAATGTAAAATAATTTAGGAAAGGTAAAGACGACAAAACTTACTAAAAATAAGTCCAATATTTTTCTTGATCAAATGAAAATTTCCAATTATATCGATTTGATGAATCTAAGTTACATAAAGATTGATTTGATATTGAGGAAAATAACAAATTAATTTTCACCTATTTCATCTGTTTCAGATCAGAGTCAGATTGCGAATAAATGTGATAAAAATTGGTTCATTTAAAGAGTTAAAGGTTGCAAAGTGATCTATTAATCAGGTGCAAAAACTGTAGTTCATATTGTATAATCTACCTGATTCATAGATCACCAAAAAGCAGAGATAATCAGCATATGGGTATTATGAGTAAAATAATTTTTTGTTATCAAATAAACAGCTATTTAATTTTAGTCTAAAAGGATAGAGTTTTTTTCAAGTGCTGATTAATCGATGATATCCATATTAGACATTTTGAATCAACGATTTTGAGATAGTAATAGTAAAGTACTTCTCAATTTCACTTTCCCTTTGTCCTGAAATAATTTCAGATGCCTTGTTGATATATGAGAAAATTAACTGAAATTATTTAATTTACAATTTTTCTTAAACGAATTGGAAATTGCAATACATTATGAAAATTTAAAACTATCGAACTGCTGAAATAATAAGCTTCCCAATGGATATAGAGAAAATTGAAAAATGAATGATAATGTTATCAGTCAAAGTTTTGAAGTATATATCCATCTACTAGTCAGAAGACTTCATCTATAACATAGCAGCTGCAAGCTTATTAGTTATTTTTGATAAAATTATTTGAAAAAAGGTCAATTTCCAGTTATAAATAAAAACAAAGAAATGAAGAGAGAGAGAGAGAGAGACATATGTACTTGAAGTATGAAAAGAGAGAGAGACACATATGTACTTGAAGTATAACTTCTCTCTTGTAGAAAGTTTCAATTTTCTTTACAACTATTAACTCAAAAGTGAAGAAAAAATACTTATAAAAAAACAAACGAAGCGAAAAGTTTTTTTTCGAAATAAAATGACAATCTGAAATTCGATCTCTTTCACACTCATACTGTATGAGTTAATAATTTTTCATTTTGCACTTTATCTTTTTCTAGGATTGAAAGGTCAAAAAGATATCTGATTGATTTAGAAAAGATGATATAAGAATAAATATATCTTTATAAATGAAGCCAAGTAATCAAGCAATTAAATAGAATTAATTCTTCGCTAATAGAAACATTACTGAAAAATATAGGTCAAATGCAAATTGTTCGTAATCTTTTTCTAGCCTTTTTTTGTCACTAATTTAGTTGACGGAAGAAAAATAATGATAAGAAAGAATATTGATATGATTATCAGCAGATGATATATTGCTATAAACAATGATTTGGAATGGTCAGACTAACCTTTTTATTTTATCTATCTATGTATTTAAAGCCCAAATAAACAAACTCTTTAATCATAATTTCAGTACATCTGCTAGTCATAAATGAAACTGAACTTGAAGTTTAAATGGAAAAAAATGATAGCTATTTCAGTTTGAAGTTTAAAAAATTGTAAAGTTATTTCATTGTTCACATTCATTTGTGATTCTCGAATAGTTCACAAAAAAACTATCTGTTTGGAGTAAGTGAATAAGCTCAGTAAGTGAAAAAAACTTCTAATAGATAAGAATCTTTTTATAGAAAATTGTTAACAAATTTTAAACACTAAATAAGCAAATAATCCAATCGAAAAATATTTCAAAAATTACACCTAACTTTTGCTTATATGCTTTTATTTTCTAATTTTTTAAGTAATCGATTGATACTGAAATATCGAAAAGAACGGATCAGTAACTTGACTTTGTTAATAAGTCCAAGATTATTATTGTCTTGATATGAATCCTTCAAAAGAATTGAATTAAATTGTTAACCAATCATCTCATAGATCTTAAATAAAATTTACAGAAGTATTTCTTACGAAAAAAATATTTTATAATAAGGAATAAATAAATAAATGAATAAGCCTATCAGTCAAGTAAATGATAAGTGGTCTCAGTAATTAATGCACTGGCATTGCTGGGCATTCAGAAATAGTTAAGAATTCGAAAATGACATATTTTAAAAATTAGGTTAAAAAATGTCACATAACGGCGCAATCTTGAAAAGAAATAAGGCATCACTTGTGGAAATAACAATCAATAGAAATATTTCGGCAAGATCAAAAAAAATATGAATTGATCGAGACTGATGCCTCTCGTGAAAGCTGATTGATATCTTGTCGGTTTTTCTGCAAATAGGCAAACTGAAATTTTTTTGATCACTAAGTTTTATTTATTGATTACGAATAATCATATTCCATCGTTAATAGTTCACATATAGGTTATACATATCATTCATTTCGCATTTAAATCAAATCATATCGTAATCAGCTCAAACATATTAATATATACAGTTTATCAAGAGTACAAGCATCAAATTACGACAAATCTCGAGATAATGACATAAATGATAAGAAGAGTGATATCACCACATAGATTTATATTTTGTTTTACTTTTAAACTTTTCTTCTCCTCTATTTTGCTTTCAATAAATGATACTCATTTCATTTTGAATTTATTATATATAAATATTACTAAAGGAAATCAGTTTTAATTTCATTCTTCATTTTGTTATAAGGAATCCATCGAAAAGATTAATCAATCAGGCTTTAGATAAAATCAGGAACATATATTGGGTTCCAAATAGATGATCTCAGTCAGGAATAGAATAGAGATTCTGATAAAATTGAGCATGATAGAGCTTGCAGACGATCAGAGCTCATCTTTCTTTCATAACAATTTTGAGATAAGTTAATAAATTAAACTTGAATTCATAAATTGCGGCCCAGTCTGCTAAGGCATGGATAGAATTGGAATACGCATTTCTGATATAATTTTTATCATATATCCTTTAATAATCGCTCGCTAAACATTAATTTGCTATAAAGAAGTGTAAACAACAAGACAATTACACATTTCATCAATAATTTACATTGTCATTTCAAATTTCGGAAACGAAAAAAACATTTAAAATTCGATGTGTTATTCAGTATCGCTGACATGGACACATTTAGCAAGAAATCTCGGAATCTCGGGAAGGAAGAGTGTGAGAAGGATTACGTAATATACGCATGTATACCTTCATAATAAACTTCTTAATGCATCATTGGAATCATTTGAACGTGTGATACGTGTCCTCATTAAGCAAATCGAATAATGAAATAGAATGAGATGATAATGAAAGAGAAAAGTTGGATAAATAAGGAAAGAAAAATAAGATAAGATAGAATAGAAAAGAGCCAAACAGAATATGATAGAATAGAGTGAGACAAATACTAATTTATATTCTGAATCTGAAACTAAGTGGCAGTCGAGCAAGTAGCTAATTTACGTCACGGCTGTTCCAGGAATGCTGATGTCTTGAAGATGTGTAGAGCAAAAAGGGTGATAAATGATACGAACAGGTGTTGCTAATATTTATTAATACTTCTAGCCCGAGATACGGGACATAGCGGTCGTTTCGTCGCTGTTGAGTTGCAGACGCATTGTAGATGATGCGAACAGCAAAAGTGAATTGCGAACAGTAGATTCGATCAGGTGAATCGCAGATATAGTATCTACGGTTCGTTTACAGCTTTCATATTAACTTTAAACAAAGATAACAGCGACATCGTAAAAATGAAGCGACAGATGAGCAAATTGTATGAAGTGACCTTTGCACGTGTCCATTCACTTCATTTACCTGGTCTAACAGCTTCTACCAAAAAATTTATGTAAGATTTTCTAATGTCTTCTGTTCAGTCATCCAACTTGCCCAATGATTTACCCATATTTTAACCCAGACAGAGATCAACGAGAAATATTAGAATTTTCAAATGAATCAAAATAAAGGATGAAGAAATCATAAATTATACTTTGTGCTTTCAGCGTAGCTTGAAGAATTGAATCTTGCAGTAGGGAGTTTATTTCCTGATTGCTTCAATTTTGCTTTCTCTTTCCAGCTTATTTCAAAATTTCATTCTTATTTCAATTTGCATCGATTTCTGCAAAAGTACAGATAGAATTGAGATCTTTTAATATTTCGTTGTAATTTTATGAATGCTTTCTTGTTTGTTTGTTTGAAATCTGTTAATTATAGGCGTTTATTGAAATTATAAATTGAAGAAATGAAACAAAAAAATCTGTTAAAAATTGAAAACTGCATCATTATCCAAATACATCGACATTATATATTCAATTAAAATATATGCAATATTTTATTACACGTCTGCTTAATTATAACATTCCCGAGAAAGTTATAGCACGTATATTTACGTGTACATATTTCATTACACGTACGAACAATAATATTTCTGTGATTCTTATTTCATCCAATTTTCTCATTCAAAAATTCTTCTTCATGCTCACATAAGATAATAGGAATTTTCTTTTTTGAAAAGATTTAAGATAAGTCTCAAATTCTTTTCAAATCAACTAAAAGATCATTTGATATATTCTCGTGATTTGAGGATTTCTATTAATGACATTATCAAATGAACTGATAATTTCTCATGGTAAAGAAATTGATTCCTTTTTTTAAAAACGATTATATTCAAAAACATTAATTATTATAAAGATTTTATTGATTAAATAAATCCGTCAAAAACGACAAAAGATTCACTTCAATGAAGAATCAGATTCTCTGGAAAATTTGGAAATTTTCGCATATTAAAATAAATACTCTATGCTTCACTTTCAAGTTCATATGTTAAGATGGCAATTTAATTATATGAAAAATTCATTTTTAATTTAATATGTTACACATTTACATAGGAAGTCGAAGGAACAATTCTTGTCTGTTGTGTCGAAAAGAATAGCCAATAACATGTGATAAATTGATAATAATGATGGAGAAAATAAATGGAGAGGGAATGTCGACAGAGAGATATTCCAATTTGCATTATCAAATTCACCTCAACGCATCTGATATCTATTATTAAAGACTGATCGCTTATCAGTATTTCGATCCCTATGAGCAATCATCGTTGTTAACTGATAAATTTGAGCAATTACGCATAAATAAATAAATTAGCAAAGTGATGAAATGATGCTTTATAAATATTGAAGATCTGTTTTGTAAGATAATATAGCTGATTCTATAGTGATCTGATAACAGATCTTGACCCTATTGAATTGTTGAATGACTCATAAGAATGGTGACAAACTTTGAAATGAAAGTGATATGAACTGATAACAGAAATCATAAAAAGAAGGTTGAATCATCAATATATAATCATAGCTATTTCCACATTAAATCTATCCTTACTATAACGGTCTATATGTTAAATTTGGTTGAATACATATATAAATCATTGAGAGACATCAAGCATGATAGTATCTCGAGAAATATTCACATTGTTGAGAGACGTCGAGCATGACCAGTAGTATCTCGAGAAATATTCACATGCTATTATTTTCATCGTTAATTTTCCTTTAACATTCATCGGTGATTTTGGAGTACGTTTGTTGAAAGATTCAAAGAGTCGGAGTTTGGTTTGACTGAAGGCTGCTAAAATTGTTGAGAAAAGAATCGAAATAATTTTCTAAAATAATTTTATCTAAGTAAGAAACTACTTATATCTTAAAATCTTCTCTATCTTATCATTTATCCAATTCTAATATATACATGTAAATTTCTCCAACTCAAATTCCGTATATTTTAAAGCATTCGAAAACCTATGCCTTCAACATCTGATAAATTAATTTGCACATAAATTTCCATACTCTAAAATAAGCTTATATTTAATGATTAAAATGTTGCATGTAAATTCGCAAAGGCGATGCTTATATTATTTGCTTATATTATTATTTGCCTATCAAAATGAATTGTATGATATCCTGTCTTTGCATCATGATGTACCATCCTTTCTTATCTTTATATCTAATTTTTGTTCATGATATATCATCTGTTTCGCATCTTTGTATTTAATTTAAAAGTATGAAAACATCAGCTCAGGAACGGATCTTTTCTTCGGTTTTGATTACAGGAAAATATATCATAGCCATTTCTGATTAGTGTTGGAATGAAAAGGTTGTATTCTCACTTAACTCTTTTTTCTGTATTATTCAGAAATAAATAAATATCCCGAACTTTCTACTTTCGTTTTAGCACTTTCTAGATATATATTTAAAGAAAGGATTAATATTACATTTCCTTGAAATGAAAGAAAAATTCCTCTGCAAAGAAAATTAGCCTTTACATCCATATTCGACTGTATCTGGATCAGAATACTCTTGAATAAAAATGAAGAAGATTACAACAAGAATCAAGAGTTACTGATTGTCATCTTTGGATTTAAGTAATTCTTCTTTAGCATGATGAATGGAAAAGTAAAGAGTGATAAATTATGGATTGTCATTTATAAAAGATTAAATTAAATAATTTTCAACTATATCAAAAATTTAGAATTTTGCTTCTAAAAAGATATTTTAAAGGAAAATTATCAGAGAGAATAGAATCTCAACATTTTAAAGGAAAATTATCAGAGAGGGTAAGATCTCAATGTTTTAAAGGAAAATTATCAGAGAGAATAGAATCTCAATGTTTTAAAGGAAAATTATCAGACAGGGTAAGATCTCAATGTTTTAAAGGAAAATTATCAGAGAGGATAGTATCTCTATGTTTTAAAGGAAAATTATCACAGAGAGGATGAGATCTCAATGTCGTACTCAAATAAAAGTCCAACAAGCAAAGATTCAAATGTGTGTCAATATATCATTTAAGCCATAATTCGTTATGATTATTTCTAAAGTAACAGATTATTTACTCATAGATCTAAATTAAATTATGATTACTTATTGCAAGACGATGTCATGTAGAGCAGATAAAAGATAAAACTTTCTGAATATAAAGCAACAAATACTTTATATGATTCAGCTAATGCGATGTTAGACTTTTCTTTTTAAAATTCGATTGGAACATTTTGAAAATTTGCTTTTTTTTCGTGAAGAAATACAGATGAAAGAAATGTTTATATATGTGCAATCAAAACAAAAAAAATTGGCACAATTCTCATATATACAAATAAAGCTATCGCTGTTGAATCATTCGATAACATAGCGACAATATCAATAAGGAATTGATGTTTACAGTATTACCATTAATATTAACATGAATTATCAAAATCACCACGATCAGAAGATTGCTGAATTTATCACTTTCAACTGTTGATTTTTGAAGGAGAATATAATTGTTATCTAAAAAAAACAGTCTTTTTTTTAATTCTGATAGGAAGAAAAGGAAAAAATTTTTCCTCAATAATACTTCCATAAAGTACATTCAACTGATCAGCGGAGATAATCAAATTGGCACTGTTATCGATAAAAGTGGAATGCATAGATTGTCAATCTGATAGATAATTGATAGATACAGTGCTTAGAAACAATAAAGAATAACACTTATTAAATATATTAATTGAGTAAAATGTATTCATTGCAGAAAAGAAAAACGAAACTTGTGGATGTTTAGATATGCTTAAAAACAAATAGATCAATGACTTATTTCAGATCAGATCTATCTTTTCCTTCAAATCATGATTAAGATGATAATAAAAGAATTTGAGAGAACTAAAATTAAAAATTAAAGATTGCTCTCGACAGCAAGAATGGTAAATAATATAAATGTAAACGAATTCTCTCGTTTTCCAAAATAATTCATAATTGATAGTTTATTATATCCTGAATAACTCTTCACTACAAGAAAAGGGTAAAAATATATCATCTATTTTAATCTTCTGATCTGAATATGAGTCACAAATTTTGTTCGATTCTCGAACATCATTGCAATACAAATTCTCTAATCACTGATACATTCTCTAATCATTGGTCAAATCAATCTTTTTTATGTAAAAATTCGTATTCTAAAAGATAGCCGATATGATAATAAAATAAATTCGTAATTCAGTTTACTTTTCTCCATTCTGCAAATGTTTCGAGACATTGCCGCAGAAGCACTTTGAAATTTAATTTTGATCATACATTTCCGATTTATATTTCCAATTCGAATAGCAGATTGGGAATGCGGAAAATATTGAATTATGCGCATATTTTAGTAAATCAATCATTTGCATTGGGCACCTTCTTCTCGATTTGTTCAATTATTCTATTTGACAATTTGCTGGGAAATAGTTCAATTTCAAGAGAACAGCGATAGCTATAGAAATATTTGTGACTTTTCAGATACGACAATTTCTCTGAGAGAAAAACATCGCGAAATCGAAACAGAAATGGAAAGTTATTTCCTAACATTCCGGTGTTTCCGGAATGACATAGATATTAGATGACGGTTGTCTGGATACTCGTCGACGGTTAACATGCGCTGATGGGTATGCTGAATTGAAGAATACCTACAATACTAATGCTAAACTGATCGCAGATATGATATATTTTCTTCAAAAAAAAAAACGAAAAGTTCTTACAATCTTTTAATAATCAGTAAAAGTAATAGATGATTTAACAAACTTGGAACAATAAGTGGAACTTGGCGGAAGTTTGATCTTATCATTTTTTTAAATCTGTGCTGTTTGATTGGAAAAAATTATTACTTTTGTACAAAAACGAAGAAAACCAGTCTGCCTCAGTTTATTCAAATATTTCCGACCACTCTTTTGTTCCTGTCCTCCTGTTTTCATCCATTTCATCCTGTCATCTCTTAAATATAATTCTTGATCTTTGATGCCAATAATATACAATAGTGTCATCCATAACAGATGATGATACCACTCTTCAATGCAGCAAATTATTGTCAATAGAATAGCTTGTTGTAAAGTGGTCGTCCTAAAAGATAGCAAATAATCGATGGAAATGATAATTTCTTCTTGTGTTCTTCGATCATCCTTTTATCAAATTATCATGCAATAAAAAAAAACAATTAATTTTGAATGGAATATTCATAAAATAAGAAAAGAAATTATTATTTTTGTTTAAGAAAAAGAAATTAGTCTTAGGAATGTTCTGAGATTTAAATTTTTGACTTTTTCAGAATTTTTTTTCACGAAATTAATTCGATTACGAATTATAACAGAAGGTTGCATTCGATTCATTCTTTATTTTCACAAATAATAATAGCTCACTTCATGGAAATGACTAACCGCGAAGATTCTTAATGGTTTCCGCAAATTATTCAAAAATATTTTCCCTATTTTTCTTTTTCGTATTGTTAGAATAAAAAAGAGACAGAGATCTTTTCGGTAGTAAATTCCAAACAACAATGTCGAGAAATTAAACATAATGCTATATCAACAGCTTATTTTAAATCATACTCAAAATTTCTATGATGCTGATTAAATTAGCATAATTCAGATCAGAGCATGATTACTTCAGCTACGAAAAAATTTCTCACTGATATTCGATACTTTCACACTGATTATTTAGACACTAATAAGTCAGCTGTTTTATTTATGTTAGTTAGTTTGCACCTGTTCTTTGCTTTTTCTTGCCATCAATACTGACTGTTTCAAAATACATCACCTTGTTGATGAATCCTTAGAAATAAAACATAAAAAATTAAGCTAGGAATTCGAGAATGAAAAGGAGACGAAATTTGGAAAGATAAAATTTCTATAACTTAGAATGTCTTATATATATAATTACCTGATGGACTAAATTTATATTAAATTTTCATTTTTCTGATTGTCTCGATTGATTGTTATAGACATTTCTTATCAATATTTGGAATATTAATCATTTCTCAATCTCGTAAATAATTTATTTGATAATAACAGTTCACATGGAATAAGTCAACTAATACAAATTTATATAAACTTATTTCTTTTACTTGCTATAATCAGAAATATCCTGAATTTAATGAATGGTAAGATATGCCACATATTGTGCATTTGATTTATATATTTTTATACAACTACTTTTTTATTGATTCCGTTGGCATGTCATCGTTATATCAGGCTAATTTTAACTATAGAGAAATCCTATAAATGCTTGACCGAAAAAATGGAGATGTAAGATTACTTATTAATAAACAATCAAAACAAGGGTTTTATTTAGATCAAGATAAGATCCCTATATTAGTAGAATCTCGAATCAACAAATTTGGCTACCTTGAATTAGTGTATAAAAACACTGATCAAGTTGTGGTTTCCTTTCAGAAAAAATAATTGTTATCGCTTATGGAAGTATTCATAAGCAAAATCAATAAAAACATCTTCTTTTAGAGTTACGGTTATACTCCCGTATCTCTTTTAAAAAATGAGCCACGATATGTAGCAACCATGAAAATGACATAAAAATGATCACAAGTTTGAATGATTACTTTTCGGTTGACCTTGTTGACCTTGTTGATAATTTCGTTAACTGTCTGTGCGAGGGTTGATCACAATCATTCTTTCTGGTTGTCGCAGAATTGTGAATGTCAAATTGTTCCATTGGTAATTTTATGGAAAATTTCAAAGTATCTCGGGAATATATTCAATTAATTTGATCTAACGCTGAAATTATCAAGAAAATGAATACCTTGATGTTTGCATTTTTAAAATGACAATATTAGATAATATTGTGATAATAACGATGATAAGTAAACAATGCTCAAATTCTCGCAAGCAAATTTTTATACTGAAGAAACTTTTACACAACAAGAGAATTTTATATTGATATATGATCGAATCAGTATCGTTTTGACGAGTAGGAAATGGCACTAAGATATCAAAGTTCACGCATGTCGTTTGATTAATGGAATCATTCAGTCGTCATTTTATCATTTTGTTCGTGCTGATAATTCATTTTATTTATTTTTCATTCTATCTGATTTAATTCTTAACTGCAACTGTTTTCATTATCAGTCAAGCGAGATGACTTAGGAATTAGGTCACGTGGGAATCTCCAGTTTATCTTTAATATCAGTAATTCAACAATAGTATCTTACTCATCGATCGAATGCATAAGCAACATAAAGTTTTTAACATCTGCAAGATTGAATAAAAAAATTTAGTGCAAATTAAAAATTTAGAGAAATCTAATTTTAGCTGTCGACTGGTTCCACATTGCATCTTTGAAGGATTTTTTTGTCTCAGTATCTGAAAAGTTATCTAGTATTGTTCTAGTATTGACCTGAGAAATTATCTTTAACAGTTATATCAGCATTATCAGCATTATATCAGGATATAAAACTTAATGTCAAAATCTTTTACGAATAATTTATGGTATTGCGGACATACTTATGCATGCTTTAATTTCTTTAATTTACTCCAAGTAAATAATACTTTTCATTCATTAATAACTCTAAATATGATTTGCATTGTTTGTAAATTATATTCGATGCTATTGAAGGTGAATGATCGTTTTCAACGTCGCATGCCACTTCATAAATATCAAAATCGTATGATAAGATTTCGTGATATTTTTCTGGATACCTGAAAGAAGCAATGAGAACAATATTACCTAAAATAAATTATGGTATTCTTCACTGACTTCCCCTTATCGCGATATCATTGCACAATTTTATCCATTCTATTTTGAAGATAATATTCATAATCTCGAATTCACGCTATTATTTCTTGATAGATATTCCATGTTTTAGTTATTAAGTTTCTGGTTCGTTAAAATGACCTATTTTAACAAAAAATCAGCTTCAATGCAGTTCAAATCAATTTTTTCTTTTTTTTTCTAACAGAAGCAAAGCGCATCTGATCACTGAAGCATAATTTAACAGTTGCTCAATATTTCACTTCGGATATACTGTACCATCCCAACCATCAAACATCTTCGTCTTAGATCAAATTATTTCACATCCTAAGGCATTTACGACCCTATATTAATCAACAAAAAGTTGCAATCAATATCTCGTTGAAAATAATTTGCGAAATTAATGATGAAGTCAACCAAAAAGTTTTATCAATGAGATCAATCAAAAAATAATTATTCAAGTTTGAAATCGTTTATTATTTTTTCAGGATAACATTTTGATAGAATATTTAAATGATTTTTTTTTGGGAATCATTTTTTTTTATTTCTTTTTTCTGATGATTTGATGGTTATAACACTATAAAAAAGCAAGCAATAGCATTAAAATATTTCTCGACAATATATAGAAAAATGCACATATTGAAAAAAAGCAATCACTGAAACGTTTTTTTGCTATGTAAATCTTTCAACACTTCGTCCAGCTCGTCATCCTCCATTTTATTTTCCAAGCTAAACAAGTATTTTTACCAATTACTACACCATTCCTATCGAATAGAAATTCTAAGAATTTGATTTCTCATATCAATGCAGACAATTATGTCCATAAATCATCAGAAAATGATCAGAAAAACATGACATTAACAGCCGTTAATGTTTCAAACAATTTTAATAATGGATGCTTTTTGTAAGAGCTTGATTTTTCAGTATAAAAGTAATATTTATAAGAAAAGAAAAAACTAAAAACCTGGGAATTAAAGCTTTCGCTTCCTCAGATGTTTCTGGACAAAGGTTAGCAATCTGTGCAACTTCAAATTTATGCAGCGGTTTTGTTGCCAACAAACTGCAAGATATTTTTACATTTAGTTTCTTTTTTACATTACTAAAGCTGAGCTTTAACTCTAAGACCATGGTAAGAAGTTTATAGAAACCTGTGTTCAAGATTTATTCTTTTTAATATATTATCACCAAGCCCCAATTCTTATTGTTATTTCTCGTAAATTAGATTAAAACCTGTTTCGTGTCCATAAAGGCATCAATGCAATACAAATATGATGAAATGATTTAACTCAACAACTTTTTAAACTACTAAACAATATAATTTTTTATTTCACCAAATACCACAGGCAGAATCCATTAACTTCATCTTTACGCAGTACGCAAAAAACATTGTTTTCAAATACAAATTTAACACTTACGTTCTAACAGCTCGAATCGTTTCCCTATTTTTAAATCGTGCCATTCGTCGCGTATAATTTAAAGTTTTTACGAATACATCACTCATCTCATCGATTTCTTCCTAAAAATATAACTTCCGCTAGTAGCAAAATTCTGAGAAATCGATCTGAGAAATCGACAATAACATTCGATTCATCTCAAGTGTTTGAAATACCAATTATAAACACTACGAAAAGTGATAAATTCCGAACAATAAAATTTTTTTCAATTTATGCAACTTTACGCTGAAACAATGAAACAGGATCACTAGACTTTGTATATTTTAAATTCTCACTTAAAACAAAAGATTAAACCATTAAAACATAATTATATTAGAACTTCAATTCATGATGATGTAAGACAGATAATGGAATATTGCCATATTGTTTTATATGAAATAGAACTTCGGTTGTCATTCGGTTTACCATCCTAATAATTTGGCTCTCTCTTCTGGATAATAAAAGAGCTCATTAGCGAAGTCGTGATACTTATGAGTCATATATATCTTAACAATTACTAATACAAAAATGATAAATATTAATAATGGACAACAAAATGGCAAATTTTTTCTTAAATTCTAAATAAGTAATTGTATTTTATATAAATCTATAAGAATGAAAAGAACTATGGAAATAAGTCATTGCACAAAAGAACATAGACAACATTCTACTGTTTCTATCATTTCTCAACTGAAATCTTAATATGATTACGATACTCAAAAATTATACACAAAATTAATTTTATATATGAACATAAATATTGCTATATTACACGCTAGTTTCGGCTGAAAGCAAAAACAATAAAAATTGATTGGTTAAATTCGTTTCAGCCGTAACTTGATCAAAGAGACTTTACCTTTTGTTCACTTTGTTGGCGCCGATGTTCTAACAGTAAATACACTTCTGACGTTAATAAAGTATCAGCTTGTTCAAATTCTGTAAATAAAAATGATAATTAATATACAAACAAGGAACTATCGCAAAGTTTCGGAAAATAATTCTACGCATACTAAAAGCAGAATATAAGACTGAGGCAAAATCTTGCTGTGCTTACTTAATCTTAATTATCAAGCAGAAAAGCAAATCACTACTACAGCTGAGGAATAGGGAGAAAAACCTTTTGGAAATTTCAATTCGGTTGCATCTTCATCAGTGGTATCATCCGGCTGATTGCCCGGCATTATCTGCTCTCCCTGTCGCAAAAAACAATTTCTGCAAAAATTCTGTGAGCATTTATCAAAATCCAAAAACTTCATAAATTCGAATTTCAATTCCATTCTGAAAACTATGTGCTGTTCAAAAATCTTTAAAGATTATTTTCGGTACAATACAATAACCACAGTAACACAACAATAAAAATACGTATTTATTTTTATCATTCAAAAAGATCATCAGATGATACAAATAGCATAAATAATTGATATGGTCAGAAAGGGCAACGCCTATGAACTCTAGAAAATAAAGATATGAATATAGTTTGGTATTTGAGGTAACCAACTATTAGTGAGATCAGAGATCTTCAACAACAGTAAAATAATTGAAAATATCTAAAAACTTCGTAAATTCGAATTTTCTTCCATTCTGAAAACTATGATGCTGCTCAAAAATCTTCAAAGATTATGTTCAGTACAATAATAAATCGCATAAATCGCATAAATAATTGATAAACATTGTATTTTATATAAATCTATTAAAAAAATTTTAATTGAACATCTCTCTTTTTTAATAAGTGATGAAAATAAGAACGGAAATAGACAGATCAAAACCACTGTACACAGACCAAAGGAATATAATTCCAAAGATGGTATGAATTCATAATATTTTTAAATTTATTAGAAAATTTGAAAATTCAGTGAAGTATATAAGAAAAAACAAACAAACTTAAATTAATACTCGTAAAGGGACAATTCGTCTCTGTTACAACTTGTCTTTTTTACATGTTAAATTTTACTAGCAAATTTGGAAATCAGTGAAATATTATAAGAATATGTACTAAAAGAACTAAACTTATGAAAAGTTGAGAGATGTTGATTAATAGTACTCATTATGAATGTTAATATATGCTCTCCTCATTAGTTCGATCATTTCTATATATATTTCACTCAATCTCTCGATTTATACTTTCGCACTATTGTCGCCACCGAAAGCACCGTAACGAATGTGCAAAACTGAAGAAAGATGCGAAATCTGAAATACATAAACACTTCACTATTAAAACCAACAAACCGTTTATTTATACCTCATCATACTAAACCTCGAGACTGACCAAATATTGCTATTTATTACAATATGCAAATTGAGTGTTATGAAAATCATTCTCATATAAAACATTTTCTTTTAGATTATTCTTATACAATACAAATCGTTAGTGTTTGCGACAAATATATTTTCAAAGGAATAGCTCGATAAAAAAATTCCTCAAAAGTATTCTTCTGGTATGTATCGTAACAGGTTTTTGTCCAATCAGTCTCTCAATTAAAAAGGTATAATATCTTCTGCGCTTAGCGATAATAGCAACTGAATATGAAAAAAAGGATAATTATTTTCACCTATGTTCGGCAAATGATATTCTTTCTGAACGAGGTTTCAAAAAGCCATTCAAAATAATCCATGGAAACACAACTCCAGCAAGAACAAAAGGATTCTTCAACCAATCTTGTCGTTTTTTCAGCATTCCATAATCTAGCTGCAAAAATGATAATGCGTATTTCAAATTTTTATCTTTCATGCCTTCAACGATTGCTTATAGTGATGATAACAATGTATTTGCTAAAACATCTGATCAAGAAATTATCAATGACACGATGAAACGAAGAGAATTATTAAATACCATTTATTAATGATTATATCTGACTAACTTACAGTGTTGTCAACAGTGTTAGGATCACATTTGCTAATCTGAAAAATTTAATGATTGTTTCAGATTCGAATTATTAATTAGATATAACAATTTTTCCTATCTAATCCATTTGCATTGTCATAATTGATTCATGTACAAAGAAACTTGAAATTCTCCTTCTGAGAGAACTCACTATTTCGAAAAACAATACTCTCTCTCTTACTTATCTATTCATCATATATTCTTATTAAATTTTCAAATGGATGACTTTAGAGATATCTTTTGAAAATATCGCCATAATAATGTATTTTTAGAAATAACATATTAGTGGATATTTCAAAACAGTTTTATGCAGCGTATTTTTTCTGTAATATTCTAATGTACTCAAGCATGTCGACGATATTATTAATAAGTAAATAAATAAATATTATCTCTCATTTGCATATTATAGATCCTAATCCATTATTATTTTTGTAATTTGCATAATATGATTTCAAATCAAATTCAAATCAATTGTTAAACTTCAATGCACAAATATATTCATGAACAGGAAATTACTCATAAACAGAAATAAATGAACTCAAATCAAAAAAACTTATTCGAACTTTCGCAACATCATATTGGAAGTTAAGGATACTTCTCGATGTTAGGGACTAGTTTTTTTTCGATTGTTCGTACTGTGATAATTAATTTAAGAAAGAAAATAATGTGAACTAACCGACGTATTGGCCATATTTACTTTTCGTATAACTCTTAATATCATACTTCTCTGTAAAATAAACATAAATTTTCTATAATTTCGTCTAAGTTTCGCATGCAATTAAATTCAAGAGTAAAGAGAACATACAAGGAAAAACGACCCATTCCACAAAATCTTTTACCATATTATATCATAAACAGAAGACGGAATACCAGAAATCCTTAGATTTTACGGCCGTGACATATTTGAAAGTGACACAAAGCAGTGTCGAGATATTAGAAAGCGACACGAAGAAACTAATTTCGAAAGCTTCCGCGGGACTGGATATGGGATTGTTTAGGACGGAGGAATTTATTTGCGATGATTTTTTGTGCTAAAATCTGCTTTCAAATAAAATGTTTTATGAAGAAAACAAAAAATGATCCATTCATACGTACACATTATACAGGCCACATTTCTCATGCTCTCTAGAATGCATATCCTTAGATGCAAGCATTTGCATAAGCTCATTCATGCTTTCATATCTATCTTATGTATATACATATCGTATATGCATGTTCTATCTATTCCTATAATACAGCAAAATAATGAAAACTAAATAAAAGCAATAAGTTTCAAGGCGAATACTTAATTTCAATTTCAAGCAGCATCAAACTTTCTCGAGAACGATTCTCGAAATAAGTCTTCTTTTTCCTAATGTTTGTTTTATCCCGCCACTATTTCATTGACCCAAACTAGACTTATCAAATAAAATTATATATAATTAAGCAATGAAAAGTTAATCCCACCGCATTTGAAGCTGCAAGGAATTCCATAGAAATTTTGGACAATAACATAACTTTTTTTTTCTGAATAGTCATTTCATCGTAATTACGGATCTTCCTTGAAAGATAGCAATTAAAAAGCATTCGATCAGAATGATGATGTATCATTACTCAGTTTCCACTCGTTGATAATATCTAGCCATTGTTGCACACGTAAGTACGAAGACGAATGAGGATGCTTGCAGGAATAATCGGAATCTGAATAAATACTTATCACAACTAATTACAATATTATGCAATTAACGCACTAGTGATAATAAGTATGATAATTTACGATTATTATAATCTACTGATAAGAAAAATGAAAGATCACGGACAAATTATAAGTACCACAATATTTTCAGCATCACTTTCGCTTTTTCCCTATGTGTAATTAGTATGTTCGAGGTAGAAAAAATTCATTTGGCACAGATCTGACGACAGTACCAAATTATCAAATTAGATTCGTGAAGATTAAAGTGGAGAAGAGAAATCTCACGTTAACAACAGTTGAATGTTAGTCAGTCGATCCTAAGATATTGGCTAATACCATTTAATAAAGTAGAGGAATGGACGTGTAATCTAGGCAATAAATCAAACGGCAAATGGATTAATATTCCTATAAACATTTCCTTAGCCTATATGCAATTCGTAATAAGATTATTCCCTGATAATCATTCTATCAAAACATATAATTTTTAAAAAAGAATTCAAGAGATATTTCAGACTCATTTTTCAGTCACTAGTCAAGTCGGCGAGTGTATGTCAAATAATTATTAAGGGGAAAGAAATAATTCTCGTATAATAACAAATCTTTAATATTTTTTCGCTCTCTCTCTCAATATTGTAATGCAATTCAAAACTGAGGAAAAAGGATACATCGATTGCCAGATATACCGGGCCTACAGATTCATTACCTAAGTCTAGAGATCATAATTGAAACTGAAGATAATGAAAACGATATCATTCACCTTCGGTTAACTTTCAGATTCTCACACTCACATATCAAATCAATCTTAAACCAAAATATTCCGTATTACCTGTGTTCTGCGAATGAAACTCTTTCACTGTGAGGTTTCAGATATCTCATTAAGGCTATCCAGGCTAACAATGTACCGGACAGAAACACTGGATTTTTTAACCAATCACGACGACGATTCATTTCTTGTTGTTGCAGCTGCAACAGAAATATGATTGTTATCATCAATATTACAGAATCCGAAGTGAGATCAGAACTCTTCCTCTATACTTTTAATAGATTATACAGCACTGATCTAATTATTATCCATATTAATCAAGAACAGATGAATTTTCACTATTCTTAACATTCATCCATTATTGTTACAATTAATGCTATTATTACATCAATTCTTATTGATATTAGTTACCTTATTATCGTTATCAGTTCTTTCACCACTAATTCTAATATTAAAATAATATATGAAATAATGAATTTCTTAATCGAAGCTATTGATTTCAAACGAACTTACGTTCATTCCAACAACTCCTGGATCGTAATCTTTTTTCTGAAAAAGTAAGCATTCATAAATATAAAAATGTGAAATTGGTTTTTTTATAAGATATATGCTACGCTATTGTAAAATCAAAATTCCTTAAATGCTTGCCAAATTTCGATGAAATCCTGACTATGATCTCTATATGATTTTTTTTTTGTTGATTTAATTTCAATGAACTAACCTTCTGCAACGTCGCTGAAGTCATAAACGCCGTTCTGATTAAATTCATCCTCTATAAACTGTAAACAGAGAGATCATATTATGTATCATATAGCTATTTACGATAAATCTCGATGATATTTATTCTGCTAAATTCAATATATTCGCAAAAAACAGACTTATTGTACTTGAAAGGAGGAAAGCTGTGTATTTTACGAATGCTGCAAAGGAATTTTAGCAACTACAGTTTCTGAAGATAATTTACAATGATTCGAGACTCAAACAAAATGCAGTCAACTTTGATGGAATAGGATTAATTCAATGTTACTCATCGATAACGAGGAAAATTTTTCTATAGAAATGTGGATACTATTACTCTATCCCATCAACAATTATCCAGTTTATGATAGTATTATCTCACCGTTATGAATAACTATATTAATATCCGGGAAGCATATATAAAAAAGCTTAAATTGTATTTAATTGAGATTTGATTCAGCAAATGAAAACCGAGAATGGTAAGTTAAATGAAAAGTGATAATTGAAATGTAAAGAAGTATAATCAAAAGCTGAGAGAAGTCTCAGCCGAGAAAAATAGAAATTTACCTGTAATTCGACACAATTTATCATAACCTCTCCTCCGATCAGTCTTTCACCATAAGAAGTATTTAAGGTGGGTACTCAATTATATCTCAAAATTTCCTTGAATTTTGTTGAGTAGGTATTTAAGTAGTTACCTTTATTAAGAAGAAAATATGGTAAGAAAAGAACCGAAATATCTTGTTTAGTAGGATAATTTAACCTACAGTTTTGGGTACAAATAATAGCTTCTCTCGAAGACAGTATAATAACGGAAGAGGATGAGAGATCACCATGGTCTGGTTCTAAATCAATAAAGCATATCCTTAAACCTGGTTATTCGGATCTCAGGACAGATTTGTGTCACATTGATCAAGTAAAGCAATGAGAAATGACAACAACAAGTTTAAAGTGTTAGAGACGCATTCGAACGATGCAGCGGCACCCATCCACCACTCCCATATATCGATTTTTAATAAACGATTTTTAGTAAACAATTCATCTTATTCACTATTCAATAATTCATCTTATTCACTATTCAATAATTCATCTTATTCACTAATCAATAATTATCTTATTTTAATTTCACTAATCATAATTCATCCCAATTTATTAATCAATAATTCATCTTATTCACTGATCAATAATTCATTTTAACCACTAATCAATATATGAAGAACCACAATGTTTGAACCGACCTACACTATAATTAAGTAGTTAAATATGACCTAAAATTTGGATGAATTGATTAAGTTGAAATCTTGCCATATATAATAACCTGGTTGGATATCGTTCAGTAATAGAATTGAAATTACTCGATTGTTACAACAGCTGCAGATGCATCTTTGCATTTGACGTACAGACTGCGCATTGATAACCTCCAAATATATTCGGAGAAAGGGAAAAATCTATTGCATATCATTTTATTCTCTGCGATAATTCAAAAATATATCAAACAAAAATATTTTATTTTACATGCTATTCACAAAATATTTTAGGATTGGTGGAAAATAAAAAAGCAAAAATCGCAAGAATTATACGTTAATTACGATATCGTAATATTCTTTATCGGATTATCGATATATATTATCATATATATTTAATCATCATGACGGATATACTGCTGATCTCTGATTGAAGTACCATGGTACCAGGCAGCTGTACCAGCAAATGCCGTAAGTGGAACCAAAGCAATCGATCTAAATGGGCAAATTCGGTGTGAAAAAGTTTGAAAATTTGAAAATACAGCAGCATATGTTTAATATCTCCGAGACTGCCGCAAATACTTCAAAGAAACCTATCGCAGGCAAATCAAGCATATCATCTGGGAACAACTCAAAGTCCTGCTAATTAGACTATTCAAAGAAATAAAAAGTTAAAGTAAGATTTTGCGATCAAAATCAATGATTATAAAGATTACTAGAAAAGAATTGATAATTATTCATTTACCTGTTGAATTCAGTCTGCGACATACTTTTTATGATACGTCTGCGAGAAATAGAGAATGCCGTGTACAGCGTGATACATGCAAGCACTGGAATGGCCGGATTTCTCATAATTTTCTCGTACATTTTTTTCATTATTCCTGTATCGTCAGGCTGCAATGACTTGCATCATGCATGCATTGCATGCATCATAACTTTTTCTTCTTTTCAGCTAAACTTACAAAATGTTTACCAGAGGATGAAAGGGTAAAAGCATGTTGTCGTTGCTAACTGTTGCAATCAATACACGTGATTACGATCTGGAATAAGTCTGTTTAACGTGTAAAGCATGAACATGATGAAATAGCTAAGAAAGAAACTGGACAAATGAAATTACAATTTTACATGTCAGTAATAGATAATAGTAAATGCTGCTAATTACATAGCAACAAAGCGTGAACGGAAAAATGTCATAATGAAACGTGAGACGTGAAACGTGATGTTCCGTACTTTTTAATTATCACTATATCAAAATCATTATTTACCTTCGATTTACTAACAACCTATATACCAACACTATGTTATTTCCCGCACAATTCATGTAACGTTACGTGAAAAATACAATGTACAAAAGATGCAGAGTGCATCACTGATCAGTTCAAAGTGCATCATTGATCAGTGCCGAAGTGCATTACTGATCAGTGCTGAAGTGCACCACTGATCAGTGCTACACACACATAACAACTGCATACTTGTTTATTGTTGAAATTTAAAGCGAAACTAAGATGATAAAGGCAGTCGATAACAGAGCCTGTTTTTCATACTTCTCTTGTTCACTTTCCCCGCTTCCCCGCACTTTTCTCCTCTCTTGTTTCCCTTCCCCGCTTCCCCGCACTTTTCTCTTTCTTGCTTCCCTTCCCCGCTTCCCGCACTTTTCTCTTCTCTTGCTTCCTTTTATCGACTTCCCCGCACTTTTCTCTTCTGCTTTCTTTTATCGCTTCCCCGCACTTTTCTCTTCTCTTGCTTCCCTTTTTCGCTTCCCCGCACTTTTCTCTTCTCTTGTTTCCCTTCCCCGCTTCCCCGCACTTTTCTCTTCTCTTGCTTCCCTTTCTCGCTTCCCCGCACTTTTTTCTTCTCTTGCTTCCCTTTATCGCTTCCCCGCACTTTTCTCTTTTCTTTCGTTTCACTTCTCTGTTTCTCCTCATTTCCTTTTTCTTCCATTCTTCTCCTATTCTCGCTTTTCCGCATCTCCTTTCTATAGATCAAAGTAGAAATCCCTTAATAAGTCATTCGTATGTCAACTGGTGCTGATAAATTTCCGGACAGATCTGATAGGCAATATCTCTCTTGATAACCAATTATTTCTGGAAGGGTGAAGAGAATTAATCTATTTTGTTCTGTTCAAGAATCATTTAATTCATTCATCATTTCATATTTTAATTCACAACCTCAGTTTCTCATTGCTTCCTCTTAAACTTATAATTTCTTAATAAATAAATACTAGCAAAGTATCATTGATGATATGATTGTTGAATTCATTGAACTCTATGAATTCCTGTGTTGCAGTCATATTTTTGAGGATTAATTAATCAGAAACTATTAATTAAGTTCCAGGTGATATCATTTATTTGTGACATGCAATTAATTCATATCTCACATTGTTCTTTTTCGAAATACATTGTTAATCTTATTTTAGACATCAAATTAAACTAAATGACGTCATGCCGTGCAACTTAAGAATGTTATGTGAAAAATAATTGGGCATATAAATCAACGATAATTATGAAATTTGGATTGGTGATTAATCGATTGAATCAGTCGATTGATTCGTTCATTAGAAAACTTGTTGATGAGTTGGAATTTAATTCATGTATTCTATGCTCAAATGCATCGGAAAAATTCTTGAGGTTTATTTGATAGATAGTGGTTTTCAATCCAAATAATCATGAATTCTTCATCGTAGAATGAGTGATAGATAAATTATTGAGGAATAATAATCGATCATTGATTCCTTGAAGTGCTAATCGAAATATTTTTACATACAATTGCTTGTTTTTGTTTGGAATTATTAATCAATCAGAGACTGTTAATTTACCAAGGATGCTAGTTGCTAAAAATGAAATGAATTATTAAATCGTTCAGATCATTGAAATTTTCATTTTAATCAATAATCGATAGACTAATTAAAAAAAGAATTAATCTTACGGACGCAACTCTCATCTCGAATTATCGCTAAACTAAAAAGTTCAAAATTGTTGAGAGTGAAACTCTTGCAGTATCATCTAATCATCAAATTAAATACTCTTTGATAACTTATACTGATACGATTGCACTTTTTTATATTTCGCTAACAGTTGACGAAGCTGTAATCTTAGCAGTGATTAAATAGTGACCTGTATTTGTGAATCTATAACTTCAAGAAAACTAGGAACATTACTGATAAACTGACATTTCAATTGATAAATCTGTAGAAAATTAGTACTTGATAATTACCAAACAATGATCAATTAATATCAGGTTCTGTCATTTATATTATTTGTCCTAATAGCTTTCGTTCATGAATTTAAATTTCCTATTGGCCAGGTTTTCTACTATTAATAATAACTAATGCTTATCAACAATTTTCCAATTAACTTAATATCGAGAATAAATAGGTATATAAGTGAAAATGCATAATATGCAAAATGAAATTTTTCTTGTTAGAGAGAACAAAGTTAGCAATAAAACTTTTAAAATAAATACATCAAATACTATGGCCATTCTAATATTATCCAATCCTTAGACACATATTTTCTTACTCCATATTTGTTATAATTTTCTCCGCAAAAGTTTTTAAAATTATTGAATTTCTTTGTGATTTTGTTCAAGAAATCCATTGAAATGTCGTTTTGCATCCAAATAAAGCATCCCATCTAAAATGAGAAACGAAATTCGATTCATAGAATCAAATTTGTCATTAAAAATTATCTATCACATTTGAAAATGATTCTCCAATTTCAAGATGAATATTTTTATGTCTATTGAATTTCTTCGAAAAATAAAATTACTTGTGCAAAGGTTAAAATTTTTTTTGAAAAAGATGATAAAGATATATTGATATCAGATCCATTGGAAAGAAAACAATAATTTACTATTCACTTTTCCATGTAATATTGTTCAAAAAGAATTAAAGAAATCTGAGATCTACATACCCGAATATGAGTATGGTATGATTGTTGGTACGGCACGATCCGATTGATATGTTAGATAAAATGTATTTGTTAACTGAAATTTTCAATGACTGAAATCAATTAAAAGATAAAAATTGGATGCGATAGTATATTTCCAAAGTTTGATAGTTCGACTTATGATCACAAGAAATGTATTTTTTTCATTTGGCTAGGAAATCAATGTGGAAAAATTGAATGGCTTCATTTGCATATATTCATAATTGATTACATATTTCTCTAAGATTTGCATTTCATGGAAAATGATTGTAAAGAGCTCTCCTTGATTGGAGATGTTACAACGTTTCAACGTGAAAGTGTTACGACGTTTCAACGTAACATCCATGTACCGCAATTCATCAAATAACAATAGTAGATTTTCCAGTTTAATGTTGTAACTTATTAATTATAAACATTACTTCGCGGTTTCCGGTTACGACATCTAAAACTTCGGCGTCAACAAGAAGTTCCATGTAATGATCAGTACTGTAGCACACCTGCAATCATTTACGTCGTATTATGTGTCTTATCACTTACAATTAAATCTTTTTACTATAAAATATATTAAAAGTATGTCCGTTGAAATTGATTAATCGGAATAGAAATATTGTAAAACGAAGAAAAACAAATCACTTCTTATTTGATGAAGTTATTTATCAATGTGCAGTGTTACCTCAGATTTCAAACCGATTATTATAAATATTGGGAGCAATGGAATAAATTGATATCGCTTATCATTTTCATGCTAAATTGCTATAAATAAATCAAGCGACACATGACTTTCAATGTTACTAAAGTGTAACTAAAACTTGACTGATGTACTTGTCAAAGCATCAAGATACGGAATCGTAAGAATTCAATAGTATCAAAACACAGGAAGAAATATTCGAGAGAAATGTTTTTAAGATAACTTTGAGAGCTTAAAGCGGACAGCAAGATAATCGAAATTCAACGAGCCATAACAGTTCAGATTGATGATATGATAATCGATATAGATGAAATAATATGAATGTCACATGGCAATTACTTCATGCTGATTCAAATTGCTATCACCGCTTCCAGCATTTCCAAATTTCGCATGATAAAATATGAATAGTCTCCGATCTGCGTTCATATTTCTATGTATAATAATAGATTTGGAAGCCTACATGAGATGAAGCCAAGAAAAATCGAACAAAGAATGACTGACTAGGAATTTGGAAGCATTCCGATGAATGGTTTTGTTAAATATCAGAATCTTCCTTTTTCTAAATTCTTGAACACCTTGATCAACAGTACTGTATATTTATTCTTTTATACTCATCCTAATTAAACGAAGGAAAAACCTGGCTTGAAAGAAGAAGGATTGAACCGACGTCTACGCTTTTTCGAAACATAATATCATCTACGCCACATATCCGACAACGATTTCCACTAAAATACATATGCATATAAATATATCGAATACCTACAAATGATTAACAGTAAAATCAATAAAAGATAATTGAAAACAGAATATATAAATATGGACAGAAGACAAATTTACAAAAATGTGAAAATATTAAACGTGAGAAATAAAATAAAGAAAGAGTGAATAATACTATACCTGAATAGAGAAAGAGTGAATAATACTATACCTGAATAGAGAAAGAGTGAATAATACTATACCTGAATAGAGAAAGAGTGAATAATACTATACCTGAATAGAGAAAGAGTGAATAATACTATACCTGAATAGAGAAAGAGTGAATAATACTATACCTGAATAGAGAAAGAGTGAATAATACTATACCTGAATAGAGAAGAGTGAATAATACTATACCTGAATAGAGAAGAGTGAATAATACTATACCTGAATAGAGAAAGAGTGAATAATACTATACCTAGAAATAAGAATAGAGTGAATAATACTATACCTGAATAGAGAAAGAGTGAATAATACTATACCTGAATAGAGAAAGAGTGAATAATACTATACCTGAATAGAGAAAGAGTGAATAATACTATACCTGAATAGAGAAAGAGTGAATAATACTATACCTGAATAGAGAAGAGTGAATAATACTATACCTGAATAGAGAAAGAGTGAATAATACTATACCTGAATAGAGAAAGAGTGAATAATACTATACCTGAATAGAGAAAGAGTGAATAATACTATACCTGAATAGAGAAAGAGTGAATAATACTATACCTGAATAGAGAAAGAGTGAATAATACTATACCTGAATAGAGAAAGAGTGAATAATACTATACCTGAATAGAGAAAGTGAATAATACTATACCTGAATAGAGAAAGAGTGAATAATACTATACCTGAATAGAGAAAGAGTGAATAATACTATACCTGAATAGAGAAAGAGTGAATAATACTATACCTGAATAGAGAAAGAGTGAATAATACTATACCTGAATAGAGAAAGAGTGAATAATACTATACCTGAATAGAGAAAGAGTGAATAATACTATACCTGAATAGAGAAAGAGTGAATAATACTATACCTGAATAGAGAAAGAGTGAATAATACTATACCTGAATAGAGAAGAGTGAATAATACTATACCTGAATAGAGAAAGAGTGAATAATACTATACCTGAATAGAGAAAGAGTGAATAATACTATACCTGAATAGAGAAAGAGTGAATAATACTATACCTGAATAGAGAAAGAGTGAATAATACTATACCTGAATAGAGAAAGAGTGAATAATACTATACCTGAATAGAGAAAGAGTGAATAATACTATACCTGAATAGAGAAAGAGTGAATAATACTATACCTGAATAGAGAAGAGTGAATAATACTATACCTGAATAGAGAAAGAGTGAATAATACTATACCTGAATAGAGAAAGAGTGAATAATACTATACCTGAATAGAGAAAGAGTGAATAATACTATACCTGAATAGAGAAAGAGTGAATAATACTATACCTGAATAGAGAAAGAGTGAATAATACTATACCTGAATAGAGAAAGAGTGAATAATACTATACCTGAATAGAGGAAGAGTGAATAATACTATACCTGAATAGAGAAAGAGTGAATAATACTATACCTGAATAGAGAAAGAGTGAATAATACTATACCTGAATAGAGAAAGAGTGAATAATACTATACCTGAATAGAGAAAGAGTGAATAATACTATACCTGAATAGAGAAAGAGTGAATAATACTATACCTGAATAGAGAAAGAGTGAATAATTACTATACCTGAATAGAGAAAGAGTGAATAATACTATACCTGAATAGAGAAAGAGTGAATAATACTATACCTGAATAGAGAAAGAGTGAATAATACTATACCTGAATAGAGAAAGAGTGAATAATACTATACCTGAATAGAGAAAGAGTGAATAATACTATACCTGAATAGAGAAAGAGTGAATAATACTATACCTGAATAGAGAAAGAGTGAATAATACTATACCTGAATAGAGGAAGAGTGAATAATACTATACTACTATACCTGAATAGAGAAAGAGTGAATAATACTATACCAGAATAGAGAAAGAGTGAATAATACTATACCTGAATAGAGAAAGAGTGAATAATACTATACCTGAATAGAGAAAGAGTGAATAATACTATACCTGAATAGAGAAAGAGTGAATAATACTATACCTGAATAGAGAAAGAGTGAATAATACTATACCTGAATACAGAAAGAGTGAATAATACTATACCTGAATAGAGGAAGAGTGAATAATACTATACCTGAATGGAGAAAGAGTGAATAATACTATACCAGAATAGAGAAAGAGTGAATAATACTATACCTGAATGGAGAAAGAGTGAATAATACTATACCAGAATAGAGAAAGAGTGAATAATACTATACCTGAATAGAAAGAGTGAATAATACTATACCTGAATAGAGAAAGAGTGAATAATACTATACCTGAATAGAGGAAGAGTGAATAATACTATACCTGAATAGAGAAAGAGTGAATAATACTATACCTGAATAGAGAAAGAGTGAATAATACTATACCTGAATAGAGAAAGAGTGAATAATACTATACCTGAATAGAGAAAGAGTGAATAATACTATACCTGAATAAAGATGCATTTGACCAAGCTAATTCTACGGCTTTTCGCATTAGGAAACCGCCGAATATTTTGCCATATATATTTCGTTTTACAGGATAACAAACAATAGTATCACTAAGACGAGCATCATGAATCCATGCATGATTAGATGGTAAGAATCGATTATGACTTTTTTGACTTCTGAAAATAACTCTTAACGACAGCTTTCAAACTCTGAAGGAATAAGCTTCAGTTAAAAAAAAAAATTGCTTAATCAGATTAGGAATGTTTTGGATTTGAATCATAAAACTCATAGGTATATAAAAAATGCAATTATTGATTAATTCATGAAACGTAGAATTCCAAATGATGATCAGAATAACTTATATTGTTTGATTTAGTGATAATATTACTGATTACTAAATAATTGTGACCCCTTATTAATTTTTCTTAAAACTTATCGATGTGAAGGCAAAATCAGGACAAGTTTTTTATTTAAATCGATATAGTATAATGTATATGGAAAATGCATAGCCTTTGAATTCTTTCATACAGTTCCTCACCCAGATTGGACAGTTCTTTTGAAAATATCATGTAATATTTTAATTTCGCTTTCATTAGGTGGTATTTTCAGGAGCGAGCATTCTTCGTTTAGTTTGCGTAACCTTTGACCTTCTGAAATAATCTTTCACAGTTAGAATGAACAAGCAATTTGAGTCTATAATAAAAAAAATTAGGTAAAAGAAAGAATGAATAAAAAACAATTTTTCTGACTAAGAAATTTTAAGTCGAAAATTCGAATTTTATTTATATGTAATTGAGTTCTCTTTCTTTCTTTTTCTTTCTCTCTCTCTCTCTCCTCTCAATGACCTCAGAGTTGATTATTCAAAGTATCCCGATATTTCTCAATAGCGGGATAAGCGAAAACTCAATAAGAATGCTCATGTATGTATACTTCATAATTATTATTTATATTTCAAAGAATTCATGAAGTGAATACCTTTTCCTTCACTAAAAATGCTTCTTCTTTGGCAGTTGTAACTATCAGTGGAACATTGATCAGTGATCGCTTACCTTCTAAATCTCTCGCAACAATCACAAACTTTGTTTGTAAGAATTTTTTCATTATACCCTTCTGAAAGATTGAAATATCATTCTACCAAAAGAGAAGGAAGAAATGGTAAGTGTTATTAGCCAGTTAACAATCAGTTTTGCTTATTTTTCACTTTCAAATTAGATTGAAGTTCGAGATTGGACCTGTATAGTTAAAATTAAAAAAAGTGAATTATTTTTAAGCAATAAGAGAAGTGTGAAATTTTGAGTCCTCCGTATATGGAAGAAAACTTACGTAATTTTGAGTGAGTTGCATTGAAATTTCAAGACTGGATTTACCTACCCAACTCACGAAACCATCCATATAAATATCTTCATCAAGTACAATATCATGCTGATAATCCATTCCTGTAACATAAAGAGTAAACTATAAAAAATAAGGCATAATTAAAATTCAAATATTACCAGGCTATTTCCTGGCAAAATAAGAATTGCTATTAAAAGCTACAGTTTAGAATGAATCAAAAATTGCAGATGTGCAGAAATATATCATAAAAATTACTGATATGATCAACACATGCCGTGACGACGTTACCGGTTCCAAATTTTCCGAATTTTGTAGAGGTATATCTCCTTGATTATGTCGATAAGCTAACCAAACTGAAATATTAGTTAAAAATATAAATCCATTTTCTAAATTATATTTTCTTGTATATATATATATATATATATATATATTTTTTAAACTATAAATTATATTTTTTTGGAATATAGCTGACCATCGAATTAAATTTGAATACTAAAAATTAAATTCAAAAAAAAAAAACATAAAAATGAAAGATTTAATCTTCGAACTTCGAAAACAATTTACAAAATATGAGAATAAAAGAAATTGTTTCAATTCCCTAATAAAGCATTCTAATATTGGCAATAAGTGAAATTAGTAATAATCATAATTCGACAAAAACCAAAATCAAACCAGCAAATGTGTCAAGATCTTCGAGAAGCATACCAAAACGTACACGATTGTGACAATTGATGTATTTAGTGTGAAATTCCATATTCGAACTTTTTAAGCTCAACGGTATTAACACCTGATCACGACTATCATTCATCATTCGATTCCGGAACTTCTTCATTTTACTGCATTTTGTTTTTGAAATATAATTTAATTTAATAAGATTACTTGTGCAATTCGAACAAAAGAATTTCTACAAAATTTTTTCTTGTACATATCTAGATATCAGCCAACTTTTGAAGGCATCTAGATACCAGCCAACTTTTGAGGACATCTACATACCAGCCAACTTTTGAGGATATGACAGAAGATACGTGGAATTTTATGCAGACTACAATTAAAATAGTAAGAAATATTAATGGTCTGTCTGTCTGACAAAAGTCGAGAATGATAACAATAAAAATAACTAACAATCCCATTCATTAGAAATAATCATGATAATATATAAAATTTTACAACACTAATAACCATGTATTATACAAAATTTTATACGTTGAATAATCAAACTTACCTTGTCGCTGGATCATTTTTTTTGATAACTGATATGTGATGTTCCAGGGCTTTCTGAACTACAATAGTAGTTAGTGATTTCATTTAATGTTTAAATAAAGAAATATTAACATAGGCATATAATTATGGAAAAATTGTAAGCTGAATCAACTTAAAGCCCTAGAAGGATAAAGAATCTATGGTACCACAGCAATTGCAAGTTTAATCAGTTTAGAGCCGTAGAAGGATAAAGAATCTATGGTACCACAGTAACTGCAAGTTGAATTAGTTTAGAATTCAACAGGAGTAAATCAATGGAGTTGATGTTGATAAAGGATACCGTATCATACGTAATAATGCACGTAATGAATATTTACATATCAGCTAATGATATTTACGAGAAATGAAGTCTATTATTTCTCGATAGTTTTTCTAAATCATTGCTGCATATTCGACAAAGGTATATGGATAATTGAGGCTGAAGATGGACAGGTCAGAAACAGCAATATGAAAAGTTCATAGATAAGCTTAAGAAGAATCTTCGTGAAGTAAATTTATTTTCATATGATAAATTAGATATTCTTGTTTATAAAATAATTTAATCAATTATACTTACCATCAATAATTGTTCGTTTTGGATTTGTTGTAAAGCATCGTTTAATTACTGTAATTACCGGCATAAAGGTCATCGAAACTGAAGAGAACTAAATTTTATTAAATTAAAAAAAATCGATATGAAATGTAACAGAATTCACCTAAATAAAGATTATTACCTTAATAGAGCAGCTTAATGAATTGAGTCTTAATGGATTGAATTGCATTATCAAATGATAAAAGATGACTGAAGAAGAAGAACTGAAATGATAGACTTCTAGGTTATCGCAAAAGATATTTGATAAAGAGTAATCGAGATTAATGACAATGTAAACAATATGCGAAGCATTGCAACGAATTCCTCTAAATGATTTTTGACTAGTGAAAAATTATAATTAAATTATTAGCTATATGAAATGTTAATTGAAGGGTTAATTGAACTCTTCTAGTATCTCCGATAAGATAAGTATTCAAATCGCTGATCTCTGAATTTTATGTTAGTTGAAAAGTTACAAATTCAAATATTCACAATCAAACAATAAGGAACATTAATTGATGGAGATTATAATTTTTCGAAATGAGAAAAAAAAGAAAACTGAGGTTGATAAATGATTGATTAAAAAAAAAGGTATGATAAGAATAAAGTAATGAATTAATGATAAAATGAATTTAAATTAAAGCCAAAGTAAAAGTAGTAATATCAAAGTACTCAAATTTTAGATTGATAAAAAATTATTAATGAGAAAATCGAAATTAAGAATTAAAATTCTAAAAGGGAGTTATCTTCATTACTTCTTTATAGGATTTTTTCAACAAGTCACTCATTCGAGATTACGACGCTAAAGTTGAATTTAAATCAAAGTATAGAATTTTCACTTTGATTTACTATCGAATAGAGAAGTCGAGTATAAGTAAACAAAGAGATGAAATTTAAAAGATCGATAAATTTATCATCGAGTGACAAGGAGATACTTAAATATTTGTAATAAAAGTGATCGAAACATTTCGTGTAGCATAATATAACTTTTTTTTCTACAAAATTCGTTTGCTTTCTGTTTCTTAAAAGCTACTGACTATTTTCAACAAACTTGTTTCTTTTCTATTCTATTACTATTCTATAAGAACAAATAATAATATTAAAGAAAAACAAACAAATGTCTCAAAGTTATAAACAAGAAATTATCATTGAACGAATTTAGTTATAATGATTTGAATTATATCATTAAGTTCGTGCTAGGCTAAACATAATTGCTATCATTGGTCACAAATTTTGTTTAAATCAAAAGGTCAGAAGACACAACAAGTAACATAATACTGCAATACTTAAATTCTCATTGATAATTAAATTCAATTTGATATTATTGATAAAGAGAGAAAGATAGTATCAGATAACTAGAGGATTTATTAATGCACTCTTTGGTGAAAAACATAAAAAATTTATCGAAGTTACAAATTTTTTTTTGGAAAATAATGAATGATAATTATTTCTTATCAACAGATTACGAACTAGATGTTTTCACTATCATTGTAAAATATCAGTTTGTAATATTTGAAAAGGAACTATGAACACCTGGCTTACATTTTTGAAACTGATATTTTTTGAACAGACTATTTATCGATGCAAGTAGAATCAGAATATTGGTTTCTGATGGCCTTCACGCTTCTATCCGATGCACATGAAAGCAGAGTATTGGTTTCCAATAGTCCTTTACAATTCTATCCAATGTAAACACAGTTGAATGCTAGAAAGAAAAGTGACATAAACGTATTAGTATCTATTTTTCTATACCAAATTTTTCTTTCACTGTAGACATATTTGGTGATAAACTTCTGAAGAGAATAGAGCAGAAGGAGGATTGCTTGGTGAAATTGGTTTACATTTCATTCTCAACTATTAATATAGCATCGTAAAGTAAAAGTAATGAAGATGTCGTATCGATTTAGTTGGATGACAACTATTCTCGAAGTGCTGTGAGAATCAGTTATTGATGAAATGCAAATTCGTGTTACCGAAAATTCTTGCTCAGTTTTTTGTTAATTTTCGTTAATTAGGCTAAAGAGAAGTATTGCCAGCCAGGCCAAGCATATACACTAAATGCTCTTCGTGCCTTTGCTTCAAAATGGATCGAAGCCTAAATGAAGTAGCAAAGATAATTCGTTTTTCCATATTAGAATTGAAATATGAAAGGAAGTACAATTATTCATTAAATAACGTTTTTATTTTGATCGATACTGCTAAACATTGATTGATCATAGAAGTTGCAATAAAGGACTTCTACAAAAATCGAAGATAACTGAGTGAACCGACGAAAGATTCAATGAACGGAAAAAATAAAAAGGAATGGAAATTAATCCAATTCTGCCCGACACTAAATATTGCAAGTGAATGATAATATGATAGTTGTCAAGAACTGTCTCGAGAAATTTCAAAAATATGCAAATAAAGTTTCCTCTTCTTCTCTCATCCATTATGAACAATTTTTAGAATGATTTCATGACATAACACAAAGGACAATCTTTTCCTTCCTCATTTCTTTACATTCATATGCAAATATATTAAATGTTATATGTGTATATAAATATATATTAAATGAAAAATAACACAAATATAATTTATTCAAATTATTTTACATAAAAATAACATTCATTCATCTATCCATCTATCCATCCATCTATCCATCTATCCATCTATCCATCCATCCATCCATCCATCCATCCATCTATCCATCTATCCATCCATCTATCCATCTATCCATTTATCCATCTATCTATCCATCTATCCATCTATCATTTAAAACAAATAAAAAATGCGGAGTTGCTTTAGCTACTAGCAAATTTAGAATTAGAAGCCCTGGACTGAATATAATTCATATCGCTTTTTCTCTTCTTTATTCTCGTCTTTTTCAAGATCGCATTAGTCTTTTGAAGTGTTCTAATTTTGGCAGTTGAATTTACAATCGATATAAGAATGCATTTTAATTCTTTGCATTCTGCTAGAGTAGTTCTTCAATGATTAATAGTAGTAGAAAGAAATTTAAATATCTACTGAATTGAGAATCTGAAAACTTTCCATTTCAATATGATTCTAAATTTTACCTGTGTAAAGCTTGTTAAAACATTTGGTGATTTTTCCATAAGGAATGCAAGAATTTTTCAAAAATGTTACAGTTTTCGCTCGAATCTGAAAATGAAATAATAGTATTATCCTTATTCCTTTAGAATTAAAAGAAATTGTTCTTTCTATAAGAGAAAAAGGAATTGTGAAAAATCGAACGATCGACGGATCGATTGATTTACTGACTCCCGATTCGATCGCTGATTCCATTCTGTGGTTTTTTTTTATCAAAATAAGCATTCTCCCTTTGAGATTAAGTATATTTTATTCAAGCAAATTTCTTTTTTGTAATAAGTATTTTATGTAAGTCATTGTATTTTATATTTTATAATTTTTTTTTTTGATGCAATATGAAATATCGAGAAACTGAAGGGATAATGAAGTGAAATTTTTAAAAGAATCATAATTTTTATCGAATGTTGACGTGAATCTGAATTGGATGTTTCTTGATTAAAAAGAATTGAATACACTAAAACAATGAATTTCTTATTTCAGAAGATCTCGACTATAGATTTGTGATCTTGCCAATTTGCAAAATCTATTTAATGTTTTCAGAATCCTTTTAGATGTTATATTTCATATTTTCTAGGCGTGTATAGATTGGATTTTTTTTGACAAAAATTTAAAATTTCAAAAATGAACTTTCTTATTCAACCATTGAATGCTTTCATCTATAAAAGCGAAGTGAAAAGGAATGCAATTCTGAATCTTTCTATGAATTAGCAAATAATTTGAATCCCACTATGAATGAATAAATAATTTGAATCCTTCTATGAATGAGCAAATAATTTGAATCCTTCTATGAATGAGCAAATAAAATTGATTCGATCGATCAACTGACATGATCATAATGAAAGTTTTTGAAATGAATGGCTGATAAAATGCATGAAAGCGACAAAATTTTTCGTAAGAATTAAAGTTTCGAAAAGTTAGCAGTAATAAACAAATAGCAACAAATATATTTATTGCAAAATTAACAATCGCTATCATAATCGATGTGCCACCTGAAATTGCACATTTTGAATGTATCATTTTCTGCATGTTCTACTGATTTATCAAATTAGAAGAAAATAATTATACTAGGAGGGAAATATTAAAATATACAGTCTATTATGTGTGGACTGATCCTTGTTGATCTCTGATTCTACCGAAAAATATTTCAACAAGAAAATTCATTTCATTCGCTTTTTACATGCACTTATCAATGTAATCTAAGAAATGAGAGAACCGAATAAAAGAAATGAAAAATTTAAGTCTAAACGATGACCTTTGACTTAAGTTGTAGAAAATAAAATTAACAAATGATTTACTTCTTCCCTACCTTCTGTATTTTATTCATTAATTTTATGTCAGATGCATCAATTAAAGCTTTCATGTCATAGAAAAATGATATAATTTCATAAAATATATTTTCCCTTTTTGTACCAAATTCAAATGTCCAATTTCCAATAATTGCAAATTTGCTAAATTGAAAAAAAACCTTGTTTTTTCTAAACAAAAAAAAGAATGCATATATAGTGATAAATTAGAATGACATAAAATTGACATCTTGAACAATTTGAAAGAGCAAAATGATTATGACGATGATTTTCTCGACACTTCCCATGATTAATCCTAAAAATTCACTAATTCAACAAATTCAACAATTGAGACTTAACAAGAAATAAACAAATCTTTTTTTGAATTCCTATTATAGAAGTTCTGAATTCTGTAATCCACAATGAAAATGCCATTCGATGAAAAAAGCCATTTTGGTAATAAGAAAATATTCACAAGAAATTTCATGTAATTAGCATTTCAACCATAACTTCTTTATCGATTTCTTACGGGAATAATAAACATTAAAATCTTTATTAGTTCTACAGATTCTGTTTATCATTGTAGAATCGATTGGCTTATCTGTCATCCAACGTATCCATTTGCAATATCAAGAGAGATTCCATGGAAATAATTTTTTAATAGAGTTAAGGTGAAGGTTAGAATGATGAAGAAAATCTTCAAAATCAGTCCTTGCTTCAAAAATCAATGCTTCCACTTTCTTATACATTTCTATTATTTGGCGTTAATTTCTTTTTTATATCCTATTTCCATCTTCCTCTTTCTTAATTGTTTAATTCGAGAGATGATCGATGCTAGATACTACTTCCGTAGCCAATTATGCAAAAATTATCAAAACTTTCCATTCAAAATATTTGAAAGAGTTGAGCGATAAAATATCAAATATTTATCAAATTTTATCAGATGGATAAAAAAATAGAACTAATTTCCAGTTTTTCTCACACAATTATAACAACAGCAATAGGAGCAACAACATTACTCACATTCATTCCTTCTCTTAAAGATATAATATTCTATAATATTTCCATCTTTTATTCCAGATTTATATCATTTGAATCATCTATGATCAAATCATTTTCAGCTTGAAGAATCGAATGAATGCTATCTGGGAATCAGTTGCACAGAATCAATAGTCTGCTACTATTAACTGCTTTCTTTTCAACCAATTTCTTCTTGAAATAAACGCTTATCAAAGTTTGAATAAGTATTTTTATTATCATAAAAATAAAATTGATGAAAGCAGCTGCAAAGAGACAGTGGTAATTGGAACAGGAGCGGTTGAGCTGCTCTTATATGTTTATCGTTGCCTTCTAAAAAAACTGTTAAATGTCGGAAAATGAGATTCGAAAAATTTTACAATTTCATTTTTGTCGTTTAGCAATACCAAGATAAATCTAAAACTATAGGCAACGTGAAATTGATAACTTATGATCTATGATATTAACATACTGAAATCCGATTATTCTGATAATACTTTGATGCATATTTTCTGATGCATATTTTCTGATATTAGATTTGATAAAAGTTATGGGAATCATAACAAGTATTTTAATAGGGGATTCGTCAAGACTTATTTCTGTAGTACACCGAAACGTATGTAAATATTTTTCCGTACTTCTAACACTTAACTTTCCTTTGCATATGACAATGTGTGTCTGCATCATTCTGTAACTTGGCAGGAATGCGAGATGGATAAGCAGTTCGTTTTGAGAAATTAGCCATATATTTTACATATCGAATTTGAACATTTTTGAGAAAAAGTGAAATCAGATTGGAAAAGAGATAAAAGAAAAAAAAAATTATAAAATACCGATGACAATGTTGTCACCTTCCAGTCTCGACAATTATTCACAATTATTCGATAAGTAAAAGTTTAGAAGCCAGAAGATTCCCGCATTATTCATCCCAATCATTTCTGAAGATTTCCGATTATTATTCATCTTATCCATTTCAGGGTCAAAAACCTATGATATATGTGATGTAGCGAAATTAATGATGCAAATAGTAGCTGTGCCAAAATCTGAATAATTTATATCTTGGCCTTTTTCCTTCTGCTTTGCTGTTCATAATTCAAGAAAAAAATTATAAGAGGTAAATGTGGAACAGAATATTTAATAAGCAACATTATCATTATTATCACTGAATTAATGTTTTATCAAATAAGGCACTCATAGTTAACTTTACAAAGCATACTTCTATTTAAACTAATTAGATCAGTCATTTTCATTGACTAATATTTTAGAACAGATGAATGAGCATAGATTTGTCACTAGCGAGTAATTTATATTCACTAATCTCATCAAGCAAGTTAGACTACAAAAGATAAATCAATTAGGGAGAATAGCTTATCAGTTGTGTTATTAGCCATTTGACTTACCTGTGTTATTAGTCATTCTGACTTATCTGTATTATTGGCCATTTATTCTCCCTTACCTGAACAAATTTACAGATAAAGCAACCATGCAGCTGGAACAGAATTTTTCTCTTTCATTTGCGCGAGTGACGTGTATTGTATAGCGCGCGCACGAGTAACGTGATATCCATCAGATCACGGTGATTGTGGTTGATAGATTGAATGATCAGTAGAAAGGTCGTTAAATGACCACTTCTTTTTCAATGTCATCAAAGTTCTCTTTCATCGATGATTATTCACTGAAATATTGTGCCCAGTGAAACTTAGGCTATTAGCAATGGAATAGAATGCATAAAGTTTGCTTGGCCTTTTGTTAAATTCATGAAAAATAATGAGAAAAGAAATCGAGAAGCGACAGAGTGTTGAAATTGAGATGGACGAGAAATTCTTGTAATTAGCTGAACTTCAATCCTCTTCATTCCATCCCTTTTCCAATTTGCATTTTTTTGCTTGTTTACAAGATAATGCGGCCTATTCTTTGCTTTCTCGTCGCATAGTGCAAAGACTAAGACTATCTCCTATTTTAATTGCCCGCTGAAATCTTGAACTATCATGTCATCTTAATAAATTATTCATTTCACTCTAATTATAATACATTATGCTAATAAAATCAGATTTTCTGCATCTCTGTAATTCTGGCTCATTTTCGGATTATCCGGCATATGCAACAATGTCATTGATAGAATGATGACAATTGTGTGATTGATCATAGGCATTTAAATAAAACTATTACTATTAATTAACAAAATAATGATTATGTTGAAATGGTCAAATTAAAAGAAAAATGGACAATTAAAATAAAGTTGAATGCTTCATTACGTGACCTTTAACCTATATTTCCATTCCTACTACATGGCAAATAGTTGATTATCAAAATTATGAAAATTTAAATTTGAATCTTAATAAATATTGCATACTTCGTAATTATGATGCAAATGTCTGTCTAATCTGTTTGCTTTAGATAGAAATGAATTAAATTCAAAACTATTCTTTCATATAGCTTCGTCATCCAAGCAGTCTTCCAACATAATTAGCATTACATATATACACATATAACATATGTATAGATATATGTGTGTATGCTGGCATGCAAGCATAGATGCATGCTTCGTGCATGCATTGAGATAACTGCACGCAAATGCAAATATAATTGCATTCTATGCTCATCATATTTTATTAGTAGACATGAAGTGGATTAAATTGAAAAATTGATGAAATGAAGAAGAATGAAAGGTGCATTTATTATTGTTTTATGTAATCAATTATGATTACTTAATTAAGGTAAAATGATTGATTATTTAAATGCTTGACTGATCACAATCACATACGTTATCTTTAGGATTTCATTTCAAATTTTTAATTTGTAAATAAAAAAATTTTCTAATTGTCAAGTCTTTACTCGAATTCAAATTCTATGGAAATATTTGATTTAGATTTGTGATCATATTTAAGTTTATATTTTTGAAACATTCAAATCTTCATATCAGCTATTATTTCGTATTGAAGTCTTTTGTTTTCATGATGTTAATATTTAAATTATGCATTTTAATATGCCTTAAAATGATAGAAGATATGAAGTAAAGATAAAAATAACATTTAAAGAATTCTTCAAACTAACAATTGATAAGATAAGACGATTTATCGCCGTATTATAGAAGATATCGATTTAAATGGTTGAATTTAATATTATAAGACTATTCTTTTAATTTAATGATGAAGACATTGTACCATTAGCCTATCAAAGAATAACGTATAAGTAGCCTAAAGTCATTTTCATCTTGTTAATTTCACCATGGCGATTAGTCGAGAATAAGCTCTGCTGCTTTGGCGATGAAAGAAAGCTATTAGAACTTGTTCATAGCTTTTTCTCATTTTCATTTTTATATTTTACTGCATACACTTAATCCATCTTTTCAAATTCAATCAGCGGTTCTTAATCCGAGAAATCTTCTCTCATAAATATTTTGCATAATGCAGTAAATATGTCGCTTTTGATCGTTGAAACAGTAAATCATACTTACCAAGATCCGATAAATTGGACAACCTCATTAAATTGACAAAACTCTAATTCATTTGAGCCTAAGTGAGCTTTATCATGGATTCATAGCATTTATCATATCACTTGCATCTGCGTCATATTGTCGTATTGAGATATCCGAGTGATATATCCGAATGATGTATCAATCAATAGCGCATATTTGATATTGGTAAATATAAATGAAAATTGATTTATATTTTCTTTAACATATAAAAAATGAATGAAATAGATATTTGTCAAATGTCCATCCTAAGCTAACTGATAAAGTATATAGTGAACAACGAAGTATTAGAAAAATCAATGAAGATTTTTTAATTAATGATCTATTGAGGCTAGTGATAATTAAACAATAAATGATATTTAATGATGCGAAAATAAATAAAATTTTCAAAAGTAAAACTTTCGTTTCTTTCCGAATTTTTTCTTCAAAATATTCAATATTTATTCATTCTTTGGAATATTTCTAATTGATATGATAACAAAATGAGATAAAATGAAAATATACTATTGTTTATTATTCATGTCTAATTTCTCAATCTTTTCTTATTTCTAACCTTATCATTTACTTACTTTTGAAAATCACATATATATATATTTTTAGATTGATTAGAAAGATTGAAAAGTAAACTCTGGAGAAATTAAAATGAATTCAAATAATTTTTTGCGGCCTACCGATGATATTAATTCAATTCATTCATTAATTAAAAGTTAATTTTAATGGAAAAACATATAATTCATTGGATGCAGTACATATTTACAAATGAAAGCTCTTATCTTCCTTTTTTTCAGAAAGAAATTTTCACTTTAAAAGAAATATGAAATATGCAAATTTTTGAGGCAGAGCAAAGTGTAATGAAATTTCTAGTAGTCGCGTTAAAATTTAATAGTAGCAAATTTTATAGCCAGTAAGAGATGCAAAATATAATTTATGATATACATCAACATGTGTTTCATAGTACATAGTGTTAGCATAATCACTGACCCGAAAAAATCTGGAAATCAACAAGTCAAAGGTCAGCGTTTTCTTTCCTATTTAGAAATGATTTAAAATGAGAAATAAGCAATATATAAATATATGGCTTAATGTAATCTATCTATGTAATGAGTTTATCACTTATCGATAATCTCATCAATTAGTCAATACTGCGCGAAAATAATTTGATGATCGATTTGTTGGTTCGTCTCCGCTACATATCGTCATGTCGCCGTCACTTCGAAGTATAAATATGCCAAATCCTTTAATTGAATCTTACAAAAATTTGCATACAGTATGTCTTATAAATATTTCGATCACTTATCGATAATGCTACTCAATCATCGAATATTTCCGTAAAGAAGGAAATATTCGCAAGTCTGTTCTGATACGTTGATCATTATGATTATTATCACTGTGCTTTCGAAATATGATCCTGGCATGATATACTTGGCTGATATCTTTGGCTGATAAGGAATTATAGATTTTAACAAAGTGAAACATTCAAGAAACTATTAAAATTTTTACAGTTCTTCTCTTAATTTTTATTTCAGCAATTTACAATGACAGTTTTGAATATGAATGACAAAATTTTTATCATTATTATCACTTATCATTATTTTAGTTCTTTGCTAACTTAATAACTATGTTTGATAATACCATTACATCCAATGTGACTTTTATTAGCAATCATGTAGGAACTAATCAAATTGACTGATAACTTTATCACTCCAGTAGATCATTTTATTCTTCATGAAATGTTATAGAAATTAATTGTTATAGAAACTATTTATTCCCGTAATGACAATTATTTCATTCAAACTTTTTTTTCACTTAGAAATTATAAAATAGCTAAATGGTATGAGAGAGTTGCAAAATCAATGCATCAATTATAAAAATTACATAAAAGCTTTATGTGAAAATTTGTACTTTTCAATAAAATACCTCTTCTGGCTAATGGCATAGAGTTTGCCTTAACTTAATAGCACCATAACAACGAGTTTTTCTCTCTCTCTCTCTTTCTCTCTCTCTTTCTCTCCCTCTCTTTCTCTCTTCTATCTCTTTTCAGGCTATTCTTTATCTTGTCCATCTTTTAATAAGAAATGCTTGATTTATTTTGCCTTTTCTTATTATACCATTTCTTTTTATTTTTTTTTCAAGAAAAAAATAAATGTTTGCGATTTATTGAAATTTGCTTCCTACAATTTTTGCTTCTTCTGGGAATTTCCAATTTTCGTTGAATTCTGTCAATTAAAATGAGCTTTATTTGATATATTTCAAGATTAGCATATATTCTTCATATACTATATCGATTATCAGTAATAATCAGATAAGAAGAATATAGTAACAATTTTATCTTTTCAATATCAAGATATAAAAAAGAGCTGTTTTCAGTTTATCAGTGTCCCTCTGCTCTAAATCTTCAATTTTATTCCAGTGCTTCATATGGACATGTTTTTCATTTCTTTTTAGCCTAGCAAGATTGGATGGAGCTAAGACGGTGCCCATTTCTCGAGTCTTAATTTTTTAACTATACTTTAAAACTTTGCAACTTTTGCTACCATTTCATCATTACGAGAAAAGTACAGATGAAATAATTTTTGAATTGAAATAATTTTGCTTGCTGGTCTAACTGTTTTTCAAACTTCTAATTAAAATGCGAAAATTTTCTAAAGTTTAAATAAATAATTCCTTTCATATGTAGTGGATGGAATACAATACGATGTATTGCTCTCGACAAACATAGAAATTCGAGAATCGAAAAGAAGGAGAGAGAGAGAAAAAAAGAAAGAAATGCAATTTCTGTGAAAAATATTGTGCCAATAATATCGTTCGTTTTTCCGTTCTTTAATTTGATACAATAAGCAAATATTATTACAATTAGTTGGAATGAATCATATCAAAATGATTATTCATTGATTGTAAAATGACAAAAAGTTATTCGTCTGATTTTCTTTTTTTTTTTTTAATCAAATAATATTTCTGCTCTTTATTGATTTTAAACTATTTTTACATCTACACTGGCCAAGAAGTTTTTATCATGTTCTGTTGATAAAATCAGAAAATCAATAATTTGCTTGTTTAAAATGTGATAAATATTTCATGATCATTGAATATCAAGACGAATGAATCATCTTGAAGTGATTATTTATCATTTGCTTAACAAAAATATTTCCAAAAATACAAACAAAGCAAAGAATTTGTCGTTAGCTGATGCTCTCAAATTTTTCTTCATTATTTTATAAATCTATTCCTATCTCATTAAAATTAGAAATATGACAATTAAATATATATTAAATTATTTCAATAACAATATAATTCTTTTGTCCAGTACAATTAATTTCATTGTTATAGGCCATCTTTTTTTTATTGTTCTTCAAGCCTATAAGTAAAAAATGTGAGAAAATCTTCAGATAAATAAATAGGAACTGCCAAATATGATAAATGCGCGAATGTCAAAACACAGTCGGAGAGTCTCGAACAAACTATGAAATCAAAATATTCAATTAATTACATTTCATGCTATATTGTATATACATAGAAAAAATCCTAAATTTCTAAATTCTGTCGATATTAAAATAAAATTATTTGCAACAATAATTTCATAACGATTTACCAAATTTCATCGTTTTTTATGGCTGAATTTTTTTTCCTTTTCTAAGTTAATAATTAAAAGTAAAAATTTATGATAATTTTTGTATGAAATTGATAGAATAAGCAAAAAGATTAATGATTATTTCGATTGATTTTTATTTAAAGGATTTTTGAAATAATATTATGGTAATTTCATTTGTAATATGAGATATTTATTTCAAAATAGTTATAATAGTAATAATAAATTTGTTAATATTTTATCTTCTATTTTTTTCTTTTGTCACTTTTTTCTTTTTCAAATAATTTATCAGAAAACAATAAATAAAACCCTTTCTTCTTTCGCTTTTTTTTATCACTGTTAATGGGCATGAATGAAACGCAATTTGATATTTCAGTAAACATTATCAGTGATTAATGAAAGACAATACGAAATTTATTATTATTCTAATATTTATTTCTCGCCGAATGATACTAGAAGATAGGACGAATTATTTTATGGGATAAATTGCTACACTTCCCTACAAATATATACATATAAACATTTATCATTTTATAAGAAAGAAAAAACATAAATTTAACAATATTTCAAACAATATAACAGCATCATGATCCCATGTTGATAGTGATTAATCATTTGCTGATATGGATGACGGACGAAATCAGAATATGTTTCAGAATTGGATTGCATATAATCAATTAGCAGTTTACATGGTAATCTATCTATGTGTAATAATATCAAAAATTATAGAGAATATTTGTTTTAAGACTTTATCATATTCTCATAATGTAATCAATTAGTCTTTTGGTATTTCGAAATGAAAATGAAATGAATTTTGGACAATATTTATCAATGATATGTTGAAAGTTATTAAAGCTTATGTATTATGTTTAATGATATGATAAGGAAGTGATTCAAAATCTTATTGATTTTATTTCAAAACTGTGTGCTGTATAGGTCGAAGTGAGTCATCTTAGAAGTTTCATTCGAAACTTTTAATATTATCAAAAAAGATTAGAAGATTATTATCCAGATTTTACTAGCCTAGAAAGTGAAGAAAATGGATAGAGCGATTGATAAGCACAAGCATAAGGATATATGATTTTATCTAAAGAAAATAATCATTTCAGCTGAATTAGTTATGTATACTGAAAAGAAGAAATAAAAATTCAAAACTTCAATTCAAATTCAAATAGAAGCATCGATAATTCTGTCAAATAATTAGCTGTGATATAAATGATAATAATTCTGACATGAAATTATTCTATATTGAACTGATTTTGAATTCAAATTTAACTTTTTTTGAATTTGTTCCACAATGTTTCATAATACGAGATCATTTCTCGAGATGATATTATCGATATGCTAATAATAAATTGATAACAGTAAAAGTAGTAGTAGCAATAGTGGTATTAACAGTATGAAACGATGATATCAATGCCTTCATCAAATTTTTTTTATTTACATAGGCAAGTAGAAGATAAATGAATAGTCGAGAACACGACGGATGAGAAATAGTTGACAATGATTACTTAATATTTAGTTATACTCAACCGGTAGCTGTCAACAGATATTTCAATCCTCCATCACTTCTTAACTTTGTCATCATAGTTATTATTCGAGAAATAGTCATTCAAATTTATTTCTTCTCTCAATCTTTTCCAATCCCATACTTTTTTCAATTTTTTCCATTCACTAATTCACTTCAATTTTCTTATCTTTCATTTATGCTTTATAATTTTGATAAATGATTTCATCGTATCAATAAAACATCGTAAGTCATTTGTCCTAGTTTTCCCTACCCATTTTTTAACAAATAATTGTCATTTCCCCGCTGCTTACCCGTTCTCTATGAATAATTGTCATTTGCCCTTTGTTTACATATTCTTTATAAATAATTGCATGAAAGGATAATGTCAAGCAACTTTGAAACTTTACAAATTATCTTCCTTATGATACTGTTATTCCAATTAATTGCAGCAATATTGTAAAACAAATAATTATATGGAAATGATAAGTTATCTATTCATTATTACCCGAATTTCATATCCATTTTATTTTGCAAAACATTATCCAATAAATTTGAGCTAAACAATAAATAATTATTTTAACACTGAATAATTCCATAATTTTAGTAAATATTTATGCAATCTGCAGAATCGTTATATTACATAGGAATAGAAATGATAATTTTGAATCGTTATGTTACATAGGAATAGAAATGATAATTTTGAATCGTTATGCTACATAGAAATAGAAATGATAATTTTGAATCGTTATGCTACATAGAAATAGAAATGATAATTTTGAATTGTTATGTTACAAAGGAATAGAAATGATAATTCATTTCATGTTATCTCAAAAACAAAAATCACAATATCATATTGATATTGTCTAGTTTTGATTGTTCAGTTGTATGATATCTAAGATTTTCAATTTCTCTATGATTATCTATGATTTTTGATTATCAATATTCAATTCTGATCTTCGGTCATTTTTACGATGTTTGCATATCTTTCATTAGCTTTGATATAATGTTTCAATTGAGCAGATTATTCAAAAAAAAAAAAGGAAAAAAAAACGATCTTTTAAATTAATACATTGATAACTTCAATAATGGGCAACGAAAATGGCAAACAAGTTCTCGTAATTAATTGAAGGAAGATTAATCGGCGAAACAATGATAAAATATAAATTTTGTCGTTGTTTCCTTCACTTTAAATCTTTGAAATAAATGACGCTAAATTTTTTTGATAGAGTATGGATAAAGAAGAGCTAAGAAAAGAAGAAAAACGAATTCTGCAAGGGATAGGTGCATTTGGATTATTTCTAAAAATGAATTAAATGAAAACGACAAATTTGTCTGATTTGATGAAAAAGTTAAAAGGAAATTTGAAATGAGAGAATGCGAGGATTTTCGGGTAGGAACGATCCATCTGATTTCGATATCATTTGCTCGAAGTTGCAAGTTTCATTTTCAATTTATTCATTTGATTGCAAAAATCGAATTTTATGCCGACTTTTTTCTTTATTTCTTGCTGTTCATTTTTTTTATATGCTTTGTGCGAACTGTTCTCGTTTTCTCGAGAAGCGAGAATGAAGGAAAATTTAAATGTGAATTAGAAATGCCAAAAGAGCCTTCAATATCAATCAATAATTCATTTTTCTTCTCTAATTTCCTTCCAGTGCATGATTCATTTTAGGCTGTTAGAGATTCTAACATTTATAAGCGCATGTAATCTTATCATCATTATGTGGTAGTAATTTGATTAAACAATTAACTTAGTTTGATATTAAATTAGGACAGTAAAGAATTAAGAGAAGCATTAAATAAACTTAGAAGACGTTATCAGTCATTTAATCAATTGACTATTGTTAGCTAATATGAACAATTTTTTGAACAGTTGCTGATAATCGGAGTAACAGATTGAATGAAATTTGTTTAACAGTTATATCGAACATCGTTATCACTGGCCAAACAGATTTGGCATGTAATTGGTGCTTGAAATTTTTACTGAATTTGCTATTAATTTCCTAAAAATTTCTAAATTTCAGTGTCAAATTGCTCAAATTTGAAAAGAGTGTTATTTGTCATTGAATAAAACACTGCTCGTTCGATATTGAAAGATCGCAAATCGCAAATCGCAAATCGCAAATCCCATCCGCTTCGCTTCGCCTTTCCGATTAGCAGTAATATTATAATTCTCGTCATCAACAGTGTCATCATTATTATCATTGTCATCATTATTATCATTGCTTTTTACCATTAATATCATCCTACTACTATTTACTACTACTATTACTACTACTGCTGCTGCTACTACTACTACCTACTGCTACTGCTATTACTACTCTACTACAACTACTATCTGTTACTTATACTAAATTTATTTTCAAATTTTTATTATTTTCTGTTAATACAGTACTATCAAGTAATAAATGCTATCCGAGATATCTCGGTCCAGTATTGACCTGAATGATATAATCATTCCACTATCCATTTCTGGCCAGAAATTAAACAATCGTTAATAATTTTATTACCTATCGCCATTGTGCTGCTTCATATCTTTCCCCTATCATTACTACTACTACTACTACTACTAAAATCTTTCCATTACTTTATTTGAAAAAAAAAAAAATAATAAGCCAGATACAAGAACAGAAAAAAGCCTGTTTAACTTAGTGGCTATGTCAAAGGTAAGACATTTACTTACTTTTTTTTAACATTTAATTGAGGAAGTTAAATTGGTATGAAAAAGGAAAAGCATTGAAAAAACGCTGTGTTAATATATTCTTTGAAATATATATTATTGATTTGCTAAATAGCACATTATTAATCTTTGATCGAATCTCTCAGAAACTAATATGTGGGAGAATTTATGCATTCAGAAGTTTACTGGAAAATAAGAAAAAAAAAATTATTCGATATTAGTTGGCTAAAGTGAAACTTTGCTCTATCAATCTATTTGAATTTATAAAAAACACAATGAATATATATTTAGAATCAGATGCTTAGTGATAAAATAGTGATAATAATGATGCAACTAATCTATACTTATTTATTTTTATCTTTAGAAAAATATTTTGCCGTTAGATTTACTTCTTATATGATAATGATTATGTACGGAAATAACAGATGTTAATTCCATTATCTTGTTTCTTTCTTTTTTTTCGGTAAAATCCCTATGAATGATATCGATATCAATTATACATTCCTTTATCAATGCTATTACTCACGAAATATTACGAATAAAATCTTCGATGCTTTCTAAATTTTATCATTGCTTATATAATTTTAATAATCGAAAGCTTTTATGAAATTTTTGATTGGAATTTAGAAATTAAATGGAATTGCACTGAGATAGGAAGTAACTGATTAATTTGAATTTTCTCGTACATTTATATCTGAAATTATCATTCCATATTTCTTCAATCTGTTCTGCCTTTCTAGTAATTTGGTCCAATATTTTAGATATCAGACTGGATAAAAAGAAAGTTTTATTAAAATTTTCTTTATTCTAAGACTATTTCCTTCTCTACAACGCCATTTTAGCATCGTTGGAATATTTAAGATGGCTTGGATTGATCATTTTTTTTGCATAATAATAAATCAATTCATTTCGATTATTGAATTCCAATTTCCGCTATTTGATATTGATGTAGTAGTTCTTCATGAATGTTTGATAAATTTCTCTCAATTTATCTATCAATTATTTTGCTAGCTCGATGCTAGCTTACATTATTTTTGAGAAATTTTTAATTTTTTTTTATCTGTTCCTTGTTTATGTTCACCTTCATCTTCTTTCAATTCTTCCTATCCAACAATTACAACTATTAGCATGAAATTTCCTTCTTAACTATCAACTACTCTCTCTCTCTCTCTCTCTTCTCTTTTTCACTTTTTGTCATTCTCTTTTTTTGCCTAAAAAAATCCTTATCTTTTTAAGTGCCATTCAATTATCAATTATTTGAAATGGTTTAGAACTTTTCGGAATCATTTAATGAAAAGCTCTTTCCTACACCATACTTTAATTCAATATTTTTGATCATCCTTTGTTGTACAAACCAAAAAGTTAGACGTAATAGAAATTGTTTTTATAATAATTTCCTTATAAATATAAAATTCTGAGTCATTCGAAATAATCATCACTATCCTTCTATCACTATCAATGACAATACAATACTTGCATTTTAATATGCAATTATGATAACTGCTAGATATTGCAATTCAACTCTGTCTATTATCTTTATCACCATAATTATCCATAATTGAAAAACCACTATCTATCTTTATAATCATTATCGCTATAATCATAATCGTAGTAATCGTAATAACATTTATAACCATAGACACATGCGAAACTGTTAAACCGAAACTGATCGATCTGATCGATTTTTTTTTCAGCATTTATTTGTTCCATACGTATACTTTGTACTGAAATATTTCAATAACATTAAGCCATCAACAATAGTTTTTAATATTTCTCTTTACATGTATGCACAATAAAGGAAAGATAGATAGATAAAAGAAATAGAGGAGATGGAATTGTTTCGAATATCCATCGAAGGGAGTGATAGTTCCTTCGAGATCTAAGTTTTCTGATTTCTCGAGAATGTAAACATGCCGATTAATATGAGCAATACTAATGATAATCCATCTGTAATGACACTATCAGTGATTTCATCTTCATAAAATCAGAAATATGAATGATTTCGAAAAAAGATGAAAAATTGATTGCCATCGGCGAAAATTAATTCATTTAATTGTCATCCTTTCTTTCTATCGACTTTTTCTTTTCCTGCAAAACATTGATGAAATTTTGGAAGGAGAAAGAAAATAAGATTTAAATGATATAAATGAACTACCTATCTATCTATCTATCTATCTATTTATCTATCTATCTATCTATCTATCTATCTATCTATCTATCTATCTATCTATCTATTTATCTATCTGTCGATCTATCGATCTGTCGATATATCGATCGATCTATCGATGTAATTATCTATCGATCTGTCGATCTATCTATCGATGTATCTATCGATCTGTCTTTTGATATAACTGTACACTAAGGAGATAATAACAAATGTCTGAAAATATCTGAACTTTTTAAAGCTCATCTTTTTCCACATGTTCTCATTTCTTGATTTCTATTCTCTTTAGTATCGAAAATATTTTTTAATTCAGATTTATTTTCCTCATATTTTCATCTATTATAGTAATATATCAGTTATTCTATTTTGATTAATTATCTACAAAATTGATTGCATGTAATTCAATTAAAATATTCGTTAATGATAAGAACAAATTTCTGCAGTGAATAGTATTAAATTTCATTTAAAAAATTTTCGTATTCTTTATTGAGTTTGCTCAATCATCGAAAAATTTCTTATATCTATCAGTAAAAACAAGGATAAGATTTGATATTGAAGCCTTCTGGATGATGTAAAATTTCAACGATGAATCTGCTAATTCATTCATTCATTATCACTACATTTTCGTAACATTCTCTTTTCAAATTAAAAACAAAGAAAAAATTAAATTATCATCGATTGATAACAATTTCATAAATATTTCTTTAAATATTAATTTTGTCGAAAAATTCCATTTTCTTCTCTCAAGAATTCCCTGTGATGATAAAATAAGATTAAAGCGATACTATTGCCGTTCAAACAGCTGTACTATTTTATTTTTGAAATTCACTTATTTAGTTTACTTAATCGATTTTCGCTTAAATAATAAATCTATGATGGAACAGTTATAGTTCGAATATGTTCCAGCGTGGATCGAATGATTTGTTTACACCGTTATCGGGAACCAGTAATGGTGAAAGTTTGATAACTTCAGGTTTACGTGGTACTATTTTGGATAGCAAAGCCAAAAAGGTATATTCATTTGATATATAGCTATTAGAATAAAATGTATTATTTTTGTTCAGCAATATTTCTCAATTGCTGATAAGAGAAATTGAAAGTTACAATTATCAGATTGGCAGTAGGTATGAACAAGTAATGTTAAGGATTTAGCTAATTAGTTTATTAAAGTTTTTAATAAAGAATTAGCCTGAAAAACAATATTCAGGCTAAATTGGATCGTTCAGTGAATCTGTTAATGACAGCTGGTGGACTGGTATTGCCATCCATGCAACAACAACTTCTCTCGGCTGTTGCATTTGCTAATAGCGCCCAATTGTTGCAAAATTCCGCTCTTCTTGGCCAAGCATACACTTCTAATAGTATTTCTTTTCCTTGTATTTGTTGTGGCCAAAAATTCGAAGAAATTCATTTATTATTATTTGAAAATTGACTAAAACTATCTATCCATCGATTGCTGCTAATATCATCTAATATCATAAATATGCAACAATCCAATAGTGATTGGCCATGTTAAATTTACATCATAAATAAATGCTAAAATAATTATGGTAAATTATTATTTCAGATACTTCCACTTCAATGGCTGCTACGACATCAGCAGGTGTAATAAGCAACAGCTGTGGATCACACGTTTCACGTGTGGTACATCTTCGGAATATACCGTCTGATTTGACGGACCTAGAATTGGTCCATTTTTGCATGCCTTACGGAAAACTCGTCAATTATTTATTGCTTAAAGGAAGGAACCAGGTTTGCTGATTATCAAATTAGCATATCCCATTCATTTCATATGTGCTAATAGATAGAGATCGTTACTTAAAATTGTAATTTCAATTTTAGTATGAATTTGTTTTTACAAGCTTCTTTTATCATAACCTTTGACCCTTCTAATAATATTCGGTTCTTGATTCTGAAACTTATCATATCTAATTTTTAGGCATTGTGGAATATGAAGATGAAAGAAGTGCACAGACTTTGGTAAATATCAATATAGCCTGTCCAGTAGCTATTCGTGACAGGTACTGAATATTTCGTTCTATTTTCTCGAATGCGCTTATCAATATTCAAGAACACACATCTTCATCAGTTTTAAATTTTTGAATCTTCGAAAATTCAAATCCTAAAAAAATCATTACGTTAAATGACATTGATTCGCAAAAAGTTGAATTTTTATGATGATAAAAATTCAGATTCAAATTATTTGCATAAGAAAGATTTAAAATTCTTTAAATAAAATGTTGAGAATTTATCAGATCAAATCGAAATTCAGCAAATAATTCCTTTCCTTTTACTTCAGGACAATATTTTGTCAATTTTCGACTCATCAAGAATTAAAAACGAATCGTCGCTCTCATGTTGGTAGCAATGGTTGTAATCTTATCAACGATCAGGATGATAATGAGGTTTGCATATTTTACATCACATTATTGATCAGATTTTGTAAACTATGGAAAAGTAGGCACTAACTATAATTATATGAATCCTTGGAACAGTCAAGAGATGATGAATGTATAGCTTTTATGAATTTATCTACTCATCTAATTGCATGTGCATGAAAGATTGAAGTGATTTCTTCTTGGATAAAGATATCTGTTTAAATTATCAGTTACGTAGAAGTAGCCAAGAATGGAACAGTCCTTGCTATTATAATCAATCGATTAGTTATCACTGTTGCATTCGTTGAATTAGTAGACTTTTAAATATTACTAAAAGTTTTGAAATTGTCAAAATCGAATTGAAAAATTTATAATTTCTGTTACAGAATATTGCAGCTGTTCTATATCATAAGATTATGTATTGTGATATGAATAATTTAGATAAGGCAATAAAATTGATCTAGATATTAAAATTTTAATAAATTTGATGATGGATATTTAGATTTGATACTTATTTGACTTTTTTTTTGTCTTTTCATCTTGGCCTTTGTTCAAGTTATTCTTTGAACTTAAACATTTCAGTTTTTTTTCCTTTACTTGGCCTTTTTTTTAGATTGTTCTACACTTAACATATCATCATCATTGCACTCAGTTCATTGCCTTTAATTTCCTAATTGAAATTTCATTTCGAGAAGTGTTAATCTCTCCCTGGAACGCAAGAGCAATAATTTATTGGGCCTTTTTCTTTCATATATTTTGTTATTTGCTGAGAGGCCCTTTTCGGTAATTGGATAGATGATGGAAAAGTGTCCTCTCGAAAGCAATTCAACTTTCCAACCTTCTTCGCATAGCGATACATCAATGTCACCATATTCTATCTATCTATCTATCAATTTTATCATTTATTTTAGGCATTATATTGTAGCCTGGTTTGTCCAGCTTCTTCCTGTTCTAGCTAAAAAAAAAGAAATAGTCACATTTTAAATGAATCATTTTGATAAAACAGAAAGAAGAAACAGAAGCGCTTAATAATCAATCCGTTCCATTTTATTATGAATATTTTTTAACATTTATTTTATTCGTTTCAATAACATATCACTCATATCTCTCAATCTAAATTAACCATAATTCAGTCATAATCAGATGAATCAGTCTAACTGAACGATTATGATAACGATATGAAATTTAACTGATAATTTTGGCGTTATTGCCATTATTTCATTTATCGCTAATCATTTCTTTCCATTGTTCTGCGTTCGATCATTCTAGGCATAAGCTACTGATAGATTTGCGACATTATTCGCATAACTTTTTTCTGTCTTTTACTATTTTTTGTCGAAGTATGATACTTTGACTGCCTATCATCAAGACATAGT